>CM049381.1:14984283-15584283 GCA_026937815.1 Etheostoma perlongum
TCTCTCCATTACATGGCTGTTTTCTTCCTCTATTGTTTGACAAGACAATGGATAATAACCCTGGAATAAGCACAGAGACGGCAAATGAGTAGCAATCAAGCCAATTTGTCCTGGTATGCTCAGGTTCACTCATCAAACCCTAATTATCACCCCTGGAAACCAATGTTCCGCTTTTAATTGTTCTGATGAATGAAATATTACAGAGAGGAGTCGGGCTGCAGCCGAGAGCGGAATAACAGCTTTTAGCCATAAAACATAGCAGCGGAGGAGGAGGAGGAGGAAGGTGACTCTGGAGAGAAACTGGACAGTGTGAGAGAGCTGGCAAAAAGTAATGATGAAAAGAGTTTTACATGACAGATGTGGAAAAAAAGAGGGAATTTGGGAAAATAAAGAATGTTTAAGACAAACTGGAAAAAATGACAGCAACAACGTTATGAGGCAAGCAAATGACTCAGACTGAGGATGTTTAAGTGCGGCCCATTGTTTCCAAGATAGGACACAAGGAGGTCTAACCAGTAATCGAGACAGATTGCCTCCCCCAACGGTTTTTTCATGGCCCCAGCTGAGTTGTTGCAAAAGAAAAAATTATTGGGCCTGGGCTTGTGCCCATAAACCATTACATTCCTGTATAGTTTATATTGATGAAGAACATTTGTAATCAAATCCCAAAAACGGAACTTCAGAGTCACAGATCAGACATTTAAATTAAACAAATCTCTTCATTGTCTTTTTTGCACTTATCAGATGTTGTACCTAAAGTTATAATTTTTCTTTTGTTTTTTTGATTTGATCACATCAAGCGCAGAACAAACCTCAGATAAAAAAACCAAGAGGGCATGAAATGAGTTCAATACAAAACATCTGCCAAGCCCACTATCTTTTGCGCATTTAAAATGACTCCTTAAGGCACGCACGCACACACGTATGCACACACATATGCAAACACCCATATATGCACACCTTGTTTCTGAATACATATGCCAACTCCTAAACACCCTGCGGTAATACATTGGTGAAAAGGGTGAGCCAACAGAGTCTTCAATAATGGGGCGTATGGAACATATCTGCAGGAGTTTGTAGCATTAATGATACCAGTTCCTCGCCACCTCCCGTTGTTCCCTGTGTAGAAACAGCAGGGGTGGAGCCATGCAGAGGGAGATGGCTGACAGAGCCAAAGAAGCAGGAGTCTGGCCTACACACACACACACACACACACACACACACTCTCACAACAATAACCCACGTGTGTCTACATAAACACACGCAGGTGTAAAATCAATCAAGTGTACGTACTGGCAACGGACACACAAACTGTATATGCACATTTAAACAACTCTTCATCGGTCTTTGTGTTCCTCTAGGTTAGATGGGCAGATGGTGTGTAGTATGATGTGCGTGCCAACGATATGCAACACAATTTATTCTTTACTTGCCAAGTGCCATTTTTTACACACACAAATGTAAGGATGAAGGATGGAAGATGGATGGGTGAACAGAGCTCTTACGTGAGTTCCACTGAAAACTCAAAAGAAAGGCAAGGTAAAAAAGAAATAAACTAACTTTGCCCCCCTTGAAAAGAGACGCAGCAGATGTGCAAATGCATATATGTTGGCAGTGTTCCTTCATTATATATCATGTATATTTGTGTCTATTAAACCTATTCTCATCAACGATTGTGATGGCCATGCCCACACAACCAGTTTAAGAGCGCTTATCAGTGTTGGATTCCACATCTGTCAAAGATCCAGGAAGTCTGCTGGTTTAAAGGGGTGGAGCTTGGAGCAGGAGCAGCTTTATAGGTGAGGTGGTCAATTTGGACACTACCACTGCTTGTTATGTCCAGGGGGTAGCTTTATTCTTCTATGGGAAGAGAGGACCGTGAGTTAGCAGTGTGTTTAGCGTTTGTTGCTGTAATTCTAAGCCAATAAAGTGTGTGTGGGTGGAAAGGACAGTGAGGTTGTGGAATTTTTTTTTTTTTTTCCTTCTGTAATTCTAAGCCGAGGAGTGTGTCTGTTGTTACATAACATAGCTCTGCATAAGCACAGGCTTTTATAACTGTAAAATAGCCAGCATCTAACGTTCCGCTAACTAACTAACTCCGCTGTAATAATGTCTGGCTATGTGAGACAAGCGTAAAGCAACATTGATGTGGCTGCTGCAGCCTGGCAACGCAAACTTTGAGTCTGGGGAGGAGGGGGCGGGGGAGACAACTCTCTCCAGTATTTTGAATTTTTACTGCAGTAACTATTTTAAACACTAGCTGTCATTGCACCTTTACGATTTACAAACGTTGGTAGTTTTGGGTTAAAACAGGAGTTCATAAACTTGTTTTGTGCCAGGGACTGGCATATCCCTAAAAGCTTGACTTGCTTGACTTTTTTCCGCAATTTACCGCTTGGTCAACGCCCTTTCTTTTACTGGAGGAGTCTCCAATATAACAGGCCATGGAAGTTTGCTGGGGCCGCTCATCTCTGCACCTATGCTACACTCGCTCCTTCACGCTTACAGTGCAGTAGGGTCCGATACATACCATATGTCCAGAGTCAAGGAGATGCTAAGCAATCACAAGGCTGCTGAACAAACAACATGACTGTTATAGCACTTAAAAAAACAAAATTATAGGGCCCTCTAGTAGCTCAAATGGTTGAGTGTGCACCCTATATACCAAGGCTAACTCTTTCCTGCAGTGGTCCGTGTTCAAGTCCAACCTCTGACCCTTTGATGCATGTCATCCCTCCCCATTTCCACCAATGGGTGGGAATCGCTTGGTTAAAACACCAGTCCCCTTAAGTAGTCCTTCCAGGACACAAACACCGCTCCTCTCCTTGAAAGTCCTGTGTCTTTGGACACCAACTCCTACCAATGCAAATTTTATTTATATTTTTTCACAATTGCTACCGCTGTTAACGTTCACCATAACGACACACACACACGTTGAAGATGCTTCCTGTCCTAGAGTACATATACAGTCAGTGTTTGTCATTAGTGGACATTTACATAAAGATATGAGAAGGCTTACTAAGAGAGTTGAATTTTGTCCTACCACAGCACTGTAATAAAGTGAAGGTGGAGAGTCGACTTTAGTTGTGTCAAAAGTTGACCAACTAAATGGAATATCGTTGAGTTTGAAAGCTTTGCCCACTGCGTGACTAGTCTCCCTGAACACCTTTGCATAGGGTAATTCATGGAGAGGATGTCCTGTGACACTATTCTTTATTGTACATTATTCATCTCTCGTAAATACATAATGGCCTCAGCTCAGCTTACAGCTCAGCGTAAATTCTTTCAGAAAGACCTAACTTTTAATCAATGCACTCCTAAATCAATTCAGTTCACCCCAATTGTTTCTCCCCTGGCTATTCAGTTGAGCAAAGAGTGCAACCCTCCACCTCCCCTTCCATCTGCTATAATTTAGGTGACACTGAGTGGACACAGAGGTTTAGAGTTTTTTATTTTTAATACACTGTACAAGACAAGTGCAGTGACTCCAAACTCTGTATGAGTTGAGTGTTGAGTGTTGAGTTGAATGTGCACTACTTGCTGCAATTTGTAGAGGCCGTTTTAGTGGCCAGTGATAAATCACTCTAGATTGCATATCCAAACTATTAAGCTAACAAGGCGGTCGATAGCCTGGGTTAACTTCAAACAACAGCAGCACAGCTTGTAGAAGGAGCATGCAGAGTGAGACTAATGCTAAACGGAGAGATCAGAGAATGAGCAAGCTTCTTTCCAAAATGCAACATTTCCTTACTAATTTCTTTTGTCCTTGGGGCTCCATTTGGAGGTCCGACTTCTGTGTTTCAGCTGATGCACAATAAAAGAAAACCAACGAGCACAGTCCAGGTTCATCATGCCTCTGGGTAGAAGTGTAGTATACACCACACACAGCTGTGTCATAAATAATACACACAATATTAGAGCAGAAGAAATATGGCTTTGACTGGTATGGAGTTTTAGAGGGCAACACCAATGCCAGTTTTTTTGGAACATTGCTGTCAAAATAATTTGAACCTGTCATTCCCAAAACCTTCAGTGTTTTGCTTGATGTCACTATTAGAAGGCATGAAACACATTGAAGTAAACACACTAAAACAATGATAGGCGGGAAACCAATTTTAGAGAGAGTATATGTTCAGTTAAACATTTACTCTAATGGGAAGTCAATGTAAAAATGAATGACTGTATCCTTGGCAACATAATAAAAAACTGGAAACAGTATTGTTGGCATCGCAAAATACCAGCGCAAGTCCTTTTCAAATTAGAAGTCTTGTTTCTGTTGAGGGCAACAAGTCCTTGCCTCTTATCTGCAGTCCAGCTGCGTTGGTTGGTCCTATCAGCAGGCTGTTATCTTGGTGCCCTCTTAAACCTCAGCACTGTATGAGCTACCTGGGCCTTATCAGCGTCTGTCCTCCTAGAGAAGGATCCATGGCCGCCGGGCCTTCACCGACCGTGGATCGACCTCTCCTTGGTTCTCTTCTTTACCCTGAGCTCTCACTTCCTCGTCTGCTTTCTCTCACTCTCACTCTCTGGCTTGCTCCCAATGTCATTGTATATCTAGTTGAATTGAAAGAAACTGTTTGTGTAGAAAGAGCACATTCTTCCTTAGACAAATGAAAAGTAGAATTTAAGTTGAAATAAAATTAAAAAAACAAAAACAAATCTCCTTTCTGTCAAAAATACTGGAACATGTTGATGCCTTCCAACTCAAAGCCCACCTCATCTACAATGACTTGTTTGAACCATTTCAATATGATTTTCCCTCACAGCACAGCACATTTACAACCTTCCTCAAAGTTGACAACATTGACGTCTAAATGCTCTATGAATAAAATTTATTATTATTTATTAGTAGTATTATTCAAACACTCCCATTGTTGATGCAGTACATCTGAGGCTTAAGATTGCATGTAGTAAACACATTATACCTGGCTACAAGTCACATATTTTGATGTCTTTCCACTAACTCTTGGTCGCCTAAAGCTTTGATCATACTTTAGTACAAATGCTGACATAGACTTCCGCTAAATTTAATTTATTAAACAGTAACTTCTAACTCCATCAACCAATTCCAATCTGACTGATCCAAATCTTATTTTAAATAACAGGTAAATATCAGGAGTACATAATAGTCTAATGTACTGTAAGTATTTTGTCTACTGTAAATATATTATTTTTTTCTTAAAATCCTAATGTTTTGCTTCTGACAGCAACAATATGTCTGCATGTCTCTTCATGCTGGGAATGCCAAATTGGTATTCATGGTGTGCTGTAGTTAGAGCACCCAGCATCCAGCAGCCAAACAATTATTCCATCACAATTGAGAACATGGATATTAGAAATGTCAAATTACAAAAACTAAATATGCTCAGTTGCAAAACAATAACTGGGTAAACAAACCCACACAGCTTTGCCAAGGTAAAATTCTGCCTTATGTAAACAATAAGATAAACATGTACATAAATAATGTGTTATGCAGAAACTTGGAACCAGAATGGAATATTATAACCTCAGAGTAGGACAAACAAAAGGAAAAGCCACCACTATGTTTTTGGACTGTTAAAGTACTAAGGGAGATTAGCAGACTTGTTGAGGGGGAGAAATAGCTAAAAGGAGCCATGTGGAGACGTTATACAATCACCTCCCCTTCTATGGGACATTGTCTATTAAAGTATATAGCTATTAAACAGAAGAAATTAAAAAAGACAGAATTAAATGTCCCTGTTAAATTGTTTCTCCTAATACAATTCTGCAAGTTCTTAGAGGGATCTGCAGTGCAATGGCAGACATATTATTAATACACAGGGAATGAAATATGTGTGAAAAATGAACACACAGAAAATTTGTAACAATGATTATGAAAATGACTTTTTATGAATGAAAATTAATTAGGCTATACAGTAGAAGGTTTTGACATATCCTGTACTGTTATAACTGCAAACTGTATTTTTTTAATAATTTAACAAAGCAAGCACAATAAACAACAACAACGTGTATGTGTCCTGTTATAAACCATATAAACAGTCATAATTTTACATTATAATACCATTATGATTTAATATTGACAGAGACATCTTGAAATTTCGGCCTAAAAGAAACAGCTGCAAACACAAATATGTTGCAAAGCACAAAATTCTAGTCAAAGAATTATAGTATCAAAGCCATTTGATATAAAAAAGTTCACAAAATGTAATAAATTATAACAATAGAATTCTTTTATTCAACTGTTACTGCTTTAAACACAGCAAGGAGCACACACTGCACACCAGTCAATGTGCACATTCATTAAAGTTGACAGGAAAATGAAAGAACATCAAGACATCTGACAAACCAGAATTTCTGCAAAATAGTCTCTCACAGGGACATTAAAAAGGACATTCTCGTGCAAATAAATCTGTTGTGACTGATGCTAATTGACAGCTCCAAGTGGTTGCATAGAACTGGGCAAATGCAATCTGAGGGTGTAGTGATGCTGGTGGGTTTACAGTGGCAGTAATTATTGGAGTGGTGACGGTGACAGCAGCACTAATGTGTGTTGACAGCCACACCCCCATGGCTGTTCTAATAGCCCAAATTTCTGGCGTTGAATGAATTACACACAAACACACACACACACACACACACACACACACACACACACACACACACACACACACACACACACACACACACACAGCTTTGATTATACACAATTGTTAATATTACAAGAATCCTCCTTATCCAGATAAGGTTGACTGGCCATGCAGGCTCTTTTGCAACATGGTTCCATTTATGGTTTTACGTTCATTCTCAGCCATTCATAACAACCTGCTACTGTTGAGCATCTCGCTATAACAGTTGGGGGTTGTGCATCTTGTTTAAGAGCACCTCAAGTATATTTTTATGTCTAGGCTAGTCTACTTTCTACTACTGGGGCTTCAAGTCTGCAACAATAAACACACCTTGCTAGTTTCCTCCTTTTTTGTATTAACAGAGAACAACATTGGTGGGGACTGATAGGGCAACAGTGCACACAAAAGATTAGAGTTACGTTAAAGGGAATTTCCCAAAATGGACTGTTGGGCTCATCTTACACACTGAATTTTGAATTAATAAAATAATTTCAGATTGAATGTTTTGACATCTCCTATGTTTGAAGTTTGAATATAAAGAGTGGCAGCCCAAATCTAAAAACACATTTTATTATTAAAGGTACAATATGTAATATATTTACTGTAATACATCCAAAAATAACCCCAATGCATCATTATATATTAAGGAAACATGCTTTTTCTTTTCTGACAACAATACTAATGGCAGTATTTTGCAATTCCCTTTGAACACATTAGCATTAGCTTCAGTTAATTTATCACGGCTACCAAGTACGGGCATTTTTGTCATTTTAACAATTGTGTACTCATATTAAATTATTAATAGTGCCTAGTACCTGAGTTGTTTACATTCTTGCAAAAACAATTGAGACACAGCCAGTAAAGTGATCCTAACTAACGTCGCCATGCTAACCTTGCTAACCCTGCTAACTGCTAACATTACCCGAGGACCCGACAAGCGGGCCACGGCTGTCGCCAAAAACGATGAGTCATTATAAGCCAAGAGAGGGGGACTGTAAATTGGGATTAGAGGACCGTGAGTTAGCAGTGTGTTTAGCGATTGTTGCTGTAATTCTAAGCCAATAAAGTGTGTATTTCAGTCCGGTGCAAAAGGATGGCGAGGTTGCGGAATTTTTTTAGCGGTTCCTACTGTAATTCTGTACTGTAATTACTACTATTATTACTGTAATTCTAAGCAGAGGAAATGTTTCTGTCTGGTGTGTGGAGAGGACAGCAAGGTTGTTGTGTTTTAGCGGTTCCTACTGTAATTCTAAGCCAAGGAAGTGTGTTTGTTAATTGGGAACATAGCTCCGCTTGAGCATGAGCTTTTATGACATATAATATAGCATATAGCTTTTATGACATATAATATAGCATATAGCCAGCATCTGACGTTAGCTACTCCGCTGGTATAATGTCTGGCTATGTAAGACAAGCGTCTAGCAACGTTGTTGTGGCTGCTGCGGTTTCAACTTGGCAATCAACGTGAACTTTGAGTCTGGGGAGGGGGGCAGGGGACACAACTCTCCCCCGTATTTTTGCAAACAATCTGAATCATCGATTAGTGACACACTTAAGCAAAAAATGGTTGCGCAAATAGTTATTAGCAGTAAGTGTCTAGCAGTAAATTCACAAATATATATGAATATTTATATTTATGAAAAAGGAATTAATTTCTTTGTTTTTCCTTGCAAGCATGCCAAAAGAGCACAACCCAGGGGACACATTGCTGCAGCTTGAGAGGCAAACACTGCAACCAGCAGTAGGCATTATTTTCAGAACAAAACAAGCGGCCCAACAGCAGAAAACAACTGCGTTCATTTGCCTGATCATTATATTGTGACAACTTCCCTGGCTCTAATTTGGAAATAATGAATTATATTAGTAGCAAATGCTGTTCCCTTCTAATTAGTGGCTCTGGGACCAGGTTTGTCGTTTATGAGACGATCGAGAATGGAGTAATTACATTGTATAAATCAATTAGGGCTCCCCCAATTGTGTACAATGTATTTCCAAGCAGATTAAATGGTGCTTATGATAAAGACAGAACCTGTCCAGGACACTGAAGTGGGAAATTGGAGGGAGGAAAAGGGAGGAGAAAAAGAAGGAAGGGAAAAAGTAAAAGAGGAGGGAGGACAGAGAAATCAAAACAGGGCTAGAAGGGCAAGGGCATGCTGAGAAGATAATTTGCACTTCAGTCTCACATGCAGGCAGAGAGAGAGATGTGTGCAAAAGGGCAGAAAGAGTAAGAAACTAGAACAAAATAACAAGAAAACCCACAGCCGGGTTTGAGCGATGTAGGCTTTTGAATGCTGATAGTTTAAAATATTTAGATTTGACTGAACATAAATTACAAATGTCAAGGCATAATTTGAATACAAAAGTAAGTGGACTTTACATTATGACGAATCTTTCTCTTGAGCCATACTCAAAGATCTAAAACTTTTTATATGTACACCCACTAGTGTTGTATAATCAAGATACTGCTCTAGAAAACAGCAGAGCCCGGAGTATCTATACCATGAGCTGCATACAGTACACACTTTATAGAAAGGTCTAGAGGAAAGGGTCACACAGGTGATGGATGTTACTCTATTTTGACAATCAAACTGTTCAAACATTGTCTGAGAGTAATGGCACAGACTTTAAAAAATAGATATAGAGGAGAAAAGAGGAGAGGAGAGAACGAAGATATGACAGAGAAGATATGGCGAAAAAGGATGGGCAAGGAAATTAACGACATCATTAAGTAGTAGAAGTTGAGAAGTGGGGAGCAGAGAGACATAGGGAATTGGAGGACAATGAAAAGATGTATTTTTAATTGCAATAAAATGCAAATAACAACTACATGGCAATAAAAGAGAAGGTCTTACAATTATATAATAATAATCAGCCAATATAGTTATCTATGAAAAATACTCTTTTTTGCTCTTTGTGTCAACCTTATAAAAGTGACTATTACAATTATTTTGTTCTATTACACTAGTTTGTCCGACATGGGCAGCTGTTGTGTAATGTGTACTAATGCCTTAGTCCTATAGCATATAGTTTTATAATAGGAATCAACTGTATACGTTTATTGAAAGCTGGCTGTGGGGCATCATTGAGACCCCACGCATAATGTAAATTTATTTGAATTTTATTCTAGAAAGCTATTAGCCTTCAATGTTACAAGGTTGCGCCACTTTAAACACCAGAGCCAGGGATGACAATTGCTCAGTGTATAGTGACTGGATCATAAATAAATAAGTAAAAAGAAGTGGAGGCTTGCGTGACAAGAAGTGATTTAACAAGCCTCTCTTTCCTCTCGTTGCGGTAGGGGGGTTAGTGCTCTGGCCTAACTCCTCCTCAAATATCACAGTTTCTGATGGTGACAAAGTTTGATGGCGCAAGCAAAACAAATGTTGAATGAAGTTGGTGTGAATCCCTTACAGACTGGAGAGTAGGAGGGGTAGAAGAGGAGAGAGCTTTTAGCAATACACACCATCACACATCACTCTATTATACGATCCCAGGTCAGGCTGTGCTGAAAAAAGACATAGAGCGTCCTCTGCTGCCGTCTCCAGACTTCAGTCCTCTGTAGTACTACAATGATGTTGACGGCATGATTGTGGTACTATATAACTTTACACATATTACAACTCTTGTAATAAAAAAAAGGAATTTAATCAAACACTTGGATGGAGAAGTGCACAAAGTAAGAAACAACAAAGTGCTGGGCAATTCTTTTTTTTTATAATCCCTGCTCTAAATACACTCCAAATCGACCTGACACTACACAAAATTGCATTCAAGTCGCAAAGTTATTACACAATTACACCCATTATGCTGTTAAACAAAGGCAGGAAAATCTCAAGATTTAATAGATAAGGAAAAGGTCACCCAGGGGGTAGAAAGTAGAAGCAGGAAGAGATGAAGAACTGAATGCTGCAATTTCCAAGAGCTAGTCAAGACATGAAAGAAAACTTAGGGTAGCGTTCTCTTGTCTATAAAGTCTTTACAAAGTAGACAAAATCATCAATTCCGCTTGACTGAGTAAGAAAAGTGACTGGGAAAAGTGCAAGATGGAGTTTTTATAGTTGGACAAAACTAAAGAAAACTAACAGGAAAATAAACTGAAAATTATTTTTTGATCTTGCCAATCTTAAACTGCTTGCCAGTTTCTTTTTTAATTACCAGAAATACACACAATGGCACTAATGGAGGGATAACAGGAATGGCAGGAACATATTTTGAGAATATTATTCAGATTACAACCAAAAAAACAACTGCAAGCAGAGAGAAAGAGAGGGAGGGGGTTTGAGTATTTGAATTCCACCGTCCTCCATGGTGGCAAAATGTTCAGTAACAATAAACACCATAGGTGTTACCACTCTTTTAGCTCCTTTTTTTGGAGCAGATTGGTCTTTCATTAGTTTCTGATGTTTTTTCCTTAAAAATTACAGAAATCCACACTCCTTTGCTGCTACCATAGGTATGAGTCTACGCAAAAAAAAAGAAAAAAAAGAAACAGGTGATATCCCTAACAACAATGGCAAACTTGCTAACTTTTTTCAGTAGCTTCCCTTCATGCTTTCTTCCTCAAGTCCACTGTCACAGTGGCACTACATTTCTTCTCATTTTACCTGGCTTCCCTTAGACGGACTTGACATAACAGGTCTATTTGACTAAATACAATTTGGCAAAAAGGTATAAACAATGAAACTAATGATTCACTCCAGCAGCTTCAGTTTCTAGGTCCTGGTACTGTGCATGCTGGCTCACTCTTAACACTGTCATGACACACTGTGTCCCTTCATTGGAACACAGCCATTGTTAATATTGTTAGTAACACCTGTGCTTTCCCACTGACTATAGCAGCACAATACCATCTTTGACCATACAAGCAGACAAACGGTAACCACACATTGCAGTCCAGATGGATGCAGTTTCTTGCCCTCTTGACTGGTCTTGGACGGGCTAGGCCCACCCGATTTACTCTGTGCCCACCCACATTAGAATTTCCACCTACGCTTGCAGGTAATGCTTGTGAGTGCTTATCTAAATGGCACCTGAGATTGGGCAGCATGACTTCTGTCAAGCACCCAATCAAGGGACACAGTGTGTCAGTGTTAAGATTGAGCCAACATGCACAGTGTCAGGACCTAGAAACTGAAGCCGCTAAATTGAATCATCAGTTTTATTGTTTATACCTTGTATGCCACCTCCGAAAAGAATTTTTCCAATTGGTTTTGTAACGTGGTGATTGTTAACAGAATTGTGTGGTTATATTCTCACTTTGCATACACATGTTTTTCTACAAGAGAGCAGATAAAAACAGATCTTCAGCTAAAATACATCTCTCTAAGCAGATACATGCATGAAACAATCTGTCTGGTGCATTTCCAAGCTTTGTTTCCAATGCCTAACTGCTGGGAATAAGAGAGCTGTAATTTTTTTCAACACATCTTTAGGCAATAGTACTGCAGTGACAAAATGAAGCTATCATCTTTGCTAAGATGTGGTTTTCAAAGAGAAACAGAAAAGGCAGCAGCTAATGACAGCACTTCATATGAGAACTGCACAAGCTATGAGTTTATATCCTCCCTGTCTCCACAGTGGAGACAGGGAGGGAAAGAAATAGCGACAGATAATGTGGGGAGGGGATTTCAGACATTCTGAGTCATGACCCAGGACATCTCATTCCTCATTCTTATCTCTTGTTGTATTGTTCCACTTCTATTTCAGTGACAATGAGTGTCTGGTAAGCTAAAGCTTCTCAGAGACAGTCGGGGTTGGAAAACAAACCTAACTTGATTTCTACTTGTTGAATTCTTGGAAGAAATGAAGAATTAAAATGAACCTTCCCTCTAGATGTAATTACTGGACCCATATTAACTTGACTATGTTAAACAAGGTACCATCACAAACATTGCTACAATGGACAAGTTGTGCTAAAACACACATTTAAATGACAGTTTAGCACCACAATTCTATAGCTCCAGGTTTGTCTAGTGTCTTCTATAGTATGCATTATCTGAGCCTGTGAACCCACAATTGCAGGTTGTGAAGAGGCCGAAAAATCTGATGATCCATGTTCAGTGAATGTGAAAATCTAAAGTTTTCATATTTTAGAGCTTTGAAGTTACCCTAGCTAAGATTCCATCCACTTGTCAATCGAATTATCTGAAGTTCGGTAAAAAAAAAAAAATGCAAATAAAGCTGGTGGAAGTGCGTTTAAAGCAGATAATAACCTGTGCACTATGATGTCACAGGCTGTTTTGCGATCAAATTGGCTATAATAAAAAAACAATGACACATCAACAGAGTGCTATTATGATGCAGATGCAACTTGTCATTTACTGTCTCTCTAGCACCGCTGCGAGACAACTCTTTTTTGAGACACGTATCGCTGTTTGAGCGCCTTCCATTTACTCCAGAGAACGTCCCACGCCTTGTCAAGGTCAAAGTTTATTTCTATAGCACATTTACAAACAGTCACTACTGCCCCAAAGTGCTGTACAAATATAGATAACATCATAAGATACAAGCATAATAAATAACCGAAAAACCCATCTAAAAACAGAATATGCCAAAACAATAAAACAGGTAACAGATAAAAAAACTTTGCTCAAAACAATAACAATAAAATGTCAATAAAATGTCACAGCTCAGTTTATGTTAAAAGCCAGTGCAAAAAGATGAGTTTTTAAAAGTGATTTAAAACTCTCAATAGAGGAAGCTGCTCTAATGTTGAGAGGGAGAGAGTTCCAGAGCTTAGGACCTGCCACTGAGAAAGCTCGGTCCCCTCTAGTCTTCAGTCTGGTTCTGGGACGGTCTAAGAGCAACTGGTCGGCGGACCTGAGTGCTCTGACTAGAGTGTGCAAAATCAGCATATCAGATAAATATGATGGTGCCAGCCCATTAAGAGATTTAAAAACAAACAATAAGATTTTAAAATGGATTCTAACAACAACAGGCAGCCAGTGGAGACATTATGACCTAACCTTTGTTGGCCATTTCCTTCGCAAGTTCCTGATAAATTATGGCATTTCTTAGATTTTTGCTATCTATCTAAATTAAATTCAAAAAGTCTCTTGTCTCCTTGTCCGTCCACTTACATCTGTCTTTGTTGACACCCGCCATGTGTGCAAACAGAGCAGAAATACTGGGGGGAAATTAACTACAAATTCTTCTTTGTTTTTATGGCAGGTTGCAACCATAAAATGACCTAAAACGTCATTTTAAAATAACGTTTCCATCAGCGTTTATCACATAAACCTTATATCGATCAAGAGAAAATCCGTATTTCCTTTGAGTCGATATTTGTGAAATTCCATTGAATTGTATTGTTTCCATAAGGCATTTTTCCTTTGATATCACTTAATTCAGATTAAAACGTGTAGATGGAAACATAGCACCTGACTAATTTCTTTCTACTTGGCCAAATCCCTGTGCTTGTACATGCTCTCTTTCCTAACATATTGTCAGAGCATATACATTTCTCTTCCTGAAAAGTACCCCTGAGGTAAAGTAAACACAGATCCAAAGCAGCGAGCAGCAGTTCACCATCCTGTCCACAGAAAGGTGGAGATCAAAGGCAGCGGTTTCTCCTCAGTGCCTGGGAATACATGCTTTGATCCTCTATTGCCTTGACCTCCATTCGACCTCCTGATTTCAACAAAGGCCTTTGTTCTCATTCTAAGACCTCAGGAAGGAGACAGATGACTATAAAGTCCAAAGATTGAAGACTGGGAGGATGAAAATAAATTAGTATATGGAATAGAGACATTATATCAGGTAACAACTTGGTATGAATTGATTTAAATTTGTATTATATTTAAGTACTGCCAGGTGAAGTACATCCATCTATTCTTTCTTTCTTTATCTACTCAAAGCTGGGGTAGGCTAGTTCCTGGAAAAGGCTAAAAATCCTGCAGATCTCCCCTTTCTGTCCTAAGCCCTAAGCATATACATGCGCTTCATACAGCAATAGTGATAGTAATAGTAGCAGTCATCCCGATTGGGATTGTGATCCCATTGCTGTTGTAAAGCTGCAGTTCTATCAGAATTACCGTCCTGTTTTCATTGCAAACTTCTGGGCCTGTAATGTCCTTAGAGATAACATAAAGTAAGGTGACCAGATTTCTCAGACAAAATCTGGGGGCATTTTCAGCTCAGAAGCGTATATACCTCCAAATAACGCCATGTTTTTATTTTTGTAAAACTTAAAATGGGGACACTAGACCTACAGCTGTTCTCATTAGGGGCTGAGCCCCCCTAAAGGTCTGATCCTAGAATCACCCCTGCTGCTACTTCATACTCCATACACCTCAGAGGGGATGTTATAATGTTACTGAACTACATTTATCTGACAGATTTTGCTTTATTGCTTCAGGCTTGTTTCTGCAACAGCTCATTGAGTATCGGCTAGGCTACAATAAAAACTATTGAGGAAATATTTTCCTTTGACATTGATGCAGTATTAAACACGATTGCTGCAGTTGGCAGCAGAGAAACAAGCTACAATGGAAGTTAATAGGATAATTGTCCAGCTTGTATTTACGTTCATAAAGTGCTCGTTTTGCTACAGACAGACTCAGATTAATATTCTAAGTGTCTGACAACATTATGGAAAGGATTTCTAAGGAGGTCAACCTTCCTGTTAAAGATTAAGATCGTTGTTTAAAACATAAAAGTCCGCAAAATTGTGTTCGCTAAACCCACCAGACTCCATGTGAATAATCAGTAATTTTAGCATTGTAAAATACGGCTTTCTAAAACATCTCTGAGCAGCGCTGGCTCTGGCTGTCTGGAGCGACTATTGGCTATTTTTAAACAATGGCTAACCATACAAACAATTAGACTGTAAGACGTTATCTAGCCAATTTGTAATAGATGGTTTGACATCGTCTAGCTAATGCTGTAGATTGACAATACCCTGAAAGACTAAGGATTTTTTCATAGCTTTTCAGTTCAGGTGAGGCAGCATGTAGGCCTAAAATACATTGTAGGGGATTAAGTTGAATAGATCAACATATAATGGAGGGTAATTTCCCAATTTCAACCCTAAATGTTTTTATTTATGGACAGAGCCACATCAAATGCACATATGAGTCTACATGCTGCTTACACCTTAAACATGCACCTTAACTTTCACCATCTGGAGGGACGTGCATGTGCACCTGCAATTGTAGAACAGCCAATGGTTACGCCCCCTCTCGCTGAAATGACCTGTGATTGGCCAAAGTCTCCAGTCACAGGCTAGATTTTCTAAATCCCTGAAACAGAGCCAACAGAAGGGACAGAAGTCTAGTTTTCTTCACTTGAATTACAATATGCTGAAAGGTTATTATGGACGTCTTACCCAGTGGGCCCAAAACAAAAACCTGCCTACCCCAACTTAAATTAACATGCATTTTAATATGTTTCAGGGATAAAACACCATGCGATTAGAGAGAAATATCAGCATAGATTACATCCATGCTGAAAGTTTAGGATGTCTACATTATTAAAACTGATAATCAAGTTATAATGGTGGCTACCAGAATAAATCGTATTCATTCTGATTGTCATGTTTCCTCATGGGCCAACACAGATCTTTCAACCGGATACTGGCATTCTGGGGTTGTCAGTTCTATTGGGTTCTGTGTTCTGTGTTCTTGCAGAACCCGAAGGAACAAAATGACCAATTACAGAGCAATGAAGGATTGAACATGGTCACTACAACATAAGCAGAACATTACATCAATGGGGCCCCATATGTCTCTTGCACTCAATGTTGTTCCTTTGACTTTAAGCTCCCAGGCTTATACTTTTTTTATTTGTGATGCGATGCATCAGCTCAATTACTTCTGCATCACAAAAATCCTCTTTTTATTGACTTCTCTATGGGTACTGCAGTATTCTATAGATTATTCCACACTCCACTGAAATAGTGTTCCACAAATTCAAATAAAGCCTATAAAATAATCCTTAGGGAAGTAAAAGGACTGACATTGCTGCCAGTGAGTTTAATAAAAAAGGCTCATATGAGCACCAACTATATGAGTTTTGAAGTTCATGAAGTTGCAGCATGATGTCTCATGTGGTACAACGTATCTCAGCATTATAAACTACACTATAAACCCAGAGTTAGTTGCAATTAAACATTTTAGTGGTCACTACTTATTCTGTCATGTTTTGTTGAAAAACATGTTCATTACTAAATCACATTAGTTGTTTGCAATAATCAGCTTGAGTATGCAGTGCACAGATCATATCTAGGCAGAGATATCTAAAGATGTTAAGTTTCTGGATGAGTGAAGTGGTTTCTTTTGAACTGTTCTGTGCTGAAGCAGTGAAAGGCTCATGGGAAAAATAATATATGTTCTGAACGGTTTCTGTCCTAGTTAAAGTGTGTTTTAAAAATGTTCTGTTAATACTTTTGGTGAGCATTTATGTTATCTGGGTCTTAGTTTTGTATGGTTGATTTAATGTTCACCCGAGTGGGGACTGATGGGGTCTGGGCAGTGGCAATGTTCAATTACATAAACACCGACTGGAAATCCATAGCTCTGTCTCCTGTGTGAAATTTTTCACGCTGTACAATACATTTGAAAATTATGATTTTTTTGTGTGTTTTTTACTTTCTGTTTTTTGAAACAATTGTAGTGATCATGTTTTTCTTAAAATTATACTATTAAAAGGACAATAACAATATATAAAATTAACAAATTAGCCAAATTTTTTATATTTGTTTAGTTTATTTCTGTGTTTAAAGTTATAATGCATGGTTTCTTTCTCTCCCATGAGGAAGTCTAAGTAATGACACAGTTGCTTGTAACAAAGGAGGATAAAGAGGAATAATAAAACATAATGGACTCTTCAGAAGAGGAAATTATCTTAACTCCATTTTCTGCATGCAAAAGTTGCCGGAGAACAGTTTCTAAACATAGCCATACTGAGAAATACAGAGAAAGCTGTGTGGAGTCTTAATTAGCTTATTAGCTTAGTATCAACTTTATGGCAAAGGCTTGAATGTAACGGATATTTATTAATATAAAAAGGTTATGCACTAAAGCTTTAACTTAAAGGTCCAATATGTAATATATTTACTGTAATAAATCCGAAAATGACCCCAATGCGTAATCAGATATTAGGAAAACATGCTCAGTTGTGCTGTGAAGTAATGTCTGGCTGTGTGAGCCAAGCGTCATAGCAACATTGCTGTGGATGCTACGGTCTCAACCTGGGGAGACAACTCTTTCCAGTATTTTGAATTTGTACTGCAGTAACTATTTTACATATTGCACATTTAACATGCTTATTACATAACATAACGTGTTAATAATTTGTTTAGTAATGACTTTTAGCAATGATAAATAATGTAAACTTGATTTGTTTACTGCATCAACTTACCACTCTGTGGTATAACAACTTGATCTGTTAAAGGTGCTGTGTAATACTGACAGCTGGCCTGTAAAATAGTAACTGCAGTCCAAATTCAAAATACTGGAGAGAGTTGTCTTTCCCAGCCCCTCCTCAACAGACTTACAGGGGTTGCCAGGTTGAGAACGCAGCATCCAATAATGTTGCTAGACGCTAGAGTAGCAACTAGAGTAGCTACATGTAGTGATAGATGCTGGCTATGATGACAGTCAGAAAAGCCTGTGCTGCCACAGAGCTCTACCCAACAAATTACGGCAACAATCGCTGTATTACATATTGCACCTTTAAATTTCACCTGGTGTAAAAACTAAAATGGATTAAGGCAACAAGTTTTACAGTTTTACCACGCAAAAAGTGAAGTCAACTAATAAGGGATACCAGTGTAGTACAATGCTGTAATGCCGAGAAGCAATTCAGAGTTCAGAGTAGCCGCAGACGCACTTGCGGACACACACACACACACACACACACACACACACACACACACACACACACACACACACACACACACACACACACACACACACACTTTTCCCTCCAATCCTCCTCTGCAGTTGGACATCATTTCACAGTCCTAATACGGAACCTACTCTACAACAGCGCTTCACCTTGTATCCCATTACGCTGACGATCATCATCTTCCCGCCTATGTCAAACTGTGTCGGGATTCTGTGGAAGGGCTCTGGCCTTGTGTCACAATAGTCCAGTCAAAATGGAAGAGAAATATTTATACCTGCCAGACTGGAGATAGACTGATGTTTAATTCATGGGTTTAAGACTGTGGCCCTGCTGACCCTGGACTCTGGGAGATGGAGGCTTTTCAGGGTTTATGACCCCTCATTAACACTCAGTGGGGACACTCATCATGTGTATGTGTTTGTATGAGCAAGATGTAGCTGTATTTTGGGTGTGCATATTTAGGTCACATATAGTTGTTTTTTTATGCAAACATATTCTATGTAACGTGTTATTTTTATTTGCCCAGCTGCTTCATATGTCTGTACAGCTACCTACCTATTTTCTGCATGTGGGTGGGTGTGCCTCCCATGACAAATGGCCTCAGAGGTAGTATTTGCCTTCAGACCCAGCTGTTGCATCCCTGTCAGCCAGTACACACCATGTTACTCCCAAGGCCCTACTTTGATACAACCCTCACCATTAAACCACAATAAGTCATTGTTATGCATGTTAAAGAGTTGTGGTGAATGCTGGCAATGAAATGTTGATTTGTAAAAGTAAGATGAATGGAGGGTAAAATATGGGGACAGAAGGAGGTGAGGTGAAAGAGTTTGGATGAGTGATGACATTTCTTAGGGTTGAGAAGTCAGTCCCACCCCCTCTTGTCACAACTTTTTGTGGATGCATGGATATCTCCAGAGCTAGGCAAATATGATTATTAGGGCTGATGTTAGCTTTGTATTCAAATTTGAATTTCAGCCAAACTACATTTAGATATAATGTACATGCCAGCTCAAACAATGATATAAAGATTAAAACATTAGAATACAATATGTTATCTTTTTAAAAAAAACTTTCTGAAACAAATATAACCAGGATAAGATAATAAAACAGCCACATAGCATGCTGAAATCACTCTTAAAATACCTAGGAGAACAAAAAGGGATGTGGAGATAAAGGAACATACCAACACTCTGTTGAGTGTCTGTTGTTGAACGTAAGCAGTAGAAAACAGATGGGGAAGCTAAATTGGTATTCAGTCTTTTTTGGTGTTGTGTGCCATCTGTTGAGAATAAGATTGCGCCTTCAGATTGCAGAGGACAGATGAGAGCACTACTTGCTCGCTGCAATCATCCTGCCAAAGCCTCAGCTTCCTGGGCTGTACAGTTGTATTTTTACTAAGTGGTTGTAAGCTGTGATGGCATCTAGTGTGTAAGAAGTGCTGGATGTGAGAAAATGCATTCATGAAACGTATTTCCAGTCTGTTGCTTAGGGATCCTGAAAGCTGTGCCTAGGCTCTGTGACTCGAGAGAAAGGTTTGTTGTTTAAGTCTGTCTTTGTTCAGCTTTCAGTACTTTTCTGCTTTCTATCTGGTTCTCTATAGTTTGTAATTTTTATTTTTACTCCTATGTCCCTGTCTATACTTTCAGATACCCGCCTTATTTTAGATGATCTGCTTACTTTCAGTTGAATCAGAGCAGTGTTACTATAGATTAAAACGTGTACCCAGCAGTTTGGTGCAGTTGAAAAATACTTGTACTGTTGAGAATGTTCACTGCATGGCTCAGCATACCCAACCCCCATAATAAACACATTCCAGTCAGATTAATGTGACACATTCTGTGACATTCATATATATGCCATGTACTAATTGTGATGGTTTCTGAACTGACAATACACTTTCTCACTGCATGAAAGAAAACCTGTTTTTAACTGTTTGGGTTTTTAGCTAATAAATTGCAATTATTAATAGTAATAGTACAGTTGTACTCAAACTTCAGTGCACTTACACACATATGCACACAGAAGGGCTTTTCTAATTGGGACTGTAAGCAGTGCAGATGTGAATTCAGCAAGACAGATGCAGGGGTTCAACTCTGGTACCACTGCCTGATTTGCATGAGCTGCTGCTTGCTTGTCAGTCATTAGGACGTGCTCAAACTCTAGGCACTCTGGCAGCTGAAATAGTCTCCCGACAAGGGACCACAGGCATGCTCATGTATCAGAGAAAGAATGTGCGAGCAGCTTGTTTGCCATGACTTTATTTATACATAAGGCTGTATTGCACCATGATAAGCCTTATCATGGTGCAATACAAGACAAAACAAGACACTACTGCTTGTACAGCCACAAAACTCACTCAAGTGGATATTTTAATTTTTACTTGTTTATGAGAAATACTCAATGTGCATGTTCATTCATGCAAAGGGTAAGGCACTAATTTGTGCATATAATACTGGTACCCTGGAGTTTAATGGAATGGCTCATGCATCACTTTACATGTATCTATGCACATTCTACTCATTTCCATAACAGTTAACCGCCTTTTGCATGGGTAAGCATTGATGGTAAGGGCTGATAAAATAATACGGCGTAGAAAATAATGTAACTTCAGTGTCATTAGTTAAATGAGTTTTTTTTGTAGTTTTTTTGTAGTTTTTTTTCAAAATATGTGTATATACAGTATATGGTTACAAGCTGCACAGGGGGTAAACATGATTTAACAAATTAACATACACATAAACACACATCTACTCTAAATGTGTATGTGTCTGAGTTAATTAATGCTCATTTGGGCATTAATGTCAGGGCTGGTGAGAGTAATGGTTTGTTCATATTATCAGTGTGAGGATAATAGAGTTATAAAACTCTGGGCTCCCTGTAGTTATCACATGCATGACTTCAGCCTCTTATAACACCATACGGACACATGGCATGCACACATTTATAATAATGTACATACTGTACCTAGATAAAAGCAAAACAAAATTAAAGCAAGAAAAAATATGGGAATGTCTGGTCATGTCTGGATGTAGACATTCCAATTTGATTCATGCATTTGTCTTGTACAGCCTTGATAATTTCTCTCAGATTTTATGCATGCCTATATGCTGTACTCTAACGAACGTAGGTGTGAGATGCCTGAGAATTGTTCCCCTGTTAAAAGAAAATGGACATATTAATGCTTCAATACAGGGAATGAGAGCATTTGATATTAATAGTGCGTTGTGTCAGAACTTGTGGATGTTTTGTCTTTCTGTGGAATGCCTTAGAATTCAGAGTTTCCCCTTGTTGAGTGGACAACCTTTTGAGGGGTAATCAATAACTTTGAACTTGGTGAGTAAAATGACTGCAGATCGATAACACTATTGCCTGGATTAAACCAGCATGATCACCTCTCCTGGGGAGGGAGAAATAGAAGTAGATGGATAGAGCGCCGGTCTGCAATACAAAAATGTGTCAAAAGAACAACTGCTAACATGCAATTCTTAAGACTTTTGCAGAATGTTAAAATAAAGTATTAGACATGTGATGTGCACTTCATGCTCTTTCATTATCATTCTGGTGGGTCAGTCTTTATTGGGAGTCTGCCCAGGATGTTTATTTTGAAAATGAAACTGATGGTCTGGCCGTTCTACTTCCTGCTCAGCCTGTGCAATGCCCCATGGCACAGCATGTATAGGAAAACTATAATTTTAATGTAATTACTGAATTTAAAATTGCAGTCCATTACTTTTTAGAGCAAAACGTAACCACAGTAACACACTGTCAAACTAATATTTTGGTATTCCCAACATCAGCTATTTGTGCATATCAGTTTATTTGTTTACCCAGTACACTGTGGTTGTGAACATTCTTAAACTGAGATTCAGCTCTTAAACCCCATTGTATCAGTAGTTTTAACACATTACTGTTATTTTTAAATCACATTCAGTATATAATCTTCTTTTGGGTTTACTGGATTTCAGGGTTTGATAAATTTCTTTAAAACTCTTTCTCTCTCCCCATCCCTTTCTCTCTCTTCTACCAACATGGAAAATGCAGGAAACAGCAGAAATGGCAATGTAAAAAAGTGAGGGTGGAGGGTGTTTGAGAACGCTGATGCCATGGATGATGGGATGCAAATGGATGCATAACGTGTTTACACATGGCTAATTCCCACCTGTCAATCAACCTGGAGTCTCAAGAGATGGTAAAACCTGACATCAGATCAAACTTGATGGGAGGGAGGAAAGGAAGATGGGAAAGAGAAAAAGATGAAGGCACAGAGTAAGGGAAAAGAAGGTTTGGAATTAGTTTGGGGAGATGTCCCACTGGTTAACTCACCTACTATGATAACTGTACATTACAATGAGTGATACAGAGCATTGTCTATGATTAAAAAAACTTTCAATTGAGAAAAACTAGTGTGAAATAACTAAAAACATGTCTTATAATCTAGTTTCTTCAAAGTAGTGACCCTTTGTTCTGATTACTGCTTAGCACACTCTTGACATTGTCTTGATGAGCTTCAAGAGGTAGACACCTGAAATGGTTTCCCAACTGTCTTGGAGGAGTTCCCAGAGATGCTTAGCACTTGTTGGTCCTTTAGCCTCCACTCTGCGGTCCAGCTCACCCCAAACCATCTTGATTGGGATCAGGTCTGGTGACTGTGGCGGCGCAGCACTCCATCACTCTCCTTCTTGGTCAAATAGCCCTTACACAGCCTGAAGGTGTGTTTGGAGTCATTGTCCTGTTGAAAAATAATTGAATTGTTGAATCCAAGAAACCGGATGGGACGGCATGCCGCTGCAGGATGCTGTGGTAGCCATGCTGGTTCAGTATGACTTCAAGTTGAAATAAATCCCCAACATTGTCACCAGCAAAGCACCCCCACACCATCCCACCTCCTCCTCCATACTTCATGGTGGGAACCAGGCATGTAGAATCCACTGGTCACCTCTTCTACATTGCACAAAGACATGGTGGTTGGAACCAAAGATCTCAAATTTGGACTCATCAGACCAAAGCACAGATTTCTACTGGTCTAATGTACATTCCTTGTGTTTCTTGGCCCAAACAAATCTTTTCTGCTTGTTGCCTCTCCTTAGCAGTGGTTTCCTAGCTGCAATTTGACCATGAAGGCCTGATTCATGCAGTCTCCTCTTAGCAGTAGTTGTCTAGAGATGTGTCTGCTGCTAGAAATCAGTGATCAATTCATCTGGTCTCTAATCTGAGCTGCTGTTAACTTGCAATTTCTGAGGCTCTGGTGACTCATGAATGATGAATTTATCCTCAGCAGCAGAGGTGACTCTTGGTCTTCTTTTCCTGGGGCGGTCCTCATGTGAGCCAGTTTTGTAGCAGCGCTTGATGGTTTTTTGTGACTACATTGGGGACACATTCAAAGTTTTTGCAATTTTGCAGACCGACTGACCTTTATTTCTTAAATTAATGATGGCCACTCGTCTTTACTTAGTTGATTGGTTCTTGCCATAATATAAATTCTAACTGTTATCCAATAGGGATGTTGGCTGCGTATCAATTTTACTTCTGCACAACACAAATGATGGTCCTAACCCCATTTATAAGGCAAGAAATTCCACTAATTAACCCTGAAAAGACACACCTGTAAAGTGAAAACCATTTCAGGTGACTACCTCATGAAGCTCACTGAGAGAACACCAAGGGTTTGCAGCACTATCAATCAAACCAAAGGGTGGCTACTTTGAGGAATCTAAAATATAAGACCTATTTAGAGTTATTTCACATTTTTTTGTTAAGTACATAATTTCATTCATAGTTTTGATGCCTTCAGTGAGAATCTACAATGGAAATAGTCATGAAAATAAAGGAAACGCATTGAATGAGAAGGTGTAACCAATTTTTGGCCTGTACTGTATAAATATAAGTTCACCTTTTATTGACCTGGGTAGATTTTAAAAGCACCAATGCTCTCTGTGTGGAAAGCTTAATTAAGACAGTCACAAACATTCACACCTGGAATTTGCACAGTAAGACCAAAATGTGATGTTTTAGCCACAGAGCAGTCATTCACTTCTGAGCCCATATAGTGATCGATCTTGCCCCCACAAGCCTGCCTCTCTAACCTTTACATTAGTGATGCATTGCTCATTTCATATCCTTTTATCCAGGTTACTGTAGCTCTGCTGAACATGAATGGTCATTTACAGAAAATGAACTTATCAGAAAAATACCAAGGTATATTGGTGTAGAATATGTAAATGGTGTAGAATTGTACAGAAAGTCTGTGATTTAAAACTACAAAATTAGTTTAAAATGGCAATATTTGTGTTTTAACACAACAGACAGAAATTGCAACTGACTTCAGAACTAAAAGCCTAGCAGATTTTACTGTTTAGTTAGGCTATGATAAACCATAATAGGGCTTGTTTTGACAGATGCATTGTTTTAATGTGAAGGGTCGCTTTTCTGTCAGACGGATTTTATTATCTCCCTTGGGAAAAATGTGTCTTGGGTATTTGTGAGAACACAGCCTCTCTCTATACACACAATACATCCGTATACATATAAAATCAAACTACAGTTTACATTGAAAAACACACACAGATTCAAATACACCGAAACATACAAAACAAGAATATTGCATATTGCCCCCTAAAAGCCATAACGTTAATAACTACAAACGAAAACCTTGATAGCTCACTTACAGGGCAGTCATTCCAGTCATTACACTACTTAACTGATATACAGTCAATGAGAAAAAGAGAAAGTGACAGGGAAGCAGAGAGCAGGACTAGTGAGGAAATAGTGAGCTTGTGAACCTAGTATGCTGATGAGCTGTCTTCTTGGTATTATGCAAATGCACAGCATCTGGTTAAAACAAGGGTCAACCTAACAGGAAGTCAGTACAGCAGAAGCCAATTACAATGGGGGCCCGGCTGTCAGCTAGTAGAAAGCCAGTCTTCCAGCGACAAGGTTTTTAGAAAGGCAAGCAATAATCTGTAAAGTTTGGTTTCTGCTTACCTTTCAATTACACATTGGTTTTGGAAGGCTTCCATTAATTTTTTTAGTTTACCATTTATACAAATTAAATTCCTTAAATATATCAAATAAATTATAATAAAGCGTGTTTCCATATGGAAGCCTAGAAAAACTATGGTTGCGTTTTTTCTAACGCACGTTCTACAGGTGTTCAGAATCATTTGACATTTCCATGGCAGCCGAGTAAACTCAATCTGTTGATTAAGACAATGTGATGAAAAGCTACAGAACAAGCAAGTCAGTGGACCTTGAGTTTTGTCAACTTGATGAAACATGTATTGATTGTTCCAATGTGCACATTTTCAGTACGATAACATGTTCCTTTCCCTTTTCAACCTTGTCTGCAAGCTTATATTTGAACTTGAAAAAAAAAAATTGACAAGTGTCTAAGAGGAGTCAGCCTCAGATTTGCACCATCTCTCCTCTAGGATTGAGCCTTTGGAATGCCCCAGTCAAAACTTCTACCTCTATTTTCCCTAAATCCCCTCCATGGTTCTGAAGAATGATGAGGCCTCTCTGATCTAACTAATTGATCTACAGTTGGGAATAGACATCTAATTTATCTGTCTCCTTTAAAATTGGTCAGGGTTTTTATATATGTGTGTTCATGTGTATGTGTCAACATGGGCAACATTTGTTTGTATGCACTTAGTGATTATGACAAACATTTCTGCCCAAATAATAATACATTTGATTTTAGGGCACCCATTAGTTATAATGAATTCAACTTAATTTCTAAGAAATCATGTTTTTATGTTGAGGTCTATTGGGTTGATCAATCCACTGACTATGGTTGTATCAGGAAAACATTTAATGGAAAGGCCTCTTCGGCCACAAACTCAAGGGTGCTCCACACTTTCCCAACCAGAGAAGATGGAGGTGGCATGTGAAGCTTACCTTGGAGGAAAGCTGGGATCCAAACTGACTTCTTGAGAATATGGCATCACTGTCAAAGCATTATGCCCCTATGTCAACTGATGTGAATCTGTACCTACTGTTGCTGAGAATAAAACTGAAATAGTCTATATAGTTGTAGAAAGAACTCCGACTATACGCTGGGGCACAGATTTGTTACTGTCTATAGCGCCAACACAGTTCTGGTAGTTCCACAAATAGAAGAAACCTTTCTAAATGCGTTTCCACTGATCTTCATTTTGAATGGCCACAAATGTGTCCTTTAGAACTGTCCATATTGCTGTGCACACCTTGCTGACTATACTGTAAGTCCAATTGTCGCAGAAACCACTTTGATGCCTGTTGACAAGACTTGAAAACTGATTCTACTGTAGCTGTGAGAAAGCGGAGGTTGATGGCAAGCCACTTTGCTGCACTGACTGGATTGATGTGTGTGTTGCGGTGTGGAATAAACTGGCTAATCCGACCGAGCAAGTCAACAGACGTTCTGGCAGACATGCAGAAATGTTGATGTGCTTCTTGTCATCAATTTCTCTCATTGGCAGTATGAGAGAAACATACATTATTACGATGTACTTGATTTAACTTGTACTTGATTTTACTTGTACTTGGCCTGACAAACCATCTACGTCATAACCACTGGCATTATTGTCTACCTGTTCTCTTCTCCTAAGTGTTGGTAACAAACAGGTATATCAGAGACTGAAAAGTACCTTTGACAAATGTCAGTTTTGTGTGACCAGAGGTCGGAATGGTGATGGAGATCTACAGTTTAATTTGTTTGAGACAATAGTTTGATATTATTGAATTATTATTGAATAAATATTAATATTACTGAAATATTGACTTTTTCTCAAAAGGCTTTAGGCGGATTGTTTTGCATTGGACACATTTCCCGAATCTCTATTATCCAGATCGTAGAATGACTAATTCTAAGTCAGAATAGCCACTATTGAGAGAATAAGTCTAAATTCACCAAATATTAGTCACCACCAGCTGCACCTAGAATGACAAATGCTTATGTTTATGTTATCAGTGTGCTCATCCTAGGTGCTGCACCACCTGCAGTTAGTTAGATCAATTCAATTCAATTTGATTTATAGTATAAAATCATATCTTAACTTAACAGTTATCTCAAGGCACTTTACAGATAGAGTAGGTCTCGAGCACTCTCTATAATTTACAAAGACACAACAATTCCAATAATTCCCCAAAAAGCAAGCTTTTAGTGCAACAGTGGCAGAAACCTCGGACAGACCCAGTCTCTTGGTGGGCGGTGTCGGCTGGGGGTACGATGAACCGTGGCAATTATAGTCATAATAAAGATAATGAAACTATGGCTAGATCAAAATGGATCAGTGGTGTGTAAAGATAGAACTGAGTAATGAGTGGCACATTCTGCTCCATGCTAATTAGAAAGGATTGTGTTAATGAGATACTGTTTGTATCTGTTAAATTAAACTGCCTTAGCATGGACTAAACAGACCAGTCACCATAATCACTAGAGCTAATTGTCTATTTTACTCACACTGTACTCTACCGTACTCCTAATGTGTGGCCACAACAATTATGTCCTATTTGCTGCTTCATGAATAGATATACATGAAGGGTAGGCAAAAAGAGTACTTGAGAGCAGCAGAATAGTGCCATAGATAAAAGATGTGTAGGGAACACAGAGAAGGGAAACAGAGATGAGTCTGAAACTGTCTGCTTGATCCCCTCCCCACTGGTCTTGTCAAGGTCTGCCTGCCATGTATGTCTCTTCATATAATTAACCCATCAACATACAGTTTCAGTTTTTTCCAATTTAAATAATTTTATTTCCCACTTTGTGAAACTATCACAAACCCATCTGGTATTAGTTTGTTCCAGCTCTTCAGTGAAGTCAGAATATGTTGACACAGATTTCTTTCTTAGCAATCTATATAAAACCTGGGGCCTATCCATATGATTTCAATGACTGAATGGTGTGAAATCCCCCACTTAACCTTTCAGTCTAGCTTTCACCCTGAACACAGCGCCAAAGCTTTAGACTGTTTTTACATCTTTAAAGCCTGATCTGTGTTGATTATGTCCTCCTGTAGTTGGCTGCTGGGTGTTTCAATCTGTACATATGATGTACAGATTGTGAGCCCTCTGTGTCAAATTTGTGAATTGACTTGACTCAGCATGTCAACAATTACATCACCACCTCACCACAGACCAGGTCAGAGGACAGCTGAGGAAGCTCCGACCCAGGAAAGCAGTAGGCCTGGATAAAGTGTGTCCAAGACTCCGAAAGACCTTTGCTGCAGGACTGGGGGAACCACTACAACAAATCTTCAACCTTAGCCTGCAGCTTAGTGAGCTGAGAAACTTCCAATCGGTGGCACTCACTTCACACCTGATGAAGATGTTGGAGCAGCTCTTCCTCAGCCTCCTCAGACCCCAGGTACAACACGCCCAGGACTGCCTGCAGTTTGCGTACCAGCCAGATGTTGGTGTGGAGGATGCCACCCTCTACACGTTACGCTGAGTCCACTCCCATCTGGATAATGGGAGTGGTACGCTGAGGATCCTCTTCTTGGACTTCCCCATTGCCTTTAATACCATCCGGCCCCAGTGCTGGCCCCTCTTCTCTTCACCCTGTACACCGGCGTACTTATATATGTGACACAGCTCAGAGTTGTAACAACTCTGAGCTGTGTCACATATAGAAGTACAGTATGCCGATGACACAGCCATCGGGATGACAGGGAGGAGGAGTATTGGAGTCTGGTGGGGGACTTTGCTCTCTGTTGTCACACTAACTGCCTACAGCTCAACACCTCTAAGACTAAGGAGCGGGTCATTGACTTTGGGAGGTCCAGACCAAGCCCGAGACCAGTCCTGCGTGAAGGAGTTGAGGTGGAGGCAGTGCAATCCTACAAATACCTCGGGCTGTGGCTGGATAATAAACTGGACTGGACAACACACACCAGCCACCTGTACAGGAAGGAAGAGAAGGAGTGGTAGCCATGCACTCTTTCACTGTGCAGTTAATAATCTTCTCTCATACATACCTGGACACGCTAACTGCTCTTAACTGATATATTATGCGAAAGGTCTTTTTATAGTTAAAGGTTTTATTATTATTATTATTATTATTATTATTATTATTATTAATAATGTTGTTGTTGTTGTTATTTCTATACTGTTTTTCTCTTTGTACTTTATTTTTATATCTTTTTTTGTAAGCTGCTGAATACTGCTGCTGGAAATTTCAATGTCCTTGCATTTCATTACTCGTACGTTCACACCGCCACCGACTTGAGCGTCTAAAGATACCGGAAGTCATTCATTTTCAATGGAAGCCGGCTTCTCTCAGCTGCCAGGAGCGGCAAATCTGTCGGCGTCGCGTTTTGGGCGTTTTGAGCGTGTTGAGCGTCAATCTGAAAGTTTAAATTTTTCAACTTTATGGTAATGAGCTATGACGCGGTTCAGCGGCAAGCAGCGGCTAACGCCAGCCGCCAATCGGGAATATAGAAGTCCTTCACGCTGACTAATTCCGGAGAAACATACAATGTAAACTTTTCGTTCTTACCGAAACATTTGTTCTGAGGACAATGGAGGATCAGCTCATCCTCGCCGTTGCTGGGTTTCCTATCATTTATGATATGACGTTGTTTGCGTATAGCGACCAGTTAAAAAAAACGAGGCATAGGATAAAGTAGCCGAGATAGTTGGTGTGTCCAGTGAGTAGGCAAAATGCGTGTTGATGATTCATAATTTTTTTAACGAGGGAAATGAGCAGTGCGCCGTAGCATGGTAGTCTTCTGTTAAGTTTTTTTCAAAAGTAACATCGGGTTCAATCGGATCTCTGAGGAAGGAGGCTGAGGGTCAAATTGGGAATAAGAAAAGGTTTATTGCAACAGCACGATGAGGATGATAAGACAAAGACAAAGACAGACAAACATAATAACACTGCAGCTGACAGCGGACTGGATCCATGCTTCCCCACGATGGAGTCACGTGAAACCAGTCTCGAAAATTCCTAAATCACACACATTTATCCCCTGCACCTTGGGGCGGTTCCTTTTTACCTGGCCCAGTCAAATCTATTCTCATTGGTCCGCCGTTGTCATGACAGCATGCTGAGGGCATCTTCGCAGTACAATGAGAATAAACATGCCGCAAAACTCTGCCCCTTTGGGGGTCGCTTTTGGTTGCAGAGCAAAAGGTTCTGTTGTTTAAATGTGAAACTAACATCAACAGTTTAATTAGCATTGTATTGTCTTAGCCCAGACTAAGACCCCAGGGGACAGGAGACAGAAGGCCACCTTTTGGTGTTGTAGCAGGAAGCTCCTTTGCATATGTTAAATGCCAGACTTGAGCAGATCAATTCTTTACAGTCAGAGAAATAGAGGGGGGGGATGGGGGACAGAGACATGCATATTTCTCTAACCTGGCTCCTTCAGACATTTTAACTTTTTAAAACTCAACAATCCCTCCTTTTTCACACCTTTGGTGTGAAACACTATAAATGTTACTGAAAACAATGTCTTGTCTTGACTCATATGAACATAAAAATATAACCAAAAAAAAATGTAAACATCAGCTGCAAAAGTTGTAAGAAACAAACATGATTTTACAAACAATTCATTTTCTTTGACTCTGACCTCATCTGACTCCTTATCTTGTAAAAAATGTTATTTTCTTTGACTCAACTGTTGCTGCTATGGCTGATTTTACTCAGTGATTAGTGACTAACTTTAGAAACAAAAACAAACAAATCAGATGATATTAGAAGTCTTTGACCAGGTGAAAAAACAATGGAACTTAAATCATTTAACAGGAAGGAGAACAACAACAAAAAAATCTTAGGAAGGGAAAAAAAAAAATCTTAAAATCTCTAAATCAAATAGCATGTCAACACAAACAAATATAATCAGAAGAAAACAGATCAACTCCTAACTAAATCCAACTCTCCAATTCAAAACTGCACAAGTAACCTTACACCTAATCTCAATTTTGTAATGCATTCAGATGGTTTGAAATCTCTCTTAATGGCAAATCTAGCTAATGGAAATTATTCTGAAGTCCAGATTTTTGAAAGTTCCTTGTTCACTGTTGTCTAATTTGGACACAAAGTCTCTGGGGACAAAATCTCCAATCGTTGCTGGTTCATTATTAGCAGCAGGCCACGGCGCTTTTCCATTTCCGCTTGGCTGCCGCTGCTGTAAAAAGTCCTTACCCTCCTTTTTCTGAAGGATTGGCTGGATATTCGGATTGTTTACCGGTTGGATGGAAGGTGTCTGAATGCACCCTCCTTATATCAACATCCTCCTTTTCCCTCCTTTTCTGAAACATCATCTGTTTCAGAAACATCCAGACGGGAAGATGATGGCGCTATGCTTTAGCGTGCCCCTGAGTGCAATTCATCATGGAATCAGGACCCTCCTTTTCTGACACCTGGTGTGGATGTCCTCGCAGGTCTAACTGGGGAAACATGGGGATGGAGTAGCTGGGTGTGCCTCCACTCCAGCACCTGGGGATGATTTGTTCAGCAGAAGTCAGCATCAGGGAGAGGACTCCAGTCTCTCCCCTCTATGCTGGCAGTGTCAGGAGCCACCGCAGGAAGTCAGCAACAGACGCTCCATGCTCTTTGTTGGCGTCTGGTCAGGTGTTTGGTGGTCCCCTGCTGGGCTGTTGATCTCATGCTGTGTGGGGTGTCCTTTCCTGCAGGGCTGGTAGCCTAGTCAACAGCACCCAGAATGAACTTGTTCCACCTGGATCTGGATTTCTTGAACAGCTGAAGCCATCAGGGTGGACCAGTTTCTGCTTTCACCTGTGAATAAATGGTTTTGACAGACTTTTTGCTTTTCAAAAGTCATATTAGTGTTTCATTCTGGGAGGAAAGAACTGTGATATGAGTTTGTCTTTGATCTGTCCATTAATTTCTCATGGAGGGAGAAATCTTTTCCTTGGTCTCTGTGTTTTCCAAAGTCCTTAACACAATGGGCAAAAACTTCAGTCCAAAACACAAAAAAATATGAAATTACCCATCCAAAAATCATCAATCCATTTAAAATATACGTAAATACCACCAATCACAAATACATATATTCAAAGAATAAAAACCCACCGCAATTTTTCCACTATAAAATTCCCAATATCTCTCTTAATGGTTGGGCTGCTCATTGATTCTTTCAATTGAGATTTCAAAATTCTGACAAATTGCTATTTTTTAAGCAAATTAATGTCATTATTAGTCTTGCATCACGTTTTTGTGCTACAACACTCTTTGAAGAAGATTGTTTTAACATTCTGTGTGGCCAGCACAGAAGTTAAGCAAATCTTTAATTTTTTCCTTTTTATAAACTGTTTTACAAACTAGGGAGAAAAAAATAAACATCAAACCAAAGAAAAAGCAGCAGAAAATTTACTGTCTTGACTAAAAACGTGCGATTCCACCTCTACAGAAAATCAAAAGTTTGAGTGAAAGAAAATAAATAAAATAAACCTAAATCATGGGAAACAAAGTTCAGAATGAATATAAATGCAATGAACGCAAAATGTTGAAAACCTCTTATTTATCATTTCAAGTCAAAAAACAATCCAATTGAGTCAAAATTCCAAATATGCATTATCCATTTAAAACCCTAATACGCTATAATTCCTCTCTGGCACATTTTCTTCTAATGTCCAGTTGCTTAAGGCAGCTCAATTTATTTTCCCACCACTTTTCAATTGACTTTACTGGAATGCTTAATTTGACTTGTAATGAGCTTTATCAATTCATTCAGACACAATATTACTCATAACACCAAACCAAAAGAATAAAAGAAACAGATAAATCCAAAATAAAAAATGCACTTATCAATTACAAACATTTGAGGACATCACACAATGCTAAATGTCACCATGATTCTTTGATGACAATGACCATTCACTATTAAGACTGTCTGAGTAGATATGCATTGCTTTAATCTGTCTGCATCGAGGTGTGAAAACCCCCAGTCCCTCCTTTTCAGTCCTTCATTAACACTTAATCAGGGAACAGGAAAAAGGATTTTTAAGTTAAATCAGACTATTGTTCCAATCTTTGTCCCCATAGGACAACACCAAACATGAAATAGAAGATGTAATCAACTGAAACTAATTATTTTAAATGTTCAATGTTTGACAAATGTTCATCCATTCTCAACTGCTAGCTGCTCATTATGCATTTTCTGAGGAACTCCAATCACTCTTCACCCTCCATTCACACTTTTTCAGCAGTTCCTCACAAGACATCAAGCCCGCCATTCTGTGGAACATTTCAAGTCATACATACCACAATCTCATCAGAAATGGAACTCTCACAGTTCAATTTCAGCTTATTCCACAAATAATTTTTCCCCAATCACTACAGGATAGGCGTTAATGAACGCTTTTTCCTGTTTAAAAACACACTGCTTAGAACATTCACGCTCCCAATTCGACAAACATTTATACAATTAATTATGTACAGTCAATATCAGCACAGCTGGAGCCGCCTTCTGCAAGCTCCCGGTAACACAGCTACAGTTTATCACCAAACGCACATCCCATCACCACATAAATGTATTTACATTAGGCGCCTCTGTACAATTCCTAAGTGTATCTTTTACACAATTTGACTATATTTATCAAATCATTTCCTATTCTTACTATGGTCACGAGGAAATAACTGAGGGACCCTTCACTGGTTCTCAGCCCCGCCGCCGCAAGGTAAGCGCTCCCAGGCCAGATCCCTCACAGTAGACTGGCTTTAAGAGACTTCGTTTTTCCTCCGTGCCCCACAGAGACTAAAACTCTGTCGCCGTCTGGTCTTTTTATTTAAAATTTATCACGGTTCTAACCCGGCCGTCTTTTTCAACGATCACTTCAAATCTTAAAGTTAACAGGTTAAACTAGGCCGCTCTTTCACGATCACATAAACCAAACGTTTACAAGTTCACCCGGCCGCTCTTTCACGATCAATTTAACTTTAAGATTTAACAGAATTCACTGGCCGGCTCAAACGGACTTCTAAATCAGTGCACACGACTCAAACGCTCCGATCCTCTGGTCTCTCCTCCCTTTTAAGCTTCACACATAACAGTTACACACAATTGCTTTAGCTCATCCTCATTACTGCTCCAGTTGCTTTTACAGACTTACAGCGGTGATGACTGCTGAATCGTCACGTCTACATGTTTTCACATCCTATATGCAGTGTTTGATAAAACAGGGTTTCTGCTCACCTCTCAGTTTTTCGGGCCCATGTGAAAATTCAGCAGCTCACCATGATCCCGTCTTTTGAATTTGTCCGTCCTTTTCCTCAGAGACCACGTCGGGGGTCACCAATTGTTAAGTTTTTTTCAAAAGTAACATCGGGTTCAATCGGATCTCTGAGGAAGGAGGCTGAGGGTCAAATTGGGAATAAGAAAAGGTTTATTGCAACAGCACGATGAGGATGATAAGACAAAGACAAAGACAGACAAACATAATAACACTGCAGCTGACAGCGGACTGGATCCATGCTTCCCCACGATGGAGTCACGTGAAACCAGTCTCGAAAATTCCTAAATCACACACATTTATCCCCTGCACCTTGGGGCGGTTCCTTTTTACCTGGCCCAGTCAAATCTATTCTCATTGGTCCGCCGTTGTCATGACAGCATGCTGAGGGCATCTTCGCAGTACAATGAGAATAAACATGCCGCAAAACTCTGCCCCTTTGGGGGTCGCTTTTGGTTGCAGAGCAAAAGGTTCTGTTGTTTAAATGTGAAACTAACATCAACAGTTTAATTAGCATTGTATTGTCTTAGCCCAGACTAAGACCCCAGGGGACAGGAGACAGAAGGCCACCTTTTGGTGTTGTAGCAGGAAGCTCCTTTGCATATGTTAAATGCCAGACTTGAGCAGATCAATTCTTTACAGTCAGAGAAATAGAGGGGGGGGATGGGGGACAGAGACATGCATATTTCTCTAACCTGGCTCCTTCAGACATTTTAACTTTTTAAAACTCAACACTTCCTTGCTTGCTGTGAATGGTACAATCTGTTTTGCAGATCATTTTACCCTTATTAAATGCGCAAATGCGATGATCCATAATTATCCAATGATACACATAGAGGACAAGCGCGAAATATTTACGAAAGCGAGAAGGCAATTCAGTCGCTCACAACACCGATTTGACCAATAGCGCTATACGAACGCCGCCACGTCAGAGCGGTCGAAGCGTCTGAAAGCTTCCCCGTACTTTTTGACAAGCGTCCTTGGCGGGGCGGCCAGAACTTTTTTTGCAGCTCAAGTCGGTGGCGGTGTGTACGTACAGTTAGTCTAAGTCTAAGTCTATAGAAACTACTCCTCCACGAATGAAGGCTTACCACAACTGTGTCAATTAGCAGGAAGAGTACTTCCTTGCAAGTACCACTTGTTTTTGTATTCCCAGTCTCATTCAAGCTATAAGTACACCTCCCTCCTCCCTAAAGAGCAACTGGTCTACACCGCTTATTAAAGTAGACTGCTTCTGGTGTGTTCATTGTAAGGTTAGAAAACAATGTTAGAAAACACCCAGCAATCAATGTAATACTTTATGGTGTGATGTTTTTTACTAAACATGTTATAAAATCTTTCATATCTTGAGGCATAATGAGTACCTTATATACATGAAGACACACATACAGGCATACTTTCCATACATCACACATGCATTACACTTATATTGCAAACAGCATACACAAACAGCAACACAACATACCAAAAGAGATTCAGTCCAATCATTCTAGACAATTGGCAAGATATACAGTTACATGGGTGAAAAGAAAATAAGTATCATGTATGAAGTGATATATACATATTGGGGAGGATGAGAACATCAATAGATATGGAGAATGAGTGCAGGTGTGAGAGAGTGCGGGGGCAGTGATCTACAAAAAAAAAAAAAAAAAACAGTATTGGATAAATATTTAGAAAGTAAATTAAGTTAAAAAAAAGAAGGAACAAAAAGCCAGGTGGACAAAACTGGTTGAAAAATTCAGCAAAATCTATTTTTGAAATATGCTACAATATGGGGAAAAAGAGAATATGCTGATAGACATGAAAGGCAGAAACTATTGTATGGACGTGTTTAAAATTGCATGACGAGGCTGTAGAGGATATCAAAAGAATTCAAATGCAGGGTTCAGCCAGAGTTTAAATTAGAATACTGTGCCACTGCTCATCTCACACTTTCTCTGTTCTAGAAGCTACACACTCTTTATTCATCCCCTATGATTAAAGACAGAGTATATTTTAGTTTTGGGCTAATTTTTACATATCCGTGGCTTTGTTTTATTTTTTATAAACTCTATTATCTGTTTATTAATTTGTATCCCATTTGTGACACTATATGCTGAGCTAAGAGTTTTGTCAGTGACTTACAGCAAGTGAACAGGTAGGGTGTTGAAGGCCTTGCTAAAGAGCTTGGTAAACCTAGGCAGCAGGGAATTAAACTATTCTGCCATTAGAGTGTTGCAAGGCAATTATTTATTAATTATTATCATGTTGTGATCGCAATTTCGATTTCGGCTCCTAATGCTCACAAGAACAATATTATTGAGAGAAAGGATTATTTTGCACATTTCATTTTGCAAGTAAACTCTCATTTTGTCTTGTGTTCTGAAGAGGAATTCGAAAGGTTCAGTAGGATGCACATTAAGGGAAATTCTACAGTTCAAGTTGTTTTCACTGATTATTTGTTCAGCTGTTTCACTGTTTTTTTAAGTTCAATAAATGCATTATCTTTCCAAAAGTCAATGAGTAATCATGTCAAATATTATGATAAATGTGAAATAATTGTGATTATGATTTTTCTTAAGAGGACGAGGCACTGGAGCACCACAGTGTTGGAAATAACAGATTGACATATCTTTTTTGTTTTAATCTAGCACATTTGTTAAGAACAGTGAACAGTCAGTTTCCCAGGAAGTCCTTTAGTATGTGTCCTATAAAACTTTATGGACACCCTGCAGCCAATCAGAATTGAGTATTCACCCAGCCCATTGTATAACTGATATTGTTATCTGGAACAAACTTCCAGAAAACTGCAGATCCGCTGCTACTCTCAGTTCTCCACTCTCTCTTTTAAAACGAGGCTGAAGACCTTTCTTTTTGATGTTGCCTTTCTTTAAATTGTTGTTCATTTCTTTAATGTTTAATTTCTTATTCTGCACTGTAACTTTTATTCTTGTGTTTTACCTGTTTTTATTTTGTAACTGTTTTTGTGTGAAGCACTTTGAATTGCCCTGTTGCTGAAATGTTTTCTGCAGGCTAGCAGTCCAACCTGTTCCTCTACTCATGTGGACTCCATGTATTTACTGCATTAATGAATGTGTAGTACCTTCCTATGGGGACTTAATGGTTTAATTATTGTTTATGGTATCTCATCTTCTCCGGTTTGTAATTGCTAACCCTGAATTTGATGTGTTTTTATCCGAAATAGCTTTTACAGTTTTATAGTTGCTACCAGTAAAAACTTTAAAGACCAACTCATGACGTTCAACCTTTTTTGGAACTGTGTGCGACTACACACCTTGTGAAGGGAGAAGACATACCATTGAGCTATGAAGTAAATGTTTATCAAAATGCCAACAATAAACCTTCAATCTGTGCAACCCATATGGACTGATATGACAAAGACAAACATGATTTTTCACCAAACCTTAGGGTCATACTATTGGTTTGGTTGATTCATCATCTTGCTATTAAATACAGTGTGTTCCTTTTTAAATCAATAAATGACCAATATATAGCTTTAAGGAAACCCTCTAATTGATATGCATGGGCATTATATATAGCCTACCTGCAACAAATAGACTTCTGGGCTGTCCAAATGTCATGTTGTCATGTTATGGTGCCTCTTGATGCTCTTTTATATATATGAAAACACACATTTATATTTATACAACATATTACATGGTAAATGGATTCCAAATTACTTGAAAATAAATTTTTTGTCAATATACCTAAAAAATATTTTTTTCTACAAGATCCATTACCTACATTACTTTGAAAAATCTTCACAAACAGTAATTTGATACTGCTTACTTTTAACATTTATACAGAGTATTTTATTGTAATTTCCCCTTGCCGGATTAATAAAGTATACGTTATTATTTTTTTAATTATTATTATTATTAGTATTATTTAAGCAGAATGAAGTGCAGATGGGAGAAGGCCAAATGAGTACTTGAGAACGGCAGGATAGCAACATAGAAGTTTATGGGAAACAGAATAGAGAAACAGTGAGGGGGAAACAGCACACCTTAATTTCCTCATTGATTAACCCTGCTAATGTGCTAATCTAGCCTGGTACGCTTTCTCTCTGCAACACCAGCCTCATCAAGAGCCAATTAGCTTCTCCGCAGCCCACGGCCATCCATCATAATGCGACAGACACACTCATCTTTTCTCACTAATGTTGCAACACACAACAGCCTCCTGCAGTCAATACACTTCCCCATGCGGAACTGTTGTAGAGTATTGGCCTTCCTACGATCGATAGGCCATGGGAATTGGTATAAGGTGAATGAAGCTCATATACTTATAAGCAGGCAAAAAGAGAAATATGTATGGGTCTTTTTTTAAATAAACAGCCAAACAAGAGTTGTAGTTAAAATTCCCATCATGCTATGTGTGAAATAGTTTCAGAGAGAAATGCAGTTTAGACTAAAGGGGTGGTTCAGAATTTTGGACATAAGAGCGCAAGTCAACAGTATCAGCTAGCCTGCCACTAAAAACACTCTACTTACCCACTCTACAGTCCAGACTATTGATGTAAATGTCTGTTGATAGAAGAATGTTAGAAATAAAACTACCCCTGCATCTCAATGATTGCATTACATTTTGAGGGACTATTTTCTCAGCAGCAGTGGAATTTTACTTTGCTCCTGTTACCAGTACTGTGCCAAAAACTAAACAGAGAAGTGCACTACAGTTGGGACACCTAGCTAGCTAGTAGTAGCCTTGTACACTGTTATTGAAGCATTGGACTGGAAACGAAGAACTAGGAAACATGGTGATTCAGCGTGCATTTAGACATTTCTTAAATAAACCAAACAGATGGGCACCACCAGTCTCCCAATGTTCTGTCCCGATTCTCTACGGCTTCTCCAGCGGGTGCTGTCTCTCTTTCTCTTTCTGCCCTTTTAGCATCCATCTCTATTAGTTCTTCTTTCTGTGTATTCCGGCTCATAGAGGAATAATATTTAATAATATTTATTTAAAGACATGAGATACAATTTCGCTAAGAATAATTCTTCTGAAGGAACTAGCATTTAAAGGGCGGCACATTGTTAGGAATTTGACCCAAAGTTATGACATTGAATGTTATGCGTAAAGGATGTCTAGTCAACTTTTCGGGTACAATTAGATTAATTCTAATTCCTTGTAAAAGAACAGATTATTGTTTTACTGGATCTATATAAGCTGTTATATTTTAAAGTAACCCACTGCAGAACCATGTTTTAGATCTTTCCACAATTAGAATTAGCTCATTGAACATTTATTCATGCATTTTATTGCATGCATTTTCATTCCAGCTTTTACTGCTTCATAAAGTCAAAGTAGATTTGGAAAGGGTAATAAATGCATTAGGGCAGTGATATATGAAATATTTTTAATAAAGCTCGGATGATAGGATGTATATGTTCTGACCTGTCAAAGTATTGTTCTCATTAACATCCTTTACATACACCTAAACAGACCTTCTTATCCACTGCTACACACCATGTGTCACTTCAACCAATGATGCACACTACAAACACAATTTTCATAGTAAAATGTAGAATGTAACTTGTCACATTTCTGCATATTAAGCAGAATGATTTTCATACCATCGTCATAACAGACCATGGACAAGTCTGTGCAGCCATCCATTTATTACACAGGGTCACTGACAGATAGAAAGGCAGGCTACACCCCAAACAGGTTGCCAGGCTATGACAAGGCTAAGTATCAAAATCACATTCCTACCTATGGAGAATGTTTGTCCTTACTGTGGGAGAAAATCCACACAAACAAAGGGGAGGAGAACATGCAAACTCAACACAGAAAGGGATCCAGATTTACAGCCGCTGGAGTGACACTATCAACTTCTTGCTGTCAGGCAGCAGTGTCAGCAGCTATAAGCTCTCAAGTGACCTTAATGTACAACTTTCTAAAATGAATCATCAAAATATATACCTCCAGTAAAATTATTTCTCTGAAGAAGTGCATTTAAATACATGCAAACGATGAAGATCGTTGAAGTAGTCCTCAGATTTTGAAATGCTGCTCTCTTGGGTGTGTGTATGGCATGCACTGGACTGAAACTTGAGAGGTAATTGGATAGAAGAGGGTTCCTTAAGGAGCTTGGGTATGATTTCTAATCAGCTGCAGACTCTCAGAAGATGGTCTCGGAAGAGACCAGGTGGACTCTTGAAAATTAATGTTCATGAGACCAACACAGATTTACCTCAGGGAGCTTTTGCACGGTTCATGAATGTAAGATTTTCAGATTGTTTTGCTCTGTTTTGCTTGTGTTGCGGGTTACTTCCACAGATCTTATTTTTCTTCTTCTTTGCCTCTTTGCCTTGATCCCGAGGCAAGGTTGGTTCACTATTGTTACACAAACGTAATATTTTATTAAACATGCCTTGATGTGAATAATACTCTATTTCACTGGACTATTCAATGGCCTCCAAATGTTGATCTTGTATAGACCTTAGGAAATGAGCAGTTGCAACCCTGAATAAAAGTCCATCAGCTGTTGGTGAGAATTGTTTTGTATTCCTGTGACACTTACCCCACACTTATCCCAAATATAAACCATAGCATTTACTGTGTCAAGAATTTGCATAGAGAAAAGCGGACTCATTGACAAAAGACAGACCAACTCAACTGGCAAACAATAACTGTATAGTATATGGTTTATTACTTACGGATACATGCCTTTTGATTTTAACATGATTCTGTGGTAAGTGTGCTTTCTCTCAGCATGGCTTAAGTGTCTATATTTTCTATATGAGGACACAGGGAGGTGTCCTGATATATACACAGGACATCTCTAGCCTGGAAAATGAACTTCCTGGTGATCAATATGAGCGCTGCAGCAAAGGACCAGCTGTGTTATCTATACTTTTCCCTCTCCATCTGCTTACACTACAGCTGAGCTGACACACTCCCACTTCAGTGGCTGTTACATCCCGAGACAGACCACACTCACAGTTTTACACAAACATCACAGCTGTGTTTGGGCTGTTTATTGTTAGGACATCGCTGATCGATGTGGCCTCCACACCTGTCATGCTGTGACAGTTCATTTGAGTCAAGTTTAGATATATTAAGCAACATTGTGCAATCATTTGTGTCTACAGTTAACTGCAAACGTATTTATATTTAGAGTTTTTTTGGTTGGACTGATTACTGGTACATGGAGTGAATTCAGGTGACTGTAATGGCTCATTTTTACCCAGGGCAGTCCACTACTTTGGTCTACGTTGAAATGGCTCAATAGCTAATAAATGGATTGCTATGAAATCCATGTTTACTGACATTCATGGTCTCCAGAGGATTAGGCCTACTGACAACCCCCTGATCTTTCCTCAGCTTCGACCACAAACCATAGTAAGGACAGTTTTTGAAAGGATTCCAAAAGCATATCTTTCTCTTAAACAAAACTGCACTAGATACAGTTATGTATTACACAATCCTACAAACCCAGAAACCTTTGACTGGGAATTTCAGTGTGCTAGCTCTCTTTTTCCCCTCAAAGTGAAGCCAGTAAAATATAAAAGCAAACAAATACAAAAATTCTTCAAGAATATTATCCTAATTTCTAATCATATACTTATATATGGCTACAATTTATTAGGTAATGTGTTTGGTCACAAATAGATAGAAACTGAGTGCACGTTACATCTGCCACATTTACCCTTAGCTTACAAGCCAGTTAAATCTTCAGTGTATGCATAGAGCTCATTTCAGGTTTTTCAGGAACCTCTTCTGTTTTCCTGGCTTGCTATAGTTTTGGAGGTTTAGGGCACAAAAACAGAAAAAAAAAGGCATCCCTCGAGTGAGAATGCTGAATTAGCAAGTTTCTCTACCTATGGCAAAGAGCTGTAAATTACTGTGTAAACTCCTGTAAAGTGTCTGTTTACCTGCCATCGTCTCAGGGCCACTGTCAAATCTAATCCAACTTGAGCCTCGTCTGTCGCGTTCCTGCTTCGAGTAGGCTGCATTCTAATGAGTTCTGCTTCAAAGCAGATGGAACGGCTGAATGTGTACAGTATGTATGATGAATTGAGTGCAGAGACAAAAGCACAAGCCAACAATTACCATGCATAAACACAATTGCTGCTTTCGTACTTCTAATGTTTGATTTATTTTTACTCAACAGGTTGTCCAAGATGCCACGTTTGAAGAACCTGCCTGTATGATACATCTGTGTCCCTTGAGTTGCAAACCAGCTAGAAATTATGGATTTCCCATAACCATGAATGTACTTTACATTGAGCAAGAATTATTTACTTATTTACTAATTAAAATCTAATTTGTAAAAAGTAACATTAGAAAAACAATATTCAAAATATTGAACATCCCTTGTCACAGTGCATACTCAATTGCTTCATTTGCAACCTAATTCACAGCAAGTATTGTAAATTTACTGCTGCTACAAGTAATATTTTCATAACTAAACACATTTTCCACTTGGTAAATAGTGTGGAATTGGATGTTGCAAGTGGGAGAGAAGACTAATCTAGGAATAGATGTTTATCGACAAGCTCTCAGCGTTGTAGAATAGCAGCTGCTGCCAATCCACTTGCTGGCCATGCTTGTCTCCCACACATACACAAAACTGCATACACATCCTAGGCTGTTCGCCAGCTGTCGTATGCCCAAACATGCGTCAATTTATCATCAAGATAAATGCAAGTTTTCCTGAGCCGTCATGAGCCCGTCACCCCAACAAGACAGAGCCCATGGAAGTGATATCATTATTGAGTATGAGTTTGACTCACAGCAGAAGTGTTCACTGCAGGGGGACTGGAGCTTTTACTTTTCTCTGTCATGCCTGTGGAAAAGTAGAGATCAGAGAGAAAACAGGAGTTTGATGGACAGTATGATGAAGTAGCCCAGTCAGGGGTTCCTTAATGGAGATGTCCATCTGCTGCTCTATGCAAAGTACTCCCTCAAAAAGCAGCAGGCGAAATACATTTGGGAGATGTAAGCTTGGAATATCCGTGTCACCTTTATTTCCAAGCGAGGATCACATTTTTTTAATTTTAATAATCTGCAATATTCTGTTGTTTGGATTTAACTTCTTCCCATTTGCTTTTAAGGCAGTAGAAGGATTATTGCTACTCACAACATATCTTCCTTGTTCATAAATAACTTTTAAGGAACACGCCAACTTATTTTACTTTAGCTTATTCACTGTATCCCCCCGAGTTAGATAAGTTCATACCCTTCTCATCTCCGTTTGTGTCATAGCTCTGTCTGGCGCACCCACCGCTAGCCTAGCTTACCACAGATGCTGGAAGTAACCGGCTCCAACTAGCCTACTGCTCCAGATAAGTGACTAAATAACACCAACATTTTCCTATTTGTAGCACTGCTACCTTTGCTACTTGGATGGAGGGATTTGCTAGCTGCACATGAGAAGTCCCGTGATGAGGAGCAGAGAGTAACAACGGTGCTTTTCAGGTGTTGCGCCAATCACTCCGCCCAAGTGGCAGTGCTTCGGCTTCTGTTGAGAATAGTTCCCAGTATGTATACCGTTGGATGGCTGTGTCTCATGTGACCTTGTTATTTGTACGTGCTGTGACTTTACAAATCACAACATGTAAATATAAGGTGACCAGATTTCTCAGACAAAATCCAGGGACATTTTCAGCTCAGAAGCGTATATACCTCCAAAACATGTCATGTTTGTATTTTTGTAAAACTTAAAATGGGGACACTAGACCTAGAGCTGTTCTCATTAGGGGCTGAGCCCCACTAAAGGTCTGATCCTAGAATCACCCCTGCTCCACTACACCTCAGAGGGGAATGTTTACTGAACTACATTTTCTGACAGCTTTTGCTTTATTGTGTCAGGCTTGTTTCTGCAACAGCTCATTGAGAATCGGATACAATAAAAACTATTGAGGAAATATGTTCCTTTGACATTGATGCAGTAGTAAATGAGATTGCTGCAGTCGGCAACAGAGAAACAAGCTACAATGGATAATTGTCCAGCTTGTATTTACGTTCAAAAAAGTGCTCGTTTTGCTACTGACAGACTCAGATTAATAATAATAATCAAGTGTCTGACAACATTATAGAAAGGATTTCTAAGGAGGTTGACCTTTCTGTTAAAGATTAAGATCCCACCAGACTCCATGTAAAAAATCTGTAATTTTAGCATCGTAAAATACGGCTTTCTAAAACATCTCTGAGCTCTGAGCAGCGCTGGCTCTGGCTGTCTTGAGAAATGTTCATTCAATGTTTTCTTTCTTTTGTTCCAATTTCGGGTCTTTCAGTCACAGTAAAATACCGGGGACATTTCCGGGGATAGATCCAGCCAGGTACAGGTCACCAAAACTGAGGAATCCCCGGAAACCGGGGACGTCTGGTCACCCTATGTAAATAGGAAAATGTTGGCGTTATTTTGTCACTTATTGGGAGCAGTAGGCTAGTTGGAGCCGGTTACCGCCAGCATCTGTTGTGAGCTAGGCTAGTGGTGGGTGCGTCAGACAGAGTGGCGACACGCACAGAGATGAGAAGGGTATGAACTTATCTAACTCTGGGGAATACAGTGAATAAGATAATGTCCCAATAAATCAGCGTGTTCCTTTAAGTGATGTGTGGGACACAATTATGCATGAAAGATGAAAATGACTTGAAGTGTAAAAAGCCAGTCCCGCTATAGACACACTCCATGACTGAATATAAATAGAGACGTGCAGGTCTATGAATCACTTTAGTATGGAACTTCAACCATGTCCCTTTCATTCCCTGCATCCTTGACAAACAGCAAAAACAGCTGCAAGACAGTGATCAAACTGCATTACATTTAGAAACTACTAAAACAACACTCACCTTTTCTCCTTGCCACACAGCTATTGGACTGTGGCTGGTGCCCGAAGCTGAGCCAAAAAAGCATTAAACTAAAAGGTCAGCCCTCAGTTATTAGGTATGGCGCTGTTTGCTAATAGCTCTGCCTGGAGAGCAGGCAGCTATTGATCAGGATCCATCCCTGTTCTAACAGTGAACAATACACACATTTTTGTTTGTTCTTTCTAATTGAGCTGAGTTCACCTTGCGGGTTTGCGTGTACACATACACACGAATGTAGCCGCATCAGTAATTAAATCCTTCACACATTTATGTGCACGGACAAACAAGTATGCTCACAAACCACGCGCCAGCACACAAAAATACAATCATTGACACTGTCATAAGATGTAACAGATGTAATCTCATGGGGTTCTGTGTGTACTGGACTTCAATAGGCAACTGTCTATCAAAACATATTTGCCAATGTAGGTGTGTGTTACTGGGCAATTGTTACTTTTATGAACTTAAAAAATTATAAAACATCTTGCCTTTAGCGGCATTAACTCACTACAGTCCCAAGTGATTTTGAGGGAATCAGAAACAATGAAGGTCAAACCAAACACAGGACCTTCACAGGGTTTATTTTAGTCCCATGTGAAACCACAAGTCACTGTCGCTGGCACTGAAATTAATCAAAGTTTTACAATACATAGTCTGGGACTCACGTTAAGTCCTCGTTTCAGTAGTTTTTACAGGACTTATTTTAAGCCAATCCCTGCTTAAATATTTGGGATGAAGTCCACATTTGTAGGCATGTGGAAGTGGAAACTGCATTTAAAATTGATAACGCAACATACAGCAGTTGTGAAAGCAAAATAATTCCTGAAAGCCTTACGAGAAGCCTTTTATCTTCAGCCATGAGGCATGTGATGAATTGCTGCAGTTTCAGTAAAGCCTTTGTTCTGTGGGAGGTCAATAACTCATCTATGATCACTGAGTGTGACCATTGTGACGCACTCTGATCAAGAGAGTAAAACTCTCTCGGTGATCAACTGCAAATCTGCCATCGCTGTGCCGAGTGACACATCCTTAAACGAATCTTCTACAGCTTGATGACTTACACACAGTTTTCATCACCAATACTGTGCAAGGGAAGTTCTATAGGATAGTTTCTCCACACATAAATCATTTTGTAATTATGTATTGTATGCAAGGCCCTGGCATATTGACAAATTAAGCAATCTGGAGAGGCAACAACATGCAGGGGGCTTAAACGAACTATTAACAGATAACTTGGACCACAACATACTGCATGTTACCGTCAAAAGACTGGAGATTATGAACACTGCCTTGGATTGTAAATTAAACTGACTCCATCAAGTTCACAGTGTGGAATAACGTGATTATTGTACACTACCATTCTTTTGCAATGAAGGTTCAATATGAAAAACCTTAAAAAGGGCTGGAGAAGGTTTTTATTCCTAACTACATCTGAGTAGAGAATGTACAGTAGTTGACTGTATCAAAACATTGCACATTTTCCACTTCTATAGTGTTAATTTAATAGACCAAAATTCACATCCAAGGTTTGCATTATTAATTTTTTTCCACGAGGTAATCAGGAATGCAGTATTCAGATGTGTGAAAGATCACTCTCACCTTCTGATTTAAAACAGATCTGGAAGTTTATTCTTGATCTTTAGGAACAGTATATGCCATTATTTAATCAAATTTCAAATGTCCAGTTCCTTGCTTTTTGTAGCTTCTTTGTCATCCTTATGGATTATAGGTGAATGAACACCTTGAAACAGTCTACACACCAGCATCTGTTAACACCAGACCACAACTGATAAAGCTTGGGGTATGCTTCAGAAGAACTTGTCAGAAGGTCAAGGATATTACACCTGTTCCAAACAGCCACGCTCAAAGGTGGGTGAAAAGTTACATCATAAAGTACATCAGCTGTGGTAATTATTTGAAAAATGGTAATAATGGCACATCTTTTCAGTCTCTCCAGGTTAGGCAATCATAGTGTTGAACTTATTTGTACAGACAGAAAGTGACAGAAATGGTTGTGTAAAGAATCAACACTCACTGTGTGAAGTGGTCAAGTTTTGTTGTCTACTGTTGATTTTGCCAAGTTACAGAAATTGATAGTCACAAACATTTGCCTTTTTAGCTGTGGTCACCCTCCATCTCCAGTGGGAATGAATGGGTTTCATGATAGCAAAACAAAGTTCAAATAAGGTAAAGTCCGCAAAAATATTTCAGAATCAGGCATCAGAAGCTTGGTGCCTGATTCTTCACTATTACATATTTTTCTCAGCATTTAAATGGACTTCACCTTATTTGAGCATTTACTTTTTTGTCCTGCTACAGCAACTACATGGATGGGGACTACATTGTGTTTTTTTGAGCATTTCTATTACCCATTTCAAATCAGTCAAAAAGTATCTGCATGATTCTAATGATTTCAGGAACAATGTTTGATTCACAGAAGCATTACATCTTTTAATTTCATATATTCCTCATTACATCTAATTAAAATCCAACCTATGCATGTAAAAAATGCATAGGTAAAAAACATTGAGGGCATCAGAAGAGCTCAGTGTCACTGAAGCCTAGCTGATGTGCTGATATGAAAGACATTACTAAACAGAGAAATAATTAACACACATGGAGGTAAGACAGAAGTGAAAGTTTGTAAAGAGAAGTGAAAGTGAGGAAAAGAGTGTGATCGAATAAGGAGAGAGTGCAGAACAAGAAAGCAGAGGCAGCACTGTGAAGCTTATTAGGATTGACTCCCCTACACTGCAGACACTTTAATAACTGTTCTTTATGTTATAATAACACAGCGCTGCCCTGCCATGGACGGTTTCAATTCCTCCACCAGTTTCCATCATGCGCTGGGTAGACTAAGGGCCTTGTGCGGCCTAATTGCCGACAGTCAGATTGCCCTCAGCGTTGCTTCGTTGGCTGTTAATGAGACCATTTTCCTGGAGCGAGCACCAATCAGGGGGAACTAATCTCTGAGTGGTGTAAAGTACAGAGTGCAGAGGGGGCAGAGAAAGGTGCTGAGCATGAAAATAGCTGCAAAACCACTTGTGTTTTTAAGCTTCTTTTAGCTGTTTTTAGGGGAATCAAGGGAGTCATATAACAGAATGTTAAATGGTGCACACATGCAGCCTAGTGTCATCATTAATTTATCAGGATGATATATATTAAACCTTAAACAATGAAATAGTTTATGAAAGGATATTTACATATTACATGTTAACTGTAGACATGCTCTGATTATATGCTGTTATTAAAATCAGTTTAGATTTTTTTTTCTTTTTTAATGCCAAACTTTCAGAAACTTAATATCATGTCCATGTGGTTTCTACTTTGGTAAGACACGAATGCATCATTGTGTTCCTGTCACAGGATGTCCTTTGTCCTATTAATTAGTTGCTGAATGACAAGCGGGCAGATTGTTTATCTATGAGCCTGTCAGAGGGCAGATGCCAAGAGAGGAGAGGTTTTGGTTTTAAAAATCCCTTTATTGGACCATTTTCAGATCACAGAAGAACCAACAAACATAGACAAAAAAACAAGCTAAAAAAATACAAACAGTACAAAAAAAGTCCTGTGCTTTCCATTCAAAACCTGAGCACCAACTCACCCCCCTCCCCCACGGAGCACAACACACCCTTTACAGCCCACACACTACTAAAACCCACCAAATTGTCCATCAGCAGGTAATAAGAGTGCCCAACCCTTAGCCGGGCCCCAACCTGCAGCATCGGTGCCGGCTCCACACTGCCCACCCACTGCCCCTTATTTATACGGGACAGCCAGATGGCCAGTTTTGCCGTAGCAAACAAAAAATTCAACAGGACGTGAACAGCTTTCTTAGTCTTAGTATATTGTGGACCAAAAATAAACAACTCCAAAGAAAAAACCTTTCCTAAGCCCTAAACCCACCTTTTAGTGACCTCCAGCACATCAGTCAGCCGAGGACAACCAACAAACAGATGCGCCAGAGTCTCTACTCCAAACAAAAACTACACCCCTCCCCCCAGTTCGGGATCGATGTGCGCCCTGTAGTGGTTTGTAGCTATGGCCCCATGCTCAATCCTCCATTGGAGGTCTGTTTCCACGGCAGCTTGTACAGGGCTCGCCAACTGTCTTTTGGGGAACCAGAAAACTCAGTCCACCTTGACTCCCTTAGCCCAGCCAGAGCCCGCAGGTTCAGCACCTTTACGCAGGTATGATACAGTTCCTTCTTCCCAGTATCCTGGAACTTGCCCAGGTGAGGGGTTGAGAAAGACTGCAGATGGCCCGCTTCCTCCTGCCACTCCCCCACAGATGAGGTAATGGAAAGAGAGGGGAAACTGTATTCCCCTCACTCCACTGCTCACAGAGAGACCGAGTCTGAACCAGTGTCCGCTGAGGCTGCTCCAGGGCAGCACAAACCTCATGGACCACCCTGTTGATGAGCCTGATGGAGGTGATGTTGCTACTCCTTCTCAGGGCTTCACCAGAGACGGCAGTCATCCTCATCAGGTGACCCAGTTTAGTGCACCCAGCCTCCCTGAGACTGGCCCTCAGACTGGCAGACTGCAAAACCTGAGTCCCTATGAAGTCATTAAAAAACAACAGTTCTTCAAAGAGCCACATTCCCGGAGTTTCTCCTGCAGCCCGCGAACACGTCATCATAAGGTCCATATCCTCAGTCCTCAAAAAGAAAGAGCTGCCGGTCATAACCCATCCGCCCAGCTCTCCTCAGCAGCAATCGGGCCGTATCAAGCCAGCTGGGTCCACAGTCATACAAAAGTTTCTGGGCAGTCTGGATAGGAAAGGAGGCAAGTTTCGATTGAATATCCACCAGCCCCTGGCCCCCTTCAGCAACAGGTAGGTAAAGAACTGCTGCCCGAACCCAGTGCCTCCCCGACCAGAAGAAATCCACCAAGGCTCTCTGAATGTCCTCCATCAGGCTTCTTGGTGGTACAATGGCAACCAGCTTATGCCAAAGGGTCGAGGCGACCAAGTTATTGGCAACCAAAAACTCTTCCCCTATAGGACAGCTGAGGTAGCAACCACCGCCATTTAGACAAACGAGCGCACACCTTCTCCCTCACTCCCTCCCAGTTTCTCTGTACAAACCCCTCCGTACCCAAAAACACCCCCAAAAGATTTAACCCTTCTTTCCCCCAATCAAGTCCCCCTGGCAGACTGGGCACTACCCTATCTCTCCACTGACCCACTAGCAAAGCCTCACTCTTAGCCCAGTTTACCCGTGCAGATGTGGCCCTCTTATAAAGTGACAGAGCATCCTGCAAACTCTGAACATCCTCCTGACTACAAACCAAAACATTGACATCACCGGCATAAGCTGAGACAGTAAGAGGACGGACCATACCTGAAGACCCCGGCAGGAAAAGGCCGCTGAGTCGAGCCCTCATCCTGCACAAGACAGGCTCGATTGCCAAAGTAAACAGCTGACCCGATATAGGGCAACCCTGTCGTATCCCTCTCTGCACACAAATGGGCCAACTCAGCCCTGCCCCCGTCTTCAACAAACACTGTGCACCATTATACAATAAACCAACCCAAGACAGAAACCCATCACCAAAACCAAAAGCTTTCCTCTAACAAATACAAATCCATGCTCAGATTAACTTCTCCAATAGAAACAGTATCAGCATCCGACTCATACTCCATTTCCTTACTAGCACATGATGCCTGACTGCTTAAAGGGCCCCCACCCTGCTTATCAGTGGTGAACACAGTAGGACCACCCAGAGTACTGGTGGAGGCTACAACCTCAATAGTTCCTGACTGTGACTGCACGTTAGCACCTACACACTCAGATTCCCTCCCTACTCACTCCGGAGCCTGCTGCTGCCCAGACGGGCACTCTAACTCCACGTTGTCTTTCACACCTATCGCTACCGCCTCCCCCCCGCCGCAGTCACTCCAGCCGCATCGGATATGACACTGGGCTCAACATCAGCTGACCACGGGCCGCCAGCCGCCGCGGATGGAGCTACCGCAGCCTCGCCATCAGTTGCCGCTTGCTGTCTGTGGGGACACGCAAAACGCTTGTGTTCCACACCCCCACACTCAAAACATTTCATCTGCCCAGAGCTGGCATACACCATATAAGCCCCGTCACCATGCCTCACTCTGAACGACACCTCCACCGTCTGCGTGGCCGAGTCCAGGAACATGAACACCTGTCGTCTCAGAGACTGCACATGCCGCAGTTTGGGATCTTTACATCCTTAAGTCACCGTTTTAAATCCACTTGCAAACTTTCCAAACCTCCGAAGATCCTTCTCCAACACCTTGTTGGAGATGAACGGCGGAACACCCGGATACGATGATCCGTGTTGAGGGAACCGATAACGGGGAGACCTGCACTAAACTGTCTCTGATATACCCGCCACTCTCAATCAGCTGATGAACAAGCTGCTCATCCTTTATAAACACCACCGCTGCTTAGTTCATACTGGATGCAAAAGATAGCTCGTCATAGCCAACCTGCTCACCGACCGCCAAACAAACCTCCTCCACCATAACATCACCCTCCGGGGGGACCAGCCTCACGCCCTGCCGGAGAGTCCGAGGTGGCGTCCCCGAGAAAAAAGGAAACCCGATTCATAAGCAGACACTCCACAAGAAAAGCTTTAGAAACTTACCTGATCATGCACAAAACCACAGGTCAAAGATCGGAAATCCGAAAAACAGGGACAGTTTGAAAACTCCTGAGCCACTCGCACCTCCGTCACCACTCACGCTCACACACACCGGAAACAGAAATGGAGAGGAGAGAGGAGAGGAAAGGAGAGAACTCTTTTGCTGATATCCTTGATGGACAATGAATAACATTAATGTCCTGAGGTAGTTTGGTTTAGGTTCAGTATCTGTTAGTGCTGGAGGTTATTCCAAGATCAGACTACACAATTTGTTATGTCTTTCATGACAGACCCGTTGTCAGACTAGAGAGTCATAGTGCCATTAATTCTTGCTGTGTATTTGACAGAAGAGTGGCAACACTACAAGTAAAACACCTACCAGCCCCCAGACTGATTATTGCGTGATGTTGTCAAGATCACAAGGAAGTTTATAAATCAACACTTTGGAGGGGTGGCAGCCTCTCAAAAATTCACGAAAAACCGTTGTTGATCTGAAATAAATACAGATTCACCAACTGCATAGCAGGTTTGCCTTCAGGTTTAGTGAATTAATGCCTTGCCCACCCTTCAAATGTATTTTAGTTTGACATGACCCAGAACAGGAAGTCAGCCATTTTAGTTTGTAGTATGCAACCACATTTTTGCTGAATGCACTCAGATCCCAGCTATTGCAATCTTTTTTTATTTATGCAAACGGAAGCATTGTATGTAAGTATTAGTTTAGCACAGACCATAGAACAATATCTTGACATTATTTTTGCGATGAAAATTTTATAAAGCCTAATTTCTTTAAATTGGTAATTTGTAAGCTAAACCAGATGTAAATTAGCAAATTAGTATCTTAACCACATGCCATGTATACTGTATACTTTAATGACTATACAACAGATGCATAGCTTTGTGGAGTTCATGCAGCTTTCTTATTGTATATTTTTGTTTGCGTTCTACAGTTTCACTCGTATTCATACTGTATATGACGGTGATGCCGATTATTTGAATAGAGTTTTGCTTTCTGCTGAAATGTATGGTAGAGTAGCATAGAATACATACAATGTTTTCAGAAACACATTTTCATGGAACTATCTTTGTAAAATAACAGATTGTTTTCCAAAGGAGCCGCCTTTATGATCTGTTTTGAAATCTTGGAGCCAAACTTGCAGCATCGTCAAATCAGGTGCAGCCATCGGTTGTAGAAGGGTGTAGTTATCTTTGCTTGTCAGAGGTCTGTGAAGAGAAACCGATAACTGCTAGGGCCTAGCCCACTAGTGTGCAATGCTGGGAAGCGGAAAAAAAGCCTATATGGGCACTGTGTGTATCTTTCTTCTGTCTCGTAGCTCCACCTGACAGCACCAGTAGCGTCTCTCTTTTTAGCCATGTTAACATATGCGCGCCAAAGAGCACTCTCTCTTCCTATTGGTCATCATCAAGGAATATGTTGTAGATTCTGACATGCTAGACTTTCTGCGTCATGGTCCATTCCACCAGGTTTCATTAAAATTGGGCCAGTCGTTTTTCCATTATCCTGATAACAGACAAAACAAACCAACAAACAAAGAAACAAATAGACAAACGGACAAACCAAAAACATAACCTCATTAAAGGAGGTAATAATCATACTTCAACCATTTATAGTATATACAATCTTTCCCTAACTTTAACCATACTTGCCATGGGAATATAGTGTAGCGACATTTCAAAAAATTTGGCATTGTAAAATAATCTAGGGATTTGCAGCGTCCTTAAACCTTAACTGTTTTAGGGTCTCTGCTTTCTTGGGGTTTGTTTGTATGAATATGGTGGTGGCACAATGGCGGCATCTCCGTGGATACACATATTTAATTTATGATCTTTGGATAACCTTTAAGTATTGCACCTACTCGCTGTAATTAACTTGCACACACTCACTTATGCACACGCACGTACGCACGCGCACACACACACACACACACACACACACACACACACTGACACACGCACACACAAACAAATACATACAGTATATTTATTCCCTACCTTCTAACTCTAACTTTTAATATCAAACTACATGCCTAGCCCCAGCCCTTACCCTGACTTTGACCTAAACCTAATTTTGGACCTAACCCTAAAACCAGTTACCTACAGACAGCCCTTTGAAAAATTGGCCACCAAAAATGGCCTTATTTTCAAGGTCAAAATGTTACATTGGTCCCCACAAAGATAGAAGTACAAGAGCACACACAAACATTCACTCTCTCTATACCCTGATACCCTTAATAATCTAAAACATTACAGGCTTATTTCACTCTTCTCTCTGTCAATAGACATATTGGCAAATGGGTCTAATTTATTGGATTCACTAATGCTCTGAAATAATTTGGCTGTCTGCTGATGATTAATAGGAGCTTTTAAGCATAATATTTCCTTTATTAAATTTACACCATATTCGTCTTCAGCAGCCTGAGCCCAACGTGGCTTTGTCAAATAATGTATTGACTGCAATACATAACACCATACACAAGTCTGAATATTAAAGACCAATTACTTGAAAAACTGATGTGTGTAAATTGGTCAGTGGGAGGGAGGGTTAGAAAGAGTTCCTGGGATAAGGTTAGAATTGTATTTACCATTTTATTGCTGATAATCTCACAAGAAGGTCACAGTCTGTCAGTCAGAGCTGATTGTGGCAATATTTAGTATTTTGGAAATTTTACAATTTTAAAAGCACCTAACAGATGTTTTAGTGTCTGTAGAGATTATGGGAAAGTGATGAAACATCAAAATAGAAATAAATCTCTCAGTAGGTTAATGAATCTGTCAGGGTGGTTGAGCAGGGTTTAATTATACATTTAACAGGCTGCACGTTTGGTGTTTGAGAATGCTATTTAGCTCATAACACAAAGCACAACTAAGCTGATGGGAATTCCAGTGGATTTGGTTTGAAGGGATTGGACAAAATACCATTTGGACCTGATGGTTGTGTTATATAAAAAGTCATATTGTCTCTTTGTATTGCCAAAGTTATCACAATTTATCCTGATGGGGACATACATGTTTGTTCAATATTTCATGGATGGAATCCATCCAGTAATTGTCGAGGCACTTCACTCAAAACCTCCAGAGGAAAAGTCAAGAAATCCCCAAAGTCAATAACCTTCATTCTCTGGTGACCATACATGTTTGTGCAAAATGGTGTGGCAATCCTCCATCCAATGGTAAGATTTTTCAGTCTGGACAAAGGTGGTGGACTTCCTAACCTGCTTACACAGTCAATTTGCCACTCTTCTCTGCTAAACACATACACACATGCACCCCCCCCCCACACACACACACACACACACACACACACTCACACACAAGATAAGCATCATAATATGACCTCTTACCCTCAGAGGACACTACAAAGTCTTAATAAAGTCACAAATTGCATTGCCACTATGGGAAAAGAAGAGGAGAGAAAACAAGACTAAAGGAGAGTGAAGAGAAGGGAAGCAGTAGCAGCTGAGGCGATGGAGAAGTGCACACAGTGTAACTGTCCTTGTTCCCGGCAGTTTCAAGGACTCTGTTTGTGCAAACTGGTAGAATAGGAAGCTGAATATATCCATTCATTGAAATATTTTCAGTCAATTTAAGAAAAAAGAGAAACGGCAATCAGCAGACTGCATAGAAAAAGAGAGGATATGAGCAGTGAGACATAATGATATACTGGCAGCATAGACTTTAACAGGACAGGATATGTCTTTGTGTGACGGATGACAAGTTGGACACATTACAACTGGCCACTTGCTTCCACTGACCTGCTTCTGTGGTGTATTTTGGGAAATCTCATTTCCTGCTGCTTCCCAAAGGTTACCATCTACATTTAGGAAATGTGATTTTGATGAGGCATTTTAGTGGTGGTAGAGACAGGCTAAAGGGAGGATAGAGGTTGAGAGCTAATAGAGATGGCTGAAAAGCTAAAGACTTGATGGTTTATCTCACAATATATACTGTAATAGATATACTGTTTGCAAAAAGAAAGGCAAATTAGGAAAGTTTCCAACAAATAGTTTGGAGCGAATAAACTAGGCTATGCAAACTGTAGTTTTGTGAGAAGTTGGCAGTATAGGCTACTTTTGTCCGCCAGTAAAAAGTAGAGCTTGCATGTTTACATGATTACAAGTTTTAATTGTACTTTCTTTCTGTCAGCTAGTATTGGCGTGTTTTATGCTACCTAGAGACAAAGACAAATTAGCTGTGACAGCGGAAGCAGCTGATCAGTCAAATGAGTGTAATGTTTGCCACATCAAAACTTATTAGGCCATTTAGTGCATCAGTTCTTTTTCAACAAAAGCAAAAAACACCTTGAGCAAACTTCAAATTATTTTATAAAATTGAGCAAGTTTTATTAAATCTTTCAGTTTCCATACAGCGTTTCTAATCCAATACTTCAAAACTTTCAGTTCATGCTTTAGATCAGTAGTTCCCAAACTTCTTCATGGCAAAGTGTATTGTGTGTTTATTAGTGTATGCAACTTTGGGAACCACTGATTTAGATAACTCCTCTTTGACATCACTGATACTAATATTAATACAAAATAAAGAGTATTGACTATGGCCTCTTCCAGACCCTTGTATTTTCTCAAATAATCTTTCACTTTATTTTTATGTGTGCACTTAAATAACGGCAGCCTTGAACACACTTACACTCACCCACACCCACACACAGTCACAGAGATCATTGTTTTGCCCTGTAGGTGAGTGAAGGACAGTGTGCTCCAGAGTGAACTCGCAGTTGATGAGAAAGTCTGCTCTGGTGGTGAAGGCTTGTCCCAAATGAGCCAGTGCACGAGCAGGTGTGAATGAGTCAATTAAGAGTTTTAATGAGGGGGAGGCTAAGATGAAGGAAGGCGAGGAGAAGATGGAGAGAGGGGTGCTCTGGAGGGGAGGAGGGAGTGACTCTGCTTACCTTAGTGAAGGCAGGATTCTGATCTAAGGAGGCTCTCATGTGTATCGGATCTCTGCCAAGCTCTGGCTCTCAGTAGTCTGAGCGCCTGTCTGCCTGCTTCTGCCACTTTAAGCTCTCCCTGTCTGTGGAGCCTCTGTTGTAACTCGGTTGAAGAGAGGATGAAGATACAGACAGGCTTCTTTGGTGGGGAACTTTGCTGCATCGTGAAGCATTGAATGTCCTTTTCATCATCATCTGAGAAAATGCACATCCAATGTTTCTTATATATAGTACTGCATATGCCATTTTGGTTTTTCTGATAACTTTTCTAAAAAGTGTCAACTTTCTAGGAGGTAACAGTAAAGACTGCAGTTGATTTAATGATTCATTGGATAGAGTGCATGCCACAATGCAGAATAACCACTGCCTTGCCAATGTCAAAAATGTTCTACACATACAATAGAGACTTTTACATTACATTAGATTAGATGTCATTTAGCCAACGTGTTTATCCAATTATTGATATTTGATAATTATGCTGTATATTGATATTGATAGTTCATTAAAAGTGTAGTAAGCAAGGCATATGGATATGCCAGGAGTTATCAACAAAAAAGGCAACAGAGAAAAAGGACTGAATAATATACATTAAAAAAGGAAGTTGTGTGACCGGGAAAGGAGGAGGAGCCTTGTAAACATTGGTGACACCTTTCAACACTGCAGAAACCTCTTTGATTTCAAAGGAATTAAAACTGATGGCTCTCGTAGTAACTGTAGTAGCTGGTTGGCTTTACAGCAGTAGCGACAGCTAATATCAATTCTGCAGTATGTAGTTTAGTCAGCAGAGACACCAGCAGAAGTGTATGCTATGGTAATGCGCGCCAATTAACATAGGGGGCGGAGCTTCTGAAAGGGGGAGTTTTATTTGTTTGGCAGTTGAGTTGACATATCAACAATCTTTGTGCAGCATCGCTTACTGCACCTTTAAACTTTAGTTGACAGTTATATTACTGTTCACAAACAATGTCATGACAGTTTAAAAGTTTATTATTAGTAAGGTTATAATTTGTTTTTTTTAATCTTTGGTTTGTTGTAATATAAAATAATGAGTTCATGAAATTAGAAAGAGATTATACTTTGTGAATTATAAATATTTGTTCCAAAAACCATCTATAAACATTATTTGGATGGCTATTATAAAGTAGTTTATTAATCATCAAGTATATTTGCACTGATAATAACTATATTATGTTTATAGATGCTTTACAAGTTCTGTATTCACCATTAACAAGGTATCATCAGTTGCTACTTTATAATAGCCATCCAATTAATGTTTATTAATGGTTTGCAAACAATTTCTTAAAATTTTATGAATCATTAAGTAATCTTTACCAAATACCTAATATGTCATCTGTGCAACAAGGAACTACTAAGGTAAATAGGTAATAACAATACTAATAATTTATAAACATTATTATGATGATGTTATTGTTTGTTACCTAATTTTACTTAACTTTCAACTTAACATTTGTAATGATGGTTCTTATGTAGAGTATATTAAGTGTTATATTTAATATTCACAGCTTTGCATTATTGAGTTAACTCTTTCCACATAACCAACATATGCCAGTTAGTAATATCAGTGCACCTTTTTATTTATATAAACATCATCAAGTTACTTGATTTTTATACTTAAGTTTGTTTGTTTTTTATCGCCACCATCAGAGCCATTTTATAACTTATAATAAGAGTCCAAGTCTTGTAACTTAAAATGAGAGGTGAAATGATTATGAATGACATACTGATCAATAATGTTATCAAAAGAATAACTTGGTAAACTGCTTGATAAAGTCTTCTTCAGTTGAAATTCATGTATTTTTTTACGTTAAGCAAATTAAGTTTTTTTTAACTTATTAATAAATCAAGTCAAAATATTATCAAACACAACATGACTATTAGTTTTTGTATGAATGAAACAGAGAACACCAATGCATTGTGCAGCTTTATCTGCGTTGTTTTTCTTTTCTGTCTGTGTGCTGTTATACTACAAGTACAATTAATTATGTGTAGCGAAAAGAAGTGGGTCTTTAATTCACACAGAATTGCAGGGTAGTTTTCAGTTGTGGTTTCCTGATTGTCTGGTACAGTAAGTTTTGGACAGCATTTTGTCACTCTACCAAAATGGATGGAGCTATAGAAAACAGTGACCCAGTTCTGAAGAACTTAGTGTATTCTTTATATTTCATCCCCTCTGTCTTTCTCTGCAGATCTACTGGTTTTTGTCCGTTCTATTTTCATCTGTGACCAGCTCCTTTCTGTTGCTCGTTGAGTACGCCCTGTTCCCAGGTCAGTTGGGATAATTAGATTTGGGAATGCAGAGAATAAGTAAATGCTCATCCCAATACACATGGATACACAGTACATTCTGGATTATGCAAATAACTGGTTCATGCTTCTTTTGAAATGTACAGAATGAGCATGGAAAATGGTTACTGCAGAGATGAACACAGAGTTCAGTTGGAGGACACATGGAATGAGTTGAACTTTCCATGATGCAAAGGAATCTAAAATGTGCTTAAACAGGGTGCAACCTGCGGCAAAGAGCCTGTCAACTCATGGAGTTATGATACGCTTTTTTGTCGTGCTTCATTATAGTTTTTATTGAGTACCAAATAAATTGAGCAATTACAAGGCGAATTCTATCACCACTAGCAGGGTTGAGATGAAACAGTCATACTAATACTGGTTCAACCTAATTGGTATTTGTTGGGATCAATTCAGCGATACTTAGATCTTAAAGCCCATGTTGCAAGTTAACCACCACTGTTGATTATTGGGTACAAAAAACACTCAAGATATGTATATCATTTTTAAAAATGTCTCCAAATAGTGTTAAAAGTTAGTTTTTGGTCATTTTTGGTGTTCGTGGGTTTATGAAGTCAATTCGGCGATGACGTCACGTAGGGGAGTTAAGTCTCAGCCTAGCACTAGAACTACGGTGACTGACTGGGATGAGGAAGAGGAGGAAAGGCCAGCAGCCGAATAATTACGAACCTACCAGACGTGAGAGGGCAAATGAGGAATTGTCAAGATTGTGGGGAAGTCTCCTTCATTTATCTCCTTTATTTTAGCAACGCAGCAGTACATACAATGACTTTACTTTTTACTGTCAGAGAATAGCACCGAGTGAACGTCAACGTTTTCTTTCGATCTAGTGACAGTGATCATGTCGTTAGTTCAGATAATTACTGCTACACTTATCTAGATATAGTAATAGAAGGCATCCCCGAGTGTTATTTCTAAGTGTTTACCTCTTCCTCCGGTGAAAACGTGTCGCTGTTTGGCCGGTGCTTGTGTGTGTGGCGGCGAAGCTGCGGTGGAGAGCGGGTGCTGTAGGCGAGTGAGCCCCTCCGGTCGGGAAGCGAGCCCCTCCGGTCGGGAAGCGAGCCCCTCCGGTCAGGGAGCTAGCCTCTCCGGTCGGGAAGCGAGCCCCTCCGGTCGGGAAGCGAGCCTGCCGCCGGTCGGGAAGCGAGCCCCTCCGGTCAGGGAGCTAGCCTCTCCGGTCGGGAAGCGAGCCCCTCCGGTCGGGAAGCGAGCCTGCCGCCGGTCGGGAAGCGAGCCCCTCCGGTCGGGAAGCAAGCCCCGCGATCAGCTGATCTGAAGATGCCTAAATCCGTTTGTGACATTTCAGGCAGGATCATGGTCCTCCCCAACCAGCACGCACCAGGATTATAATTGTTTATATTGCAAACATCACTGCAGGTTGATTGTGGGCGACATCGCGGTCGTGTTAGCTTACCGAAACTCTACTGCCGAAGTTGCTTGCTGGCTACGCGACGTTAGCTATATCCGCTAGCATCCGTACAGGCTAACTATAGCCAGTTAGCTTTGTGTGTAACGTAACAAACCCCCCCCATCTCGTAGGAGCGAAGCTTACTATTTCATTCAATACAATTATGGTACAACAGGTGCACTAATGCCACATGTATGATGTTGACAACATGGACGCATATACAGGCAACACCACAGGCAGTCGTAGTATTTACCTAGCAGGCTAGGCTAAAGCTGTTGTGCCAACGTCCGGCCGCGCAGCGTTAGCTAGCGGTCTAAACTTGTGAAAAGCCAAACAACATCCCCGTCTAAGCTGTGTTTCACTTTCCCTCCAATATTATTATAAATATAATAAAGTCACATGGACTCGATCGAGACCATAGACTGTTAATATTAAAAGACTAGAAGCCACATTAGGCCAGACCAGTGGTAAATACAACGCAGGCTGCTCTGTTATCTCCCCAGCGTGACGTCATGCAATGCATTGTGGGGGGAAAATGAAACAGTGTAAAATTGTGTCTAATTTTGGTATTATATTCAATTTTGCGATATCCAACACCATCAAATACAATGGATAACAGTTCAAATATTTACTACCAACAAGCAAATTGCACAAATTCGTTGCAAAATTAAACCTGCAACATGGACTTTAAGTTGGGCTGATGAAGATAGAAAAACTTTATGAAATATGCCTTTTCCCTTTTGTCATATATTGCATACCAATTCTATACATTTATACGAAACCTAAAAATAATAAAAAAATAAATAATTAAATCTTTACAGATGTGTGTTACATTATGTAACTACAGTATATGCATATGCAACCCATTCACTCTTAACTCAATTATGGCAGCTTGGTCAGTGATCCTCAGCGTTTGAAATTGAGACACAAGGCACTTTTTGCCTTTAGATGTAGAATAAAGAGTGAAGAAAGTCCACATGTGCAGGATAATTACAAAAAGTGACAAAGCCTTTTCGAGCTGGTTAAAGTGGATGGATGGGTTTAACAAACACAGGACTTTCCCTAAGGAGCTGTTTGTGTCCTGTGCAAATCCCAAAAGTCAATGTTCCACTTATTTTAACTTATGTAACCTATGTACATTGAATAAAAGCCAAAGGTGATTGATGACCAAGCATCCATATGTGACATTTTGGGAGTGAGAATGTATTAGCATAGTGTAATATGTGAAAAACCTTTTCTCCTATGAAATACATTCTGACACAACTATTTAAAAGCATGACACAAAGAGGGGGGGGGGGTCTATATTTACGGAGAGTTCGGCTTGATGCAGAAGACTTCCTTCTTAAGAGTATGCCAATTAAAATCAACACGGAATATGCAAAAACTAAATATCCCTGCCTGCTCGTCATGGATCACAGTACACCTCTTAAAACTCAGCTATCTATAAAAGTAATGCTTTATTCATGACAACATTGCAACATGTTCAAGACTGTCTTACTATGTAACATATTATTTTCTCCATGTCCTCCTACAACCTTCTCTGTCCTCTTCCTCTGCATCTGTTGTGAAACCTGGGTGTCTGGACGGATCTCGGTCATTATCTCTGGATTTGAAGAGTCTCATGAATGAGCATTCCCTCTGAGTGCCTCACAGTTTCTGCCTGTTTTCCCTATACTTAGTGTTGTTTATCATACTGTAAATGCTGGGGATAATACTGGATCCAGTCATAAAAGCCAATTATCCAATAGATGAAAATTGCTGCAATTAAAGTAATATTACCAGTGGTGATATAAGAGCAGGAAGTGTCTTCTATTTCAACATGGTGCAACAGTTGATAAAGCATACTATAATTATCCATATAGTGACATTATGAAATGAAAATTACTTTAAAACAGTTATTGATGTTGATAAATGAACAATTATTGTTACTAATGTTATAAAACTACTGTTTCTAAGTTTCTATCTTAAATTATCACAAAAGAAACATTATTTAATCAGTTTGTAAAAATCATTTTTTATTCTAAAAATATTGCCTTTTTTCAAAAACTCTTAATGAAAAAATGCATATTTCTGCAAACCTGTGTGCTGATGCTGTATAATAAAATGGATTGTGCAGGCAATGACACATCCAAGGGGACCAAAGGGAAACCACAGACCTGGAAATGCAGAGCCTATTGTTGCCATGAAATGACCCACATCAGATTAATAGCAGTTTAAGTATGCATGAATTCCGAAGAATACTGGTAGAGAGAAACAATGAATTAGCACTGCGTGTAATTATTATTCATATGTTTGACGAATAGGAAAGGAAGCTGCTGATATGCAGCCAACCGAAGAGGAGAAAGAAAGAAAGAGTGAGGCAAAGAAAAAAGAGAGAGAGAGAGAGAGCATTATTAATCTGTGTCAGAACCTCTCTTCCTACACCTCCAGGGTGGAAACTCAGGGTTATCTAAGCTCTAGTTTCTCAGCCTTTAACAGCTTTACCTGTCTACACTGACGGATGAAGGAATAAAAGGCAGAAGTAGGGAAAGAAAGAAGCAAGAGTAGAGAACAAGACAACAACATGTAACCTGTCAATCACAAATTATTTCTCAAAAATGGATGAAAGCTGAGGTGGCTGAACCCAAATCTAACTGATTCTAAGAATAAGCATTTGTATTAAATGCCACTATGTGCTAAATCTGGGTATGAATCATTTCAACGAGACACTTGGATACTCCTTTGCCCAACAAAAGTGGCCTGGAGGTCTAGTAAATGGAAGACTGCAATAAGAGTCTTGGGGAAATGTAAGTGGTAAGACACACTCCTGACAAAATGCCCTTGAGCTGAGCCCATAGGTGTTTCAAAAAAGCTTATTAGGGTTGAGAATATTAAGCTATAGTTGTAATGTGAGGCTCCCAGTGCAAATGTCTTATATAAATATGGCTCACAGTGTTTTTTTCTTGAATAACGTATGTTGAATAAAGGTTTTTATTTTTGTAACCTACAATGGAATGTGAAGGACGTGTGAGACAAACAGTGTAACCAGCCCTTGGTCCTGTATGCCAGCAGGAGAGAGCAAAATGTTTTTTTCAGTGTATGTTGTGCTCCTTAGTAGCTGATAATAGTCTGGTCTCTGTCATATATTAGGCAATCCTATTAACCGAAACTCAAACATCATGCTTCATCATTAGGGTCATTACAACTCTGATGTAATCTTGGCTTATGAATTCAATTACCTGTTTCCTACATGACTTTAATAGACTGAGCCAAGGTTTATGCCAGCAGAGGGGCTAACGTTGATGAGAAATGAGTAATTCCTCTGGGATTGCAAATGAAACGGCCTTAACATTTACAGCCGCATAGCAGGCATGGCAGGACATCTTATCCTTTGATTCAAGGAAGTGAAGATTTAATGACTTTATAGTAAGGTGTTGCTACATTATTTCCTCAAGAAATCCTAATTGCCTTGTTACTGGGGGACATTCAGGACATTGTTAACACACCACATTAAAGTGTATTTCAAAGTCTATATATATATATAGATATATATATATATCTATATATATATATATATATATATATATATATATATATATATATATATATATATGTATATAATTGTTAACACACCACATTAAATTGTATTTCAAAGTCTATACACACATATATATATAGAACAGTCCGGAACAGTCCGGAACAGTCACCTTAGCTTTACACATACATTTTAGTTTAGGACACTGACATTTGAATGTCTACTCTACATTTAAATATATAGATGTTATTACACAAAGGGTGTTCGACAGCATAGACACTGAGCCACAAAGCTAAAAATAAAAGACTCCCTGAACAAACGGTCTTCTCCAGCTGACATTACCCAAGAGTTCATGTTGAGGGCATGACAACTTACCCAGACAAAACAACACAGCAAACTATCAGAGAGCTGAAGCAACACTGTAGACATTGTGCTGCCAAAGTAAAAGGAGGTATAAACAGCCTTAAGGCAGCAGTTGATGAGCCTTTTACCCGGGTTAAACGAGGCCTGGTACACAACATTTGTTTTTCACCTGCCGCTCTATTTGGGAACCTGAAGACATCTGTCTTGGCAAGAAGAATGATGTATGTAGGGTTTGTAAGCTGCTGAATGCTGTGGAGTTGCAGTTTTGATAGTCAAGAAGATTTTGATCATTTTCCAAAAAGAAACTGGTGCGACAACATATTCAAAGTAGGAGCAAGAGACACAAAAAGATGATTTATAGACAGCGCATGCTTAATCAACCCATCTTATATTATTATCCAGTGAGTTTAAGGATGAACCAGCCACCTGATAATGCATTTATGAATAGTACTACACTAATGTATTTTTAGTGAAGTATTGGGGTTATTTAGTTTTGAGTTTTTTGGTTATCTATTCCAACATTTTTAACTTTTAGACACAGCAATAAAATATAGGAAGAAAGAGAATGAGGAAGCATGAAATCTGTATTGCCAAGAAAAACATGGAGGCATCTTATGCTTTTACATCTCTGCAAAACTAAAGAAGAGTTCTATGAGGAACCCTAGGGTTGCAGAGGCTAGAAGAAACATTGATATGCACACCTCTCAAATCTCAACACAGCGCTGCGTTAAGCAAACTGATTAGGTGATGCAATTCCTGAGGTGGGTGCAGAAAAGTACAGCAACATACAGAAATACTGAAAATCCATTTAAGAAACAAATGTGCAAATATATACATGTACACATTCACCTACATGCAGCACAGAGAAGCATGTTTCAGACCTTTAAAGAGTGTCTTGCAAGTGTAGTCTTTTCATTCATTTTCATTGCAAATACATCTTTCAAATTACCAGAGATTGACCAAAAACAGAAATTCATTTAAGAGAGCAAAACATACAGAGCAGCATTTTTATGCATGATGAAGTAGACACTGAAATATCAGACAGAAATTAGTAACTAATTCTTATATCATATTTATTGATGAATAATATATTGATGCCACTAATGTCATCGGGTTCATTTAGCTCTCTCCATCTAAACATTGGTAATCCATACAAAGGTAATACTGAAGTGATGGATAAAATAATCAGTTTTCTATTTTGAATGATATGGTTGAATAAGCTGTCTGTTGAAATATACTCCACTTGGATGATACCGGTACATACTCTGCTTAATACCAAAGACACTGTTTTGCTAAAATGTATCCGTGCACCCATTTTTTTTTGAAGGCGAATCACTTGAATTGCCTTAGCAAGGTGTGATTCATAACTGTTTATTTAACACTGAAATTGTCTCACAGGGAGCAGTGGTGTGGCACCTGTTTGTCACAGACCTGTAACACTGTCATTTAAATGGGCAATTGTACACACCAATGCACATACTCACGCAGGGAAGGTTTGAAGTTTGAAATGTATGGACTATATGTGCAGTGATTTGTTTATAAAGGTCATGCCACATCTGTGTTGGGGTTTAATCATTGAGTAATGACAGTTCCCAGTAAATAACTCCACTGTCCCTCTCGTTTTTATCTACAGCCTTTTGCGAATGGCGATTAGCCTGATACTCAAATAATAATATATATGTCACTGTTGAGCTCAGACTCATGAGAACATGGCTAGTGTTAAGTGGGGACTTGGTAATTGTAGGTTGCAGAGGTTCCAACTCTTTTCATATCTTAACAATGTGCCGTGCAAACATGTAAAGTACGTTGATTGGTTCATCTAATCAAATTAAATATAAACGAAACACTGTAAAAGACACTGTCCCCCATGCATACTCACTTATGTGTAGCGCATGTTTTTTTGTGTTAAAGATTATTTTATTAAATACATAGGAAAGGGGGGAGAAAGAGGGGCTGCAAATGGCTGCAGGTTGGAATCGAACCTGGTGCCGCTTCCAAGGACTCTACATGGGGAGCACACTCTATCATGTGAGCTAGAGGCTGCCCCAAGATGCATGTTTTTTTTGCCTTGAAGAGTTTAGGATTATCACTATCGCTATATGGTTTACTGTCTGATGTAAAGTAGTGTGAAAGACATTCTCAAAGACAACAAACTCAGTAAAAGTATGTACATTCTTAAAATCAGATTAATATCTCATATAGATGTTAAATATGAAGTTTTTTTACTTCACAAACATCAACAAAATGTCTGTTGCTGAACAATTTAAATTTATTCCAACAGATTCTGCCTGAGCATTAATAAGGAAACTTGCCGCACACTGGACCATTACAGGATAAATTGTCAGGAAAGATATATATTGTCTTTTGAAGAAGCATTTTTTAATCTATGGTTTCTAACAAAGCGTCCCCTTACAATAAATGGCAAAGCTATAACGTGGCCTTGGGAGGGGGGCAATGATGTAAGCTGGAGTGTGGGTTTGTGCTTGAATGATGTATGCACATATCAGAGACAACGGCAGATCTTTCCACCTAAGTGCTGTTAGAGGTGCAAAACGGGATGGGAAGGCCCTTGGCATCAGCCGGCGCATCTAACGGACTGGAAACAAGGCTTTATATTCAGCAATTTACGATCTCAATGTGGTGAAGGGAGTGTAAAGGGGAGGAGAGAGGAGGGAGTAATGGGAGAAACCTTGGGAGGTGAAATGAAGGACATCGTCCAAGACAAACTCTCATCAGCAGATGTCGATGAGAGACGCCCAGCTAACAGGAACAAATGGGATGGATTCGATCTCAATTTGACGCGTTGTTTTGGAAAGCCTCCGTTGCATTCTCTCTCTCTCTCTCTCTCTCTCTCTCTGACTCTCTCATTCTCCATGTACAATATTGAGCAAGCCCATAAGCCTGTCTTACTGACAGGTAACATGACAGATTGAAAATATTTTGGGCTATAAACACAATACCTCCATCATATATCCCAATTTTTTGGGACAGTCTCAAAATAAGATCAAAACATATTCTTGTGGAAGTTGAGGTTTCAAAGTTGTGTAGAAATTCTAGAAATGCAAAGTGTAATTTCTTAAGTATCTCAACAATAAATCAAACCATAATTTATCCATCCCTAAAACCATTACCTGAGTATTTCAGCATTTTCCTTTTACTGGGTTAAATTTGAACCATATTTACTGCGACAAGAAAGAACAGATAAAGACAGGCTCACAGACCAACACACAGTAGCGGGCAGTGACCAACATATTTGGGTGATAGTATGACAAAATTCATGTGGTTAATTTCTTATTCCTCCACTTTTTTTCTGTGTTTTCCCTGCTGTCTGCCAGGACTGTTGGCACAGTCTCCCTATCTCTCTAGGATGATTATATTGGCAGGTGCTGTAGTTATGAGACCAGGTGATTAATGCCCCAGGGAGGGAAAACCACATTTACCTGCCTCTTAGCATTTGCCACCACATCACCTTGGCAAAAACACACGAGTCCAACCCCCCACGGTATATTATCCCATACATGTCGGATGATGAGCACTGTGGCATTTTCTCCAGAATCTTCAAACTAATTGGACCCAGTGATGATGAGCCTACCATGCAACCCTGGGCTGTATGTACCATGAGTGAGTGATAACTCCCATATTCCTCAAAACTTGGATCATGAGGTTTAATTAGAATTAATTGAATAACAATTTTCTCGCAGTTTTCTTCACCCTCTCCCTTACTCAGTACACAATTTGTAGATGGAATTGCCTGGAAATAAATATGGTTTGACCTGGATCAGGATTAACTATGTGGTGCTGTGCTGAACAAAAGTATCTCTTCTAGCAGTGTAACGTACACTACTATGTCCCTCATGAGACTGTTTTACAGTGTATGACCTTATCTGGTGCTTAAGCTCAGCTAAAGAAGGAAAAGGATTGTTAGGAACATGGTTCAGATCTCCAAGCAGTAATGGGAGATCACTGACCTGTAAAAAAAAAAAAGGGATCACCATTGCAGTCTGTGTAGGTAGCTATTGGGTAATGTGCACAGTAAGTATGCCCTCCAGCACCTACAGCACTTTACATAGGAGTGACTTTTGCAGTGCTAACTGCTAAAATAGAGCAATATAGCAGAAGTTCTGGGTCCAGTATCACTGACATCATTTCCAGAGAAGAAAAAGCATGGTGAAAAAAGAATGGGATTCTTACAAGTATACATTTTAAGGTTAAGGTAAAGTAGCCCTGTTTGGCACTGTCTCATCCATGTATTTGTCTAACCAACTAGTTAGTCATCCTCTTTGAAGCATTCTCTCTGAAAAATACTGAAACACAGTGTTAGAAAAAACGTATGATTTATAGCATTAATTTCATCTTTGAGTCGCTTGTCGAAAGCAGCATGATCCTTGCCTGCCTCTGGTTTTCCACGCCATAATGGGATCATTGCAGTTCCTTGAGGCCAGATAGCAGAAAACACTCTTTTCTACTACAGTCGGTGAGATGATAGTTGTGGTGAGTGTGTTGGTTCCCTATTCTGCATCGTGTGCATATGTTTTGGTTTTACGAAGACAGAATCCTTCTAAGATGAGGACTAGGTTTTCTATAGGAAGCACCTGGGACAGTCTCAAATAAGGCTAGAAGTAAGGGAAATGGAGGAAGTCGAAAATTTGTTCCTTTCAACAATGCCACCCAATTACTAGCAAGGTCTGCCCATTGTTCCGACGGACGATTATTCTGAAATCCCAATAGTCAGAAAAATTGTCCCTATTGTCCGACTGCCTGTTATCTCAAAGACAAACACACATTGCTCTTGCAATTGCTTTGTTTGTTAGGTTTAGGGGGTTACAGGGCGTGTTTTTGGAGCAATGGGCCTTTGGAGCAGACGGTCTTTAGGTCCAATGGGGCAGTTTCTGGATGATTGGGGTTTAATAATAATGAGCTGTTGAAAAAATTGCATGGCAGGGATCGTACACTCCCTGTTTCAATTTGAACATACATAAGGGTATGACAAACTTCAAATTAGGCATGGTGAATTCAGAAGAAGTGAAGTTCAACATTCTACATTAAATGTTGTACTTGAAGCTGATGACGGATGAAATTCCTGCGGCACTCTTGGCTGCAGCCTTGCGTTTGTTGTGACACTCAGTCGAAGTTAGTGATGGGAAAAACGGTGCATACTCTCTTAGGTAAGTGTGATGTGAGGTGTAGACTTGAAGGTGTTAATGTAATTATGTGAGATGTGGAACTGGCTCTGTTTTGAATGGACTTTATTTCAGTGTCACCCAATAAGCCACTTTTTTTATTTTCATTTTATTTCATTTCAAATCATCACTCTCTGTCTTCTCCTACCTATCTGACTGTACCACCCAGCCTTCTGCCATGGCATCCATCTGTCTTCCTCTCTGTTTGGTGCAGATGGAGCAACATGACAAGGGCACAGGAGCCAATCCATTCCCACCTTGTCATCTGTAAGCATTTCGATCTGCCACAGCGCTCTTCCATCTCGATTAGGGGTGGCCTGCTGTGTATGTGTCATGTGCATGTATGTGCGTGTCTGTATGTGTGTAGTAGGGAAGTGAGAGTGTGTGGTCTAAGGCTGAACAAGCCTGTACTGAAACACACCCCCTTCTTCCTTTTCCTCTTCCTTTTCCCTGTCTTGCACCTGTCAAAGCCAAAGCCACTGTGCGGATCTGAAGAACATCACCACTTCACCTCCACAATAACAATTACTGTCCCCTGGAGATGGGAAACGGCAGCTACCTATAGACAATCTCAGATCTGGCACTTTCTGATAATTGATGAAATGGTGTGACTTTATTTTTTTTTTTATAGATGTTAGAGCCTCGAGAAATGAATGCACATACACACACACACACACACATACACACACACAAGATATACGTCAATATTGTCCATCTCTGAAATGATGGCTATGATGCTGTTTGTAGGCCTGATCGATACTGTGCTAGTTGTCTATGGCAGCTATTTGCTTGCACATTTATGCCCAAAGACTTTTTCTACCTGTGGGATATACTTAATATGTCTGCAGCATTTTTAACCCCTTCCACCCCTCCTTTTCCCTAGTGGATTCTTGCTCACGTTTTTATTGTTTGGTAATTTAATTTGGAGGCATCTCATACGGTTGGCCAATCATACCTTTTAATCTTCTGCTCACTGTTCACATGTTCTTTTCATATCTTCGGTCTGCATGTCATCTGACACTAAAGTAGCCTTTGCTTACCCCAAACTACCACTAAAAACATCTCTTTTTGTTTTTTCCCTGACTTTAGTGAATACACCTTACATCTTTCCTGTGACTCACTGCTTGTACGTATATGCCATTGGACATGTAATGCATTGTGTTACAGTTTCTTCCATATATTGAATGTATTTCATAATGTATAAAGATCCAGTCCTGACAGAATTTCCATCCGCCATTTGAATATTTGTTCAAATTCGTAATTTACAAGAAGCTCCTAAATCTCTGCAGCTGTGTACTCTTAATGTTGATATCCTCTAAAATGGCTATAATGACTATATTGAGCAAACCCTTGTGTATACACTAGTATACATACACATGTGCACATTTAGTAAACATACACAAAATACACATAATCACCAGAATAGAGACTCTGGATCACCTTGCACATATGTTCACCTTAACTGTGTTTTATCAAGGCTTAGGTCCACTATAACGTGGTGGATAAATGTTTATTTACAGGAATAGGTTTGTTTCTGTAGCCAATGTTTGCTTAATTCATTCTGTTAAATCCCCATTGGAGCAAACATAGAGAGAGACAGAGTATTAGGGGACCACACACACACTGAGCCTCCACTGTCTGTTTGTCCTGACTAAATGTGTTTGCTCCTCTTTTTAGGTGGACACAAAGCTCACCAGTCCATCCAGGATCTATTACCATCTAGTTTACTGTCATATGGTGTCCTTCAGAATGTGATCGCTGTACTAGAAAAATCTAGGTCTATTTTCTACCTTTTCTAAACTGGCATAAAACATAATTTAATTGAAAACTATTACTATTTATACATGACTTCTTAACCCTTGTGTTGTCTTCCCGTCAAAATTGAAAATCAACACTTTTGTTGAGGTTGTTAATCAATGGTTTTAAGTTTTTCTTAAGTTTTTAGTCACTTTTTTCAACACTTTTGACAGGTTTTTCAGTGTTTGCTTTGGTAAGGTTACTAGAGCATTACCAGTTTTCCTGGGTCCTTGCTTTAGTTTCAGTTAGTGTTGGTACACTCTACATGTAGAGTAATTGAAAGTAATGAACACCAACACCAAAGTAAACTATATATGCCCTTCCGCCTGATCTGCTGTACAAACAATAGCTGTTCCTGCAGTGTTGCTTCTTGCAATGCACCCTCTCTCTTTGTGCCACACAGGACAGAGGGTGATATGACAGTCTTAAGACACTAGGGGGTGAAATGACCAACGGTTGAAGTCCTATACAAAGCTACACAATGTTAATTGTGTGAAGCACTGGATCTTTATCCTGGCTCTCCAGAGAGGATAAAGGCCTGCTGATTGTCATTCCAGACATTTAACAAAAGCAGGAACCGGTTTAAATAGGGGACATGAGGGGATTCAATTGATTAGCTGCAGAGATTGTAAACTAGATGTCCTTAGGCTTCTAAGGCCAATAATAATAATAATAATCATCATCATCATCATCATCATCGTTTGTTTTGAAAGCAATATCTGGGATTAAATTCTTTGTCAAATAAAAAACATAATTCTCATTCAGAACCTCCTCTGCTGGGACACTTTGTGACTAAAATGTACATCTGAAGACAACTAGTGGACAGTGTTTGGTGGAGACTTGCAGCGTTTCTGACCTCTGCTTTAAGGCCACATACAGCCACCTGTATCCCATCATCCACTCCCCCCACCAGTATAGTGGTTGTGCTTAAACCAAAGTCTTTTCCTTTAAAGAATGTTATTTTTATCTTTACACACATTGCACTCGGTTATTCTGGCGTCTGTCCAGTTTGCCCTCATGTTAGCAAGTGTTAACAGCAGCAGGAGCAGGACTTTGTTGAGAATACCACTGTTGAAATTAATGCCCAGCAGGGGTTGGCAGGATGATGCTGCCCCTATTAAATAATTTGCGATTAAGTAGATATACTGTAGATAAAAAGGTGCCTCAGACTTGTAGTGCTTGTGTAACACATGGGTTTTTTGGCAGGGTTAGCAATTAAAGTACTATATGCTGCTCATCTGTAAATTAAAACTTAAATGACCCTAGGCACAATCTCATACAGTGCCCAGGAGGAACATTTAATATCCAGATCTCTGATTGCCTCATTTTACTAGGCAAGGTCACCAACCTCAGCATCAATCTTTCTGATTGGCTTAATGACGATGGTTTTGACCTCATTATCCTTGCCCCTCTGACCATCTCTCTCCTCACTGATTTATCTCTCTTTTCTCCCTTCCTTTTTCCCAGTGTAAGACCCGGATATCAGGCTGATACTGAATACTTTTTTAAAAGTAGTATATTGCTCTGTTATGTCATCCTGCGTATGCTAACTCTATCTCCTCTCACGCTGGATGATTAACGATGTACTTTATAATCATTCATTTGATATCAGATGTTTCATATTTGAGCTGCAATAAAATCGTCCTTAAAGTTACTCTTAGCAATGTTGAGTGAAGTTACTTCTCATTGACGTTCAAAGTACTTTCAACCAAAACGAGACTAGCTTGCCCCTCCCTCCTCCTCATCCCATTCCCTCCCTCTCCCTTCTGTGCTTTGGCGCACTAATCCCCACACCCACCCCCACCAACACCCCCAAATCCTTCTTGTCGGTTATTGGCTGGAACGCTGGAACACTGTTTGTTTATGCTTCATGGTGCAGGTGGGGACAGTTTGTTTTCTTTGCCGTTTGTAGACCCTGGGCTGTCTACAGAGACCGTGTTTTTTTACAGTGGATAGTGAGGAGATGTTTGCTGTATGTGACAACAAATGATGTAGCCTAAAACACATGTGACATCGTTTAGAGCACCTTTAAGTTCATTGTTTGGGCTGTCAGTGGATAACTTTAGCAGCCATTGGAGAAACAACTGTTGTTTTCAGGGTAATTCCACACTGACACGAAGGAATACTGGGGGCAACACTTGGACTTTTTTTGTCTTTGGAGATCCATTTTGAATTGTAAAATGTCAATGTCAAACATACTAAACGTGCTGTTAAGGCTAACAATATCACTATGTATGTATCAGTATTGGCCTCCAATGCCCTATCAGTTTCATCTAATCCCCCCCTTTTTAAGTTCCTCTGAGAGTCAATGTTTGAATATCAATCTCAAGGTTGTGGCTGAGATGCAGTTTGGAAGTTATTGTCTTACTTTCCCCTATTTCCCTCTCTCTTTCTCGCTCTCTCTCTCTTTCACTCTCTGTCTCTGGACTCTACAGTGAAGAATAGCAGAGCACTACTTCTGATATCCCTTCAATTACAGTTGCACCCAGAGAGCTCTCCACCAGCTATATTGTGAGCTAAACTTGATACAGTGACAAAGACACACTCTTTCATATTGGATGTATTTCAGGTGAGTACTGTCTGTTCTTTGAACTATGCTTTTTTCATGCTACTGTGCCTCTTAATCAGCCATTTTGATTCAGCTAGCCTCACTTTTGTTTCTGCTGTCTGGTAATACGCTACCCTTCTTCAATATATACAGCTCTAGAAATCCCACTTTTATTTTCAATACATGTATTACAAATTTTGTGATACTTTTCCTCGTTTATGGGGTTAGGGGTGTTGTATTTGGTTGTTTTCACCGATCTGACAAATGTAATCCCAATGCTCACTCTCAATTTAGCTCTGTTTTGTGTTTAACCCTGAACACCAGAAGGAAATATTGGGCTCTTGAGCTGCTTAAATGTCCCACTGTACTCACTAATAGCTAACTTTCATTTGGTACTGGGCAGGTAATATTTTGGCATTTGTTTGTGAAAACAGTTTCCCACTGTGACTGATAACCAGGCTGATGAAGGTGGCAAGTCTTAATTAAAACAATAACGTTATAAAACCAAAACAATGAGCTGAAATATGCTTAAACAATCCACAAAGCAAACAGGAACCACAGAGTCAGACAATAATCCTGTTGGTTCATCACTAAGCTACCCCTTTTACCTTGCACATAGTCATTTTGTCCATTGTTATTATACAAATATTAAGTAGTGCAACTTTAATATTCCTTGACAGCATTCCCCTACTTTTTTTGACGCAGAAGACTTTGTTCCCTCAATTGAGCCTCTTAGGCACTTTCTGTAAAGCTGCCTACAATTTCTACCTCCGTCAGTAAAATTTGTAGAGACAATCAAAACAATCGGTACCGTAAAGACGAGGACATGCAAAACAGTCGATTATGAATATGACTTGCATGTGACCAAGTGATCGGATCAAGTTGGACCGCGTCTGTTCCAGCCTGGGTCAGTAGCCTGATCAAATCATATAGTGTTTGATATTAATAAACTACTACTATTGTTTTTGTGTGTTTTCTGGTGTATTTTCTCAGTCAAAGACTATATAAGATGTGCCTATTGATGTTAACCATCATTTTGTGTGGTTTGTCCAGTCTTTGTGTTTGACCTAGTTTTTGGGGCAGCTGTAGCTCAGTCCGTAGGGACTCCCTGGAGAGGTGCCAGTTCACCTCCTTGAGCAAGGCACCAAACCCTTAACTGCTCAAAGTGCCAGTCCACACCCCCTCACTCTGACATATCTCCTTTAGTGCTTGTATAAGAGCCTGTTTGTGCATGGGTGTTTTCTGTTTTCAGACAACAGAGTATAATGTAGTTCTTCTTCTTCAGGTGTGTCCCAAGCTTTTGATAGATAGTGCTTGTTGGGGGCAACTAGTTTACAGCCAGCAAGGAAACATGCTTGAGAGGCTTCTGACCATGGCAATATTCAGCTACATACTGTTCTGTCAAATCTAGATTCTACAGATGGAGTAGAAACAATTAAGAAAAGTTGAGATGTGATCCTCCGTCTCCAAGGTCTCAGGAGGTTGTGATAGAGAGTTGGTGAAAAGAATCAAGTAAAAAATGATAGATGACTGATCATCTCCATGAAACACTTCCACACATAGTACAGTTAGCTTGTTCCTGTAATGCTGAAGGTGAATTCTGACACTCTGAAAACAGGTTTTGCTTTGTTGTCATAATATATTGCCATAGGGGATAGATGACTCACAGTTAACACAACGCTGCAGCATTATTGCAGACATAGAGTAACATCTGGTACAACGCAAATAAAACTTTATCATTAGCATAGTCATCAAATGGTCAATGTGCTTTTTATTTCTCATTGAAGCAACACACTTACACCCACTGGAAAGTATGTGTTGCTTGTGACATTGTCGTTAGAGAAAACCTCATCATTCCAATTTTTGGTGATTTCAAAAGTTTAGTTGATGGGTTTAATGGTCCTCTATGGTTTGGGAAAAAAATGACCCATGAATCTAGGATGAACTCAAAAACACACACACATACATACTTAATACCCTCCCATGCACCACACTGTCCACCACACTAACAACAAGACTGCTACACTTTTAAGTTGCAAGGAAATTCTGCAACCAACCTCAAAAGTTTCCAGTGACAAAGACTGAACTCATGCCCCTACCAAACTCTTTTCATCCTCAAAATTTGTCTCCCCTCTCTCCCTCTGATGGCATACTTCAAACAGCTTTTTCACAGTGTGTTATGCTGTATAGCAAAGAGTGACTGCGTCCCTTCCCATGTTGAAAAGGCGCCTGGGTTTTAGAGAGCTTGTCAGTAGAAATCTGTCAAAAGTACTCAGCGGAGTTACTGGGGCCTGAGGAGCACAATGCCCCCAGACCAAGGGGGCTTACCTTGTGCACCCAGACACTTCACATAGAAATTAACTTTGCAGATCAGAAACCAAATGCAAACTGCAATCCAAATGGTTTGACCTGAACAATGCACACAAGACACTTCCATTTGCTCTGATTTACAGTTCAGGAATAAGCCTAAGGGTAGGGTTTATAAGCTCCCTGTGTCTCCATGCTGTCTCTTTCCCTCCTCATTTACTTAATCATGTCACCTCTCATTTCTTTAGATAAGCAAACGGGCCTTCAGTCTACTCCTTTCCTATTGGCCTGTCTTCAAAAGGAGGGGAGGTGCTTAAATCTGACTCAACCAGATTTCTTCAAAACTTTCCCTGCTTGTTGGTGGCATGACTGTTAGAGAGTATTCAAATCTGTAACTCACAGCTAATGAGTCTAAGGAGATCTGAAGACAACATGATATGCTATCAAAGAATGTTTGAGCTTGTTTTGGATTACATTCCTGGTCACCTCTGAATGGGAATACTCAAAAGACAGCTAGTGATGGAAAACTAACATTAAGGTAAAATCTTTATTTTCTACTGAATGTTTGCTACAGCCTCACACTGTAAACGTGTGTAAAAGTATGCCTTCCTTCGAGATTGAAGAGCATGTGGAACAATCTACAACTTTTGAAATATTTAAGTTATTTATAGTTATAGACAGTTGTTTGACCTGTGATAATAAAAAAAACATTTGGGGACTATACTGTTCCACCTGCAAGGCGATAACAGAAAGTCAACATTATATTTCCTTCAGAAACACAGACAAAGGAGCAGATGGTTAGAAGAAAGAAAATATTGGCTTGTTTTACAGAACAAAGCGTTCAATCACAGAGAGGGAGAAAGGTTAAACTCATTCGCAAGCCCTGCTCCACTTCTTCCAGGTTTCTAGGCTAAACACATGAGAATGTGCTCCCAAATCCTTTAAGCAATTTTTTTAATCGGCTCTTCTGGGTCGAGCAGGTACGGGGGGGGGGGTTGGGGGGGGCTTGGGGGGAGAGAGAGTTTATGCCAAGAAAATAAAGGATACTTCTACATTCTTTGAGCTCTGAGGAGTTTGTAAAACTAACCCTCTTTCTCCACCCCCACCGTACACACACACACACACACACACACACACATGCACGCACGCACGCACACACACGAAGATAAAACAGGGTCTTTCCTGTTTGAAATCTGTCCAGTAATGGGACAGACTGTGTTTCGAAATGCTCCATTTCCCAGCAGCCAAACTTGGTCCCCCCCACACAATCATGTGCTTCCAGCAGATTATGTTAACGGCCTAAAACCCAAATCCTTGTGTTGCTAAGTCAGTTTCAAATTGTTGGTATCCTAATTTGAATGTTAAGGATTTTTTTAGTTGAATTGCATTTCACTTGTCAAAGGCATTCAGGATATCATATTCTGTTTCTCGTGGTTTTAATCAAAAGCATTCACTTGCTTACTTCTGCTTTGGCAGATATCAGCATGCTGGAGTTACAGACTTGAAAAGGAAACATGTTCAATGTTTAGCAGTTGCTGTGAAGATATCCTTTTCAGTAAAAACAGTCAGATTTGAGATATTGTGCCTGTGCTTGTATTAGGTCGTTTTTGTTAATGTGTTTATTAAGGTAACTTTTCCTAGACTTGTCAATATTTAGAATGTGCCACATTTCCATCTCTTGTTTTTGCTGAGTGTGTTGTTGAACACAAACAACCCACTCCTCTCTCATGGGAAAAGGAGCTCGAGTCAATTTGACTGATGACGCAGACAAACTTTCGGCTCATGTCGGTTTTTTTATACAGTTAAAAATACATCTTGGTGTTCAGCAGAGTGCAGATATGGCTCATCAGTAATAGTGAGGACGGATGAATTTATGATGATGTGAACACACAGGCTTTGACTTACACTGGAAACAGCAGGGTACACAGTTAGCTGCAGGTGCATGTGCTTGAACTCATTGGTGGAAGACATGTTTATATATTTTACTTACGTAGCAATGCCACTCTGGTAAGTAAAAGTAAAAAAAAATAAGTATTATCAGCAAAATGTACTTAAAGTATTACAAGTAAAAGTACTTGTTGGGCATAACGTTCCCTTTCAGAGTGTAATATCACATGATTTACATTTCTAAGGTATTATGCACAAGGAGTATTTTAATGTTACAGCTAGCTTATTTTAAATACTCTATATACTGTTGGGTAGTTTATATGGTAACTATCTACTAACACTACTATATTACTATACTATCTACTAATATAAATTGATCTTTTGTTTTGTTTGTAGAATCTTAATCTGACAATTGACTAGTAACACCAGCTGTCAAATAATGTAAATGTAATGAAGTAAAATGTACAGTATTTTCTTCTTAAATGTAGTGGACTAAAAGTATAAAATTACTAAAACAGTGTCACTTAAATGGAAAAACTAAAGTAAAGTACACGTACCTCACATTACACATACAGTATACATCGCATTAAATATGGTTAATGTATTTATAAAGTCACTAATTACGTTAACTATCCTAGTTTCCCACACTATTTTGCCATTGTTTACAAGTTAATAATAATGCCATCCACAATTTTCCCCCTATCTCTGCTCAGTTTAGCATCAGTTAATGTATTTTAATGTTCATATTTTCTGTGGCCCCTGCTTTATTCTAAATGTTGTTGTCTTCTACAACAACCCATTTTGCCGACATGAATAATTAAGTTTAATGTTATTTCATTTTCAGCAAAAAATCACTGCAGACCCCTCACATGCTGGTCACAAACTGTTCAACGTCCTGCCCTCTGGTAGCCGACACAAAGACAGCTTTTTTCCCCAAGCAGTCATATAAATATAAAGCTCATAAATAGCCCCCACCCTCACACTGAACAAAGTCAATCAACACTGTTCTGCTCATTTAACTCGTGTATATTTCAATCTTATAATTACAAAAACTGTTATTTATATATTACCATTGCACTCAACTGCCTTGCACTCCATTTATATTTAAATCTTAAATCTCAGACTATATTGGTATTGCCTATTGTACATTTCTTGTAAATTTGTACATTCCATTGTATTGTTATACTGTAACAGTATTTTTTATATTTCTTACTGTCCTTTCTGTTTTTATTCTTTAAATGTTAAGTGAGTGTTGTACTCTGAGAGCAAAGATTAACCAAAGTCAAATTTGTTGTTTGTCTACGCAAACCTGGCCAATAAAGCTGATTCTGACTCTGTCGGCGGTACATTCCATAATAACATTGTGTCCTGAGGAGTGGCTTTTGGTGAGAGCTCTTTCACAATGAGAGATCGCTTGGAGGAGCTGCAGCAGATGGCTCAAGACTTTTCTGAGGCATCAAGTGAGAGTGGCAACCCTTTCTCAGCTGTGGTTGGCAATGATGACTCTGTGGCAGTCATAGCATCACAGGCCGTGGTGTTCGAGGAAGAACCAATCATTGAGAATTTCCTGTCTGAGGCTCAGGAAATCCGAGATGATATCACACTGCTGGAAGTAGAGGTATGTTTTTGTTTTTTGGAAGGAGTATGCATTTATATTTGTTAATAATTCTTGCATTGCATTAACCTGTTTTTGCATTGCTACTGCTGTTAATTTTTATGATTACTATTTTGGACAACTTTTTTTGCCTTTAATTTTCTTTTTCTTGTACACCTTCCTTTTTTTAAATCATGTTCATCCTCATAAAACTTAACAGAATAGTAAATTAAGACTGAATGATGATTGTGTGCAAAATTGTAGTCAGAAGTGATACTGACCACAACATTCTGTCAATTCTCCACCACAAACAGGTTCTTAAGTTTGGCCAGCAGCAAAAGACCCTGGTGGCAACCATGCGTCGTTTTAGTGTGATGAAGAAAGAGAGCAGTGTAACCCGGGACATCAAGCTCAAGGCCGAGAGCCTCCATCGGCGCTTAGATGCCCTTTCAAAACAGGTGCAAAGGACTGAGGACCAGCAGGGACCTACTGCTGTCACAACAAGAATACAACACTCCCAGCATGCCGCGCTGTACCGCAAATTTCAGCAGGTTGGGAAGATGATCCTACCACTCAGCTATAGAAACTTTTTATTATATTAGATTTTTGGGCTTCGGTCACTGGTTAAGATTCTGCCGAATCCGAATACCGAATCCTACTCCCATCCTCAGTCCCTTAACACAGTAAACACATTAATGTCCTTCCTTTGCCGTACCTGAAGTTGCTGCATTTGCAAACCAAACCTCGTCAAAAAGCCCAATATTCAGTCGAATCCGAAGCCAAATCCTGGATTGGGTGCAACCCTGGTTTATATAACACATTTTTTCTTACTTGGATCCTTGAATTCACAGGAGGGGATGTTTTTTACATGCATACATTATCAAACACTACAATAAAGCCAATTTTAGCTTAAGTTACATCAACATAAATTATGCAATTACAATTGACAAATTGTTGTAAGACATATTCATCAAGTCATTGTATATTTATAATTTTCTATACCGTAGTGGGAAACAGGTTGGTAAGGCAGAAAAAGAGTAAGAAAAGTAAAGTAAAAATATATTCATCATTCTACAACTGAATTTTGATGAGTGACACTATAGCAGTGCCGGAACCAGCCAGGTGGAATTACATTTTTTCAATTTTCCTTCTCCCTTCCCCTCTTATTTTAATCCCCGTTTTTGCTATAATTATGTCCAGGTAATGCTGCTGTATAATGAAGTTCTGCTGACCAAGCAGGATCGCTGTAAGCACTTCATTATCCGACAGCTGGAGGTATCGGGAAGGGATGTGACGGAGGAGGAGGTGAATGAGATGGTTGCCACAGGAAAATGGGAGGTCTTCAATGAAAACCTGTTGAATGATGCCAAAATCACACGGGCACAACTATCTGAGATTGAACAGCGACACAGGGTGAGGATAGTTAACAACTCACCAAACCCAAGGGTCAGGTCGTTGAAGCTTTAATATATCCAAGAAGGCGCTAAACACAGACAGTCCTTACTAAAAAACAGCCATATACTGTGGGTTGAATGTGCTAGCAGTTTATTGCGACCCATACTCAGCAAAGAGGAAGTCAGTATAAAGAGCACCAAAGTCTGTATAGGAAGGGAAGGGTCAAACAAACACAGGACTTTCATCCAGGAGACCTGTGTGAAACCATTTGTCAGTGTTAAACCATTTAACTCTGTTAAATAGAACAGTCATGTATGTTATTTTGGGATGAGGACGTGATGACTTTCAGTGCCACAAGTCAGCAAAGATGCCTCAGTCAAGCTGAAAGAAAAACAATGAAATGTACACCTTTTTATCATAAAACTGTAGCGCGTCACTAAAACTATTCATTCTCTTTGTAAATTGAACTCATTACATTGGCAGTCATCATCTTGAATTGGCTTATTACTATGAATGCTATAAGTCCTAAGCATGAGAATCTTTGCCATTACTAACTGTCTAGCGCACATGACAGAAAAGGGCCATTATAGCATGCCTCACACATTACCATATCTAACTGACACAAATGGGTAAAAGAAAGAAAATAAATGGAATTGGAAATTGGAAGTGAATCAGTAATAGGGTCTAACTGAAGAAGACAAGCTATTAATACTGATGTCTTGGCTCAATTTATGTTGAATTAAATTAACTCTGTTGGAGGACAGATGATCTATAATTCGGCAACCATTCTGGAATACAAGATATCGATGTGAACCAGCGCATCAAAGTATAAAATTACGATGCTTTTCTATTTTCAGAACTCAGGCCATGTTGCATAAAGAGCTGGATCAGTTCCCTCATTGCATGTTAAGTCTTCTGCCACCTCCAGGCTCTGACTAATGTTCCCCATATCTACAGTTTTGATCCCAGTATCCTTCTTTGCCAACAGGAGCTGTTGAGTTTAGAGAACAATATGAATGAGCTGAGGGACCTGTTCATGGACATTTTCGTGCTGGTGGAGGAACAAGGGGCCTACATTGAACATATCCAGACCAATGTAGAGGGGACGCAGGATTATGTGGCTGCATGTAATGAGAAGTTCAAGATGGCCGCCAGATACAAGAAGAGGAATCCACTTCGACAGCTGTGCTGCTGCTGCTGCCCTCCCTGGAAATGCTGCTTATAAAACGTGCATTGTTGCCTCAACAGTCATTCGGAATACATATTTTTCTAAAAGCCTCACTTACCTTTTGGGATTTAGCACCGTTGGATTCAAGTACCTTTAAAGTGAAGGTTATGGCACTGTTTTTGCTTTTGAGTAGAGCAACGGTGAAGACAAAGTCAGCGGAGCATAGAAAACAATTAGGGGGAAAAGCCAGGATTGGTATTTGAGATACTTGTTTCTTTCAAGATGTGAGGTGACTGCTATTGGAAGAGACAGTTCAGTGAGCGCTACTCACCAACACTGCTGCTTATTGGACACCTTCACCGATATCTGACAGAGGTCACAAACAAGGGGCTACCACTGCCTCTGCTACTGCTTGATCAACAAGACTGAGTGTTTTTTTCCAGAAGAGCCTCTCATTTTTATTCTGCCACAGGAGCTCTAGTTAATGACCATTTATTTTTTACGGTATGTGCACTTTATGAATCTTATCTATATATATATATGCTTTTCTTTTCAGTACAAACTGAAATGTAACATAGTTGAGAAAGGTTCACTTTCTGAGAGATATTAGTCCATTGTGTATTCATTTCATTCTTTTCCACATGCCTTTGAAAAAAGAACTTGTTTTACAATTTGTCACCTATCTCATTTGCATTTCAAAGTATGACCATTTTCAGGGAAAGAAATATTTTTCCTTTATTCCGTTTTACAGAGGCAGGGATTCAAGTAAAACTTTGAATAACAAGCCTTGATCAAAATGTCCACCATGGTGACAAAACTTCAGATAATCATTGAAGTCATTAGTTTAAAAAATAAGATTAAAAGTCCTACATTTCAGGAAATATTTCATTTATCTACATGTTTTGTATTTTGGAGTGGACTTTCAGTTTATGAAAATGTTGGAACTGTTACATTGTTAAGAAATGATGGCATCGGTGTATCATCATTAAAGTAATTATGTCACACAAAAAGAGAGCAGTAACTCTTAACCTGGCTGAAAGCTCAAGCCTGTGGGAGAACTCGCAATATACGGACTCACACCTGTTGACATGTAATCATCTATTAGTTTACCTTTTACTTAATGTCAGGTGGAAAACACCACCTCATTTTCCTTGCGGTGATATCAATAATAAGTCATTAATTCATTTCAGGAGACTTTATACCTACCGGCAGCTTGATTCTAAATTATCCCCCATCAGCAGTGACAGTGATGTCCTTTAGTGAGTCAGTGACCCTTGATGTCTGCTGTAAAAAAAAAAAAATACTAAATACAGGTGAACTGGATGTTCCAGAACCAGACTGGAAAATGTGGTTTGTCCAAGGTAGCTTTCAAACAGGTACTGTATATTCCTGTAGGAAACCGGGAGAAAACAGAACTTTTACCTTGTAGAGAGAAAACTGATTTTAAATAAGACTCCCCCTAGGCTTATAAAAACAACAAAAGCGTCTGTGCATTTGACTTTATTTTCACTTAAAGAGAAAAATGGCAGACAGGCAACCAAAAGAAATATTATCTTTTTCTATGCATATCAAGAGATTGATGACACCTAAAGAAACAATACCTGCATTGAGGTGATTGTTAACTAGTATTACCACTGCTACCTCAGGTCTAGTAGAGGAACCAGTTAATGTGTGAGAGGTGTTTAATGACATCTGCTATTTGACTGGAAAAATCTATTCCTGAATCTGATTGTTTGTGTTGTCTATCAGTCTCACTCTGATTAGAATGACAATTTGAAAGAAAGACATAAATTCATTAAATATGTAAATGTGAATATATAAATCAAACAACAATACATTGTAATGCAGCACAGCATAGTTTCTGCTTCCTCCCAGACGTAGTGAGGAAAAATGAGGTACTGCTGCAAATTGCAGGGTTCTTGAACAGCAACAATGCCATCCAGTGTTCACTGAGATAATTGCCAGTTAGGAAATAGGTAATCACTTAATGTTTAAGCTAGTAGAGGGAATATTGCCACATACTTATGGAAGTTTCATACTTGGAAACATAACTACAGAGCATGAAATTCAGGACAGCCTTTAGTACTGTACATGCCCACATAACCCCTGCCCCACAACATTTGTATGTGAATGTCTTGTCATCTCAGGAAGAAAACTGTGGGACAAATTATGTCTCGGTCATAAATAAGGGTAAATATTTTACAGGCTGAGCTGTCATAACACAGCAATGTGTAGCATATTCATAGCTAAAAGAACAGTAGGGACACAATCTATGAAATTAAGTGGAATTTCTTCCAATACACTAATGGTAGAGCAGCATGAAACGGAGTGTCTGCAGACCTGAGAGAAAGCTTCTGTCCTTGAGAACAGCACACAGTGGGAGACTGCATGGTGGTCAGTTCAGAAACCTTTGGACATCTGACCCCCGTGCAAAACTCTCTCTCTCTCTCTCTCTCTCTCTCTCTCTCTCGTAATGCAGGGTAAGTGGCTGCTCTTTTCAGCAACACTGTTTCACTTTCAAAGAGCTACACACTGTGAGAGCCGACACTGTACAATAACAATTTTATAATGTTTATATGCTCCTTTGTGGAATTTTCTAATTTACCCCGATTTTGAGGTTTTTATCCAATATTTCATTTTAAACAGGAGAGACATGTTTGCAGATATGGAAATAATATTTATTGTACAGCTCAAATAAAATGTCTTTTGATGATTAGTCTCCATCACTATACAAATCTTTCGGATATATATAATTCGGCCCCCCCAGATGGAATCTAGACACCGGTGGTGGCGACAAAGGAGCCCGAAGACCAGACCGAAGGAGGCTCTGGACCGGTCAGCTGGAGTAGATGACTGGAGGTGGAAGGGGAGGTGGAGGGTTGCACTCTTTGCCTTTAATGACAGCTGAAAGGGAGAATGTGAGAAACCAGAAGCATAAAAGTGTGTTATTTCTATATTCAAACATCTAAACATAATAAAAAGCTGTTCACACCAACAGCATTATGCTATAGCAGAATAAGGACAGATTACCATAATGCAATGTTGAATTATGGCTTTTTGCTACTAAGTAGATAAGTAACTTTTTTTGTACATGTACTTGCTCCACATTCAATACAGCAACTACATATCCATTGTAAGTGCCTCTGCCCACTATCTAGTTGAAGCCCATCAATCACTTCTGATATAACAATAATGTGAACATTTGAGACACATGAGCGTTTACGACGATGCTGATCATGGCTGAAAGAAATGCAGTGACGGCTGTATGTGGCTATGTACTACTGTATTTATATACTATATATATATATATATATATATATATATACTAATGTATTTCTTCTATCTGCCCTGTCAGTCACAACATGGATCCTAAAGACTACTCTCTCCAATGTCTGAACAACATCAAAGCAGCCCTCCTGTGAGTAACACCAGCTGTGGTTATAGAGAGCTGATATTACTTTACTGCATGGTTTTATCACTCCCATCAAAATATGAACAGAGAGATATCAGAACCCTAAAAATGTAATAAATCACAAAGAAACTGTACAGCAGCTGTAGCAGATAGAATACCAGCACTGATACATTGGCTATACTGATTTTGAGTCCTGAATGCACAGTGTAAATACTTTCTTCTAAGATGAATGGACATTTTTAAAAAGTTGAAACTACAAGGCGACTACTACAATGCTGGAGGTTGATCTCAGCTTCGTATAGATGAATTTTTGATTCTGGCAAGGGTAGAAGAAACAAATTACATTTGCTCTTTTGACTATAACAAAGTTGTTTTTTGTGTACTTGTACTTTGTTCAATATTGTTACTTTTCTACATGCAAACTTGCTGCATTAAAAAAGTCCCGATGAACTGTCTAAGAATGGAACAGAAGAAATAAACCAGCAGCTGCAGTGGAGAAGAAGCTGCTGGTGAGTCTCCAGCCGCAGGAGAGCAGAGCTCCAGAGAAGAAAATGAACGTGTTGGAATGATGTCCAAAATCAAATGTATAACAATTCGTATGATAAATTACAAATTACGCCAAGAGGTCATGTCAGGACTACGTGAAATTTAAGTTCAGCCACCAAAAGGTTACTGTGATGTGGGTTCCGGTGATGGTCGTGACAGCGGTCATGAAAGTTAAGTTGAGCCACCTAAAGATGACTGTCATGCAGCCACCTGTCACTGTTAGGAGAGGCTTGTGAGAGTTTAGCCACCAAAAAGGTGATTGGCACAAAAATCATGTGGTTTGGGTCCCTTTAGGTAGTTCCTGGATAAGGACATCCATTTCCCTGGTAACAGTCTTGAGTTTTCCCCTTAACTTCTTCCGGGATGCAAACACAAAAAGTGTTTGTTGTTTTATGTACGAATAGTTGTGTATGTACAGTATGTATGAGAACAGCCTGCCCTGCACTACGCGGTGTGTAAAACTGTTCATTCTCTCCTTTGCTGTAATATCTGTATTTGTGGGCTGCAGCTGCTGTAGAGTATTTATCATTTATACATCTCTGTGTTGTCTGCATTGATGATGATTTATCCTACTGTTGATTCCATAAGAATTGTCAGGATATTTAATTTATGTGCCTTAATAATGCTTATTTCCCCAGCCACGGTGTCAGTATGTTGATTATTTATTATTTTATTTATTTATGGTACAATGTTCAGCTAAACAAACATAATCAGTAACAGTGCTGGAATTAATATTGAATGGGTAATGATCAGTTACTTTTTAAACATACAGTATGTGGTCAAGTACATGCATGTGTAAACACGTCTATATACAGTATACAGCCTGCATGGATTTACATTCGACAGTGTTGGATGCAGTATGTACATGTTATTGTACAATCTGTAGAATAAACTGTAATTTGTCTGGACGCCTCAGACTTTTTTCTGGCTTATATATTCTGCAGACCTTTTAGAAAGTAATGTTCATCAGAAGAATTAGGTAAAAGGCCTTGACCTTTATGCTCTTGGGACTCTTTGTAACTTTTACATTCCTGTCAACTCTGACTTTGTTATTAATTTCAAGAAGCTTTAGACTATAGACTGCTTGAGATGTATATGGAAATTATAGCTCCATGTTTTGTAAACCAGCTAATGTCAAAAGTTGACTGTTATTTATTATCTATCAAAGGATACATGTTCAAACTTAAATATTCTGTCAGAGTGATATATGAGCTTCAGAAATAAGAGCTGTGGGAAGGTCGGTGCGTGATATCCGTGTGGAAGCCATCTGTGTAGATCCCATGCAGATAGAGACAATGGTAATATACACATGTGTGTAGCTGCTACACTGGCTTAAAAGATGTGTTCATCTTTTTTGACAGGTTGGTGGATAAATGAACTCTAGGTTTAACGCTCTGCACATGTGAAACTGATGTAAAACAAAGGCTAGCCTTTCAAGATTTGTATGCGACTGTCACACATAATTGTTGTGGACACTGTTCTGTTTCATGCAGTGATGCAAGGACAATAAAACAATAATGGTATGGTACAGAATGTCCACACTGTGGCACTGGCCTTGTATCAGTTCCCCAAGAATAAAGTAAAAAAAAAAAAATAAGAATTAATATTTTGACTTGGGCGATTTTGCAGGATTTATTTCTCAGGTTCTTTGTTTGGGCTACTTTTACCTAGATATACTCAACACAGTTACACTCTCACACTATCTCAGGTTCAAACATTTCTGTACCAAATGAGGTTGTGATATTGACAGACATGAAAAGATGTGGAAACACTTTCAGCGATGATGATGCATGCTGCCACAGCTGCAGCTGTTGATAAAACCTGCAATCATCCTGTCAATCTGATCCAATGAATATAGAAAATACTCTAGCCTCATTGTACCGAGTTTTTCCCCCTGAAAATTAAACATAAGCAACAAGATGATCCTTTGAAAAATATAAATGAAAGAGAACTGTCGTCACATCTGCATCATTGTAACATACACCTGACTTATTTTACATTGCCCTACGTCTTGATGGTTATGGATTAAATGTTCTATTCCACTCTCATATTAAATGCAATTGCTCTGCCCGAGAGTGCAATTTTAATGATTAAAGTATTAATCAGTTTCCTCTTGGACCCTCGGGGAAGTGGGAAGTAGCCAGCAGAGGGAGCTGATATCCACGAATTATGATAGCTCAAATGTAGTCCCTGTGGGTGACTTTCCTGCCCATTGTGTTTCAACAAAGTAATGCAACATTTCTCCTGTGCCTTTTTTGCTCCAGTGATTGTTTCAATTGCTAGTGGTCTTAAGCAGGCATACAGTACCTGTATATAGCGCCCCATTGATGTACTATCACCACAATCTTGATAGCATCCCTCTCTTTTCTCCAGTTTTCAGTATTGATTAATGTACTCAACAACAAAAGGGTGACGAGTGGGAGGAACCCCTGACACACACACACACACACATACACACACACATCAGGACAGAGGAGAGGTGAAAATGAACTGAGACGTGGGTGAATAAAACATGTCTCTGGGGACGTTGCATTGTTTTACCACTGTCTGGGCTCAGAGGAAACTACGAGCCCTCCTGATGGTTAATCCTCTCTGTAATGAAAGGGAAAACACTTTCAGCTTCACCGGCACACTTAGGCATGTACACACAACATAGGTGCATGCTGCTTTGTTCATGCAGTACATGAGTAAAACACAGTTTTCTCAGTTGCTGTCACCTAATGATCAAACTTGTTACCCATCTGCTAACTCTCTGAGGTATCTTCCCTAGAGTAGAAAAGACTACCAATGTACAACATTTCAACAATTTATAATTTTCTATACACCCCCCCCCCCCTATTGACCTTGTGAAATAGCACAGAAGCTATTAAGACCAATTGAACTGATGTTGTCTCGGTCCAGGCCAGCCTGTGTAACAAGTAACATGATCCTGACTCCATGCTACACTCTACCTTGTCATCAAACTCTGCAGAAATTGATTAGATGGCTCCCTAAGCTTCGTAATGTTATTAACTCAATTGGATAACTGTGTGGGGAAACAGTTGTGCGGTCCAGCGCAGAAGCGGTAAGTGCATTCAGCCCAATTTCTGCTATCATAATCAAAAGTGGAAAGTTGTGTCTAGTCAACAAGCCAGACTGAAGAGCTATGCTGAAATTAAGAAATATTGTAAAGAAGACAGTCTAGACAATACAATTTTTTTTAAATATTTGTAATATTACAAATTATTATATAACTGCAACACAAGGCTCAGATTGTTTTTAAAATAGTGCTGATCTACAAGAAAATAGATTTTTATGTAACATCTGTAAATTATCAAAAAGTATCTGTCTGCTCCGTACGTCAAACACACACTTTTCCTCTTGAATATGCAAAATGTTATAGCATTCTTTTATGACAGGAAGTAACATGTGGGATTTCATTTGAAATGAACAACAATAAATGTCACAAAACGTCACCGTATCTGCATTCAGAGTCCCGTTCCTCTGTTGAGCTGGGCAAAGAAAACATCTGTGTTTTTAGTAATACCTGCATCTGTCGTATCTGCTCGTACCATCAATCCTCTTCACTGACAGGATGCATTCTCAGGGACAGGAGCTCTTTACTGAATGGTTATGAAGGAAGATACAACAACAATATTTATTTCATAATATTGTAAAAACATGGGACCCTCATATCATTTTAAGTTGCATTGTAATACAATAGTGTACTATATAATAAAATGCCATGTGTTGGACTATTTCAACAAATCAAGCAACATGTTTAAGTCTTTGAGGTTTAACATATAAACACTACCCCGAATGAAGTGCCCCCCACCCCCCCATTGAATGTATGTTTTCCTGCTTGTGTGTATGTGCTTGTATAAAGTATAGAGAACTATCTGTTCTTTATCCATATACCCAATATTTCCTCTGTCTCACTGATATCATCCCAGTTCTCCATCACACAAGACGGTCTTTATACACAGCACCTGAGGGAATTTAGAGAAGCTCTTCCATTGGCTGGTAAAAGATAATGAGACAACACTTGCAAAATTGTGCCTCAAATTAAAATGGGTGAATTGGCCACAAAGACAAAGCAGGAAGCACTCTATAAACACAAATTGATTCCTGTGATTACAATCTCCTCAATGTTTTTTTCTCTGATGAAATAAGCGCTGCAGCTCCAATGCGAGAGATGAGCGGCCAACAAACATAAGTGTCACTGGTTAGATTATGGTGGATTTGCCCCAGTCCGCTCACCTCAGGGACTTCATAAAGCTCCTGACTCCTGGCCAAGCTCTCATTAGGCCAACACATACCTTTGCCCTCTATCTGACAGCCTTTGGCAAGTGTCGTAGTAAATGTAAGTTTGTAAGGCCAAACCATGTGCATCGCAGCTTGGTGATGTTGACATAAACACACACATTAAGACACAGTGCGGTGCCTGGGATGATTTACAGTAGTGAGGACAGTCTCTGTGTGAAACATGTCAGTTCATAAGCATAATCTTCCCAAATTCTGCCAAATATTTATGCATCGCCATTACATGTTAGGGCTATGAGGCTCCAGGGAGCACAGGATATACAGTATGCAGTGTGGTGAAACCATGAGATGAGAGACTGAGTGGGACTAAAAGGCTTTGGCGCCTTGTGATTATTTTCCCAGACGCAGAAAGAGACATATTTTCCAGAGTAAAAGTTAATTTTTATAGTTTTTACGGTTATTCTTCCCAATTCATTTTTTTAATGCCCTAAGCCCACCATCAAAATTCAATCCTCAGTATTGTAACCTGCTATCACTCTTAAACTATCTGACAGACTAGAACCTAGAAAACAATTAAAAAATAATTTATTAAAGTTGCTGTTACAATTTTGTTACATCATTAAGATTTGTAAACACAAAAGAAATATTACAATATGTGTGCCTAGTTGACAAGCTAAACAGCAATTATTGCATGCATTTATTATGCATGTCAAAGAACTCAGATTCACAGGTTAAACATACTGCAGACTGCTTTAAAGTTTACTAAAATAAACAGAAATACACCCAACAGTTCCCTATTGCAGTAAATGTGGGGCTGTGGCAGAAAATCTAAATAATGTAACTCTTCTTATTTCCCCACTCAAGATATTTTAAATACATTTATTTGTGACAACAAACTATATAACCTCAAAAAGGCTCTCAAAATAATAAACTAAATGACAACAAGCACTTTTAAAGAAAGCTAGGTTTTTTGTCTTTTGGCTCAAAACAACATACACTAACCAGGCTGGTACTGTTAGCATTTTACATCATATCAAATGATTTCAGAATTTTGAGCATAAAAAAATGAAGTTTAGAAGTTTAGTTTACATTATGCCACATTAATTCATCTTTCTGAATTCTCGTATAGTATTCCTTTAATTTGCCCAATTTAAGAGAATACACCTAAACTATTTCTTCTCTATGCTTGTCAAGGTGGATGTCAGTTTAGAAGCAATGTCATTCACTTTCCCTTTTCATTATGCATTCAATTTTCTCTGTCTGTGAACAGCCCCTTGTGTCTGTTTAAATGGAGTGTATTTAGAGGAGATACTGGGCTTCACCCTGAAAATGACTGCTGACACTTTACAGGCATTTACTAAACTCGGTGCTGGAAATGGAAGTGGAAAAAAAAAGACTAATCATGAATATATTTTCCCTTATCCACATGGCCAAGATATTCTATTTACAACACATTTCTTTGGGTCTTTATATCCAGTTAATGAGATTTCAAATAAATGTGAAGTGAACGACATTTAAATTGCTATTCAGTCTGGAGGCATGACACTGGAAAAGGGAGGGATTCTACCAGATGACGGAAGAGCTATTACCGGACCCGATGCGTTCGATGAGAGCAGTTCTGGGAAAGGCAATATGCGCCAGGCGCTGGTGAGGACTGTTTAATCTGGTGAAGGTGTGGTGTGGAAAAGAAAAGAGGAGAGGTGTGAAAGGATGCCAATATTAAAGGAGAGGAAGTGCTGCGTTCAGGAGTGAGTATCCTTGTGTTTTTAATCATTCTGTCACACAAACCCACAGAGTCCATTTTAATCCGTTTTTACTGATTTCTCCTGTGAATGTCCTATTGAATGAAGTGAGAAGAAAAACCTTAGTTGTAGAGTATTTAATCAATTCCAACATGTTGCACAATCACCAAATTGAAATGTGTTGCTAGTAAGCAATGGGTGACATGCTAACAGAGCTTTATCTTCTCAAAATAAAACTGGGTCTAACTTTGTTTGAAAAAAATAAATAAAAATAATTATATATATATATATATATATATTATATAAGGCATCTTATTCTAAATAATGACACATCTAATATAAGTTTAAATTCATTTTAGAATTAGTGTGTGTGTGTTTAGTATAAACTGCATGCTGTATTTGTAATGTAATGTCATGTTACTTTATATTGATTTTCTTTACTTTACTTACTTAAACCTTAAGCTTGGACAGCTTTTTCTCAACTTCCTTTCCATGACAAGACATGTAGTCCTCATAAAGTGAAGCGTACAAGAAGACACACAACACACACACATGCAACCCGATTTTGACCTTCTCTCAGCTTTGTGACAGAGACCACTACAGGAACGATTAGTGATGAGCCTAAGGAGATATCAAGGCTTCCTGAGGCTCCACAGACTACATGAGACCTATAGAATGAATGAGACAGACAGTCAGACAGACAGAGAAAGAGAGAGAGAGAGAGAGAGAGATAGGGATCAACTGTTTTGATTGAGATGCACAGATGCCACTGTAATGTAAATATGTTTCACAAAGGCAATGTTTACTCTACTTTCTACATTCGCAGGGTTGCACTTTATGTATATAAAATAAAGGAAGAGATAAGTCCATTATGTTTTTATTATATATTGCTTTGTATAATAATATGGATAATTAGATACTGTAAGCTGAAAAGAAGCTTCGCTAAATTGATGAATTATGATGATGAAGTTTGTCAGCAAGTTTCACCTATGGTGACTTACAGAGCACTTCATGACTAAAGAGTCATGTTGAGTCATCAGTACACTACATTATCTCTCTATACTTAAAATTGCAGGGGGATTCAGTATTTCAGTAAGAAATATCAGGTCACTACCCGGAAATGTTATTCAGCTATGGCAGGTGGAAGCCCAGTATTACGCTTCATTGAAACCTGATGAAAGCCTACATTTAGATTCAGATTTGCACCTCTGACTGGGTTATTTTCCACAGTAATGGCAACTGACGTTCATGGGGATCATATGTATTTGTATGTTGATGAATACGGATAAGCATTAAATGATAACCTAACCTAAACCTAACCTAACTGGAATAATGAGCCATTATATTGTAAAATATGTCATAATATTTTAAGAAGCGATTATAGTGCATCTGGACGCAGCCTGTCATCACATGCTACAGAGTACTTCTTGTTCATCGTCCTATGGATGTCTTAGCAGGCCCACCACTTTGTCCCTCCCCGTTGAGGAGTCTGTCCATGTTCCACTGATGCCAGATGAAACCAATACCTATGGATTCCATGCAAGAAAATGTATGCAGACATCAGCCCATGACATCAAAATGACACAGCTGCCACAGTTGTGCTTCTAAAATTTCCTATCTGAATAGCACTCATAAATACTCAGTAGACATTTTGACTTTTGGACAGCTGGTTTTCTAATGCACCAACATTCTTCACCTAATGGTTTTAAGGGCTTTTGAACTTTTCTTCACAGTGGACGTCAGGAACCAGGTAGTGGTCTAATCCATCTTGTCAGGAATCCCACAGTGAAGGGAAAAAAAATAAATTATAGAGGACATTTGTCATAATCATTGCTACAAAGTTGTGGATGTTGTAATAGTGAGTCAACACTTACTTCTGGACACTTTCAAAAGGTAAGCAGAGTACATATGGGATGTTCACAGTTTGTATTGATCCACAGATTAGCTGCCATTGTTCACTTCTTGTGTATTCTTTTCATTGACCCATTTTGCCCTTTGGGGAGCATAGGTGTAAATTATGAATTTTCTCCACCTGGTTTGGTTATGTATCTTTTGGTTTGGTACAAAGTGTCCAACCTTTACATGGAATGCCATCCCTGCCTTACAAAAATGTTTTATTTCCCATACAACTAAACTGAACTCTCAAATATGTTTTCAAGGGAAACAAGTTAATCTGGGAGAAAATATGTGACAGCCGCACATTGTAAAACTGTCACAGTTTTAAACATGTTGTTATCGTTGTGAACTGAAACCAAACTGCTTGGTTAGATTTAAGAACAGATCATGGTTTGGGTAAAAAATAAGTATGGTTGTTACGTATCTTTTATTCATATGTACAGCAAAATAAGTATGTTACATAAGTTAACTTTGTACATAAGTTAAAATAAGTCAACATTGACTTTAGGTCCTCCCCGTGTGGACTTATACTACTATACTCAGGAACAGCAGCACATTTTGGATAGAGAGTTAAAGTTATTTTTTTACTTTCACAGTAAATAATAATGCCAGCATGCTAACATGCACACATTCACAATGCCAACATGCTGATGTTTAGCTGGTGTACCATGTTCAACATTTGCATGATAGTTCAGTCTGCATCAAAGTGGTGGACCGACCAACATTGTCATACATAGAGTCAGGCTGTTAGCCCACAGCTGAATATACTGGATATGCACATGCAGTTTAATTTTATCTTGCCATAGTTCATTCCCATTATTGTCTGTGGGTGTACCTACGTTTTCAGATGAATATCTCTATTAACTGAACAATGCACAATAGGTAGGAAGACATTCATGGCATAGGTTTAGAGCTAGAACACGTCTATTATTGTTAGAGCTTCTGGCACAATTATCTTTGCGTGTGTGGTGAAGTGAAGAATAGACCAAAAACTCTCATCATCACCAAGCACAGTTGAATGTGCATGTAATTTGATGATTGGGTGACCCTAACCCTAACCCCCACTTATTACAATGTGTCACAATGTAGCATGTGGTGACCTGGGCTTGGATTGATTGTTGTGACTGAATATGATGAATGAAAAAAAAGAGAAAATGTAATTAAAATGTTACATTCCTTTTCTTTTAATTTATTTTTGTTACAAATCCTTCCTCCCCATTTTTTCTGCATTTTCCCTCTTCTCCTCCCTCTCTCCTCCTGTCCTCTCCTTCAGCCTCCAGGGTCTTCCTGACAGCTAGTTTCATTGGCATGTGTTTGCCAACAACAGGCTGGGAAACACTGATCACTCAATCCTCCGCTGTCCAAATATTTCAGACTGTTTCCATATCAGACCTGAATCATTGGAAACTCACAGCATCTCTTATTCATGGTTGCCATAAATTATTCTCCCTGATATGAGCTCCAGTCACGTAAGGCAAAGCTGGAGACTGTGGCACACTTTGACAGAGATATATAAAGATGGATTGAGGCGGAGAGAAAGAGAAAGAGAGAGAGAAATGAATAGAAGGACAGTGAGGGTCAAAGAAAGTGATTAACAGAAGCTCAACAGACATGACATAGAAACAGCAGAGGCAGCTAAACAGTAATGGAACAATTCCATGTGGATGCTTCACCATCCAGACAAGCAATGTGTTGAATGATACACGGAGTGTTTTCTGAGGTTCACACTTCATGCGTATTGGGACATACTGTATGAATGAGTAGGTCGACATCTCAATGTGTTGTTCAATGTCCACTTAAACGGGATACTTAAACCAAAAAAAAAATTCTAAAGGGCGCTCTGTGATGCTCTGCATGATCCTCAGGCCAGTGTTTCTTTCTAATTGTGTGTGTGCTTTCTATGCTCAGAACATTAATGTGAATGTGAATAGTTTTTATTTTTGAAAAAAAACATTCAAATCGGAAAACAAACAGACTTGTAAAACATTTGTGGAACACTTTGAGTGAATTTTATGTTTTGAATACAGAACAAATTCTTTTACTTCATTAATAATGAACAATAAAGTTCTTCACTCCCAGACATGCTGAGGAAAGCCTAGGTCTGAAACCAGTCAGTTTCCTTCTTCTGCTGTGCATCATTAAAAGTATTACATACGTATTTGCAAGTGCTGACAAGTTCATTTTATGTGTGCTAATTTTGTTGTTGAGTGATCACTGTTAAAAGGTTAATGTGTGCATGCTTCTGATCTAAGAATAAAAAGAACTGAAGTCCATAGGCTGGAGGGAGGGTCTAGACCACGTATCTCATGCTCTTCTCTACCAGAAGTTCAGGATCAGCACTACTTGTGTTGACAGCCTTTGCAGTGTTTTATGTATATGTATATTTTAAAAATTTTAAGATTCAAAGCAAATTTGCGTTAGTGCAAAGAAATTCCAAAATGTACTCCAAAAAGTACAAGAAGAAGAAAAATATTGCATTTACATAAAAGTAACATATAATGTATAATAAGATGAAAAGTAGAATTGTGTCAGCTATCACTGTACCCCACAATACAAATATAAAAAATCTTCCATATGAGCAAAATTCAATTTAGCATAGCATCTTTCAATTTCTATAATTTAGATACAATTTAGATTTAAATGGTTAAAGCGTTTACTGAACAAAGAAAATTGAAGTCCCTTCCAAAACAGTGTAACTATTTTTATAACTCTAATTTCCCATGGTGATCCCTCACACACTGCAAGGGAAAGCTGGTACAGACACACACTTCTGTATAGTCCTATTCATCAGAATCATCATTGTGTGAGGAAATGTCATTACATTTTATTACCAGTTCTATTTAAAGAAGATCATACACACATACTGTAAACACATTCAAGGTTATGTTCGTATACGAGCAGTGGAGGGGGAAGGCAGTCCAGCTTCATAATAAATCACCTCCCTGCTTGGTTTGGTGTTGTGTATTATTGTTGAACCCACCATAGCTCAACACTTAAAGTCTCTGATCCATGAAGAGTGCCGGTGTGTGTCACAGTGATGGATATAGTCATTATGATGCCCTCCTGGTCTCTGTATCTGTCCTTCTGTACTGTGCCTTATTGTACTTTCACTTCACGTGTTGTGTAGAACTTCCTCTTGTAACAAATAAACCATGTATAAAAGCTGCCTCAGTTAGGTGTACCATTGATTTTAGAAATACATAAATCCAGGTAGAATCTATTTTGTGTGTGCATAGGCTTTAACGGAAGATAATAAAGACAGGGAAAGAGAGATGTACATGTGCATTAGTTAAATAATGTTAAATTGGCAGTGAAATGTGTTCAAGAACATTATTGATTGAATCCTCAAATACAGCATATATATATATATATATATATATATACAGTATATATATATATATATATATATATATATATATATATATATATATATATTAAAAGCCTTACAGTTTTAAATGTATGACTTTTAAATTAATTTCATTGATTAAAATGTTTAACATGGGTGTCAAATTGTTCTATTGATAATAAATAATAAAACTAGCATTATTCTATTGTTTTTTTAATTGTCAATACCATTCATATAAAACTATGTACTATTCCATTTTAATATTTTTTGTTAATTCTTGATTGATGGCGTCGATGTTTTTTTTAAAAATGGGTCACAAGTAATTTCATAATTTCAATTTCAATATTACTCAAACAGGAGTAACTTTTGCAATTGTTGGGAATTATTTTCAGCCGTGGAGTGTGGATTATTTAAAAAAAACTACAAAGCCCAATCAAGGAACATATAAACAGTGCAATGGTGTGGTTAATTTATGTGTCTTTTTGTGTGGTATAACAAATAGAAGATGCAATTATCACCAGTATTAGCTTTTCAAAAAAGCTCACATTCATTTGTGTGATCTGAAACAGTAAAGCCTAAAGCAAACATTTTGCAACCAAGACAGATCAGTCACTGCGATTGCATATCCAGTAACCTAAAATATGATTCAAAGGACTGTACATGCTGCTTAGGAGACTTTTGAATCATTACAATTTTAAGTGTCGGCATCAGCTTTCACATTTAATTCACAGCCCCAGTGTATCTGAAGATTGCCTCCATCGTACAGACTGCTGTTTGAACTTTCACACACTACAGCAAGTAGGAATAACACATCAGAAGGTGTCAAACCACCTCAATTTACCCCCTGAAGGCCTTCAAGTTATCTCACAGTTTCCTGGGTGTTGTGGTGCATTTATTGTCTAACACATTGAGGAGTCCTGTGAATTAGTTTTCCGTCTAGTACACTGAGAAGGAGAGGGGCATAGTAGACAGTGTTGACCAAGAGGCACTCCACTGCTAATGATCTCTATAGGGAGACAGATTCAAACGCACATAGACCTCAATCCAGGGAGTCTTAGAGTAGCCAACGATTACGATTGATCTCAAGTGTCAGGAAAGTTGTCTCCAGCTGACATATCATTGTTCCTTTTAGGGCTGTATCATACTTTCGCAAAAATCCATGTGATCCATATTTAGGAAAGCAGTGTTACAGAGGCTCTCAGAGGAGGTGGTGTGTGCCCCCAAAAATCTCTACATGCGTCAAACAAAGGCTGAGAAACTAAAGCCGGGAGAGACTATCTGTAGTGCTGGAGTTGGGCCAAAGCCAAACATGGAAAGCATACAGACAGTTTGTTTTATATTTATTTTTCACTGTAGATTTTATAAAAGGAAATTCAGTTTTTTCGCTGATTGTGTGTCACAATTGCAAGTTATGATAACACATTCAGTTGTGTCTCAATTTAAAATGTTACTGTTATTTTGCAATTAATTGGGATAATGTTTAAAATGGTAAGGGTTAAACTGATCTTTATCTGGTGTTCTTCAGATAACAATAATTAAAAATACAGTGGCTACAGGACAAAATTGCAATTTCTTGCAAATATTGCCCTGAAATGACATAGAACCACTGTTTTCTTGAGCTGAAAATAGGTTTCCTTTACAGCTTTCTTTGTTTCCCTTTTATTCTAGATGTGTAATTAAATGCAGAACGGTTCATTAAAGAAACCCACAAGACAATGGTGTTAAGTGACAAATAAAGAATAAAGTATAACAGGCTACGGCCAATAAAAGACACATTTCCTCAACAGAAATGAAATATACTGGCATCAGTAAGGGCACTTTACAGACAAACCCAACAGTGTGTTTTAATCAATCCTCTTTTAATTAAAATAAATCCATGTAAGATACACGATTTGGAGATGCGTATCTTGAACAAAAACAAATGCTACTTTACGTGCGGAATTCTGGCTCTGCTGTTTTTGACATTTGAGATCATGCAGCACGGAAAAAAATACCAAGGAGTGAGGGAGTAATATCATTTATTCCATTTCATAACCGGGTGGGTTTCATTCCTATATGTATGCAGTGGAGTTTTTAATTGAAAATGGAAATTTCTCTATTGAAGCCCTGATTATCATAGCAGGTGGAGAGCAATTAAAATAAATGAATGGTGATGTGCCTGTGTCCGTGCATTACAAAACGCTGGGGGTGTCTTAACACACATTTATACACACCCACATCTTAGATTCTCATATCACAGATTTAATTTAACATTTGGCCTACATTCAAAGGAAAAAGAAGGAGGTATGTGTGTGCGTGATTGGTGTGTGTGGGTGTGTGTGGTGTGTGTGTGTGTGTGTGTGTGTGTGTGTGTCTATGAGTGTGTGTATGCGCCTGTGCAGATCGGTGTGTCCTGGTAAGAAAAAGATGGTTTATATTCGGATTTTGAGTATTGAACAGCTGAGAATGCAAGACCCGGAGCAAGTGTTGTGTGGAGCGTCTGTCACCTGCCACATGGAAAACTGAAACACTCACATTGTACATCATCATCATCAGAGAGATAAATACAGTAAACTCACACCCATATACATGCACACACACACACACACATTGAGAAGATGACAGGATGTAGGCGAGTCCCAAAAGGGAAGAGGAAACAACTGAGAGATGACTACTTTTCTCTTGTGGCCAGAATCTTCTAAAAGCCATAAAATGAAATGTTTACTTCCACTGAATTAAAACAGATGTAGTTTGAAGTCAAATGGAGATTTAACAACTTTACATAGTGATCACTGATATGCATGTAAATAATTTTATATACATGGTTTTCTGATGTGTGACTGTTTTGCCACAAAAAAAAAACAACCCCATAAGTCATTTGTTCGGACAGCAATTATGACTCACATGTATGATTATAGTGGCTGCACCCTCTAGTGGCCATAGTAGTATGATGGGAGCAAAGCAGGAAGTAATGTGAAGTAAGGTTGGGGGGTGGATGAGAAGGTTTTTTTTAACTTTATGGAACAAACAGAACAACATCATGTTCTGCATCGCATGCATAACCGGAATTGAAGTAACATAACAGATGTACTCATTTTACCCAAACCACAACCTTTTTCTAAGTTGTTTTGCTGCCTAAACGTAACGGAACTGCTTACTTTTTGCAACGTTAACGATATGTTATGAACCGCGACTGTAACATTCTCTGATTTAGATTTGAGGACGTTCCTATGGGTCATGTTAGTCTCATGTCTAGCTCCCATAGTTAAGTAAATCTTTTCTGTCCTTTTTATTAGTTCAGTTATTTTTTCATGTCACTTCCTGTTTTAGTTCGTTACACACTGCCTTGTCTCGTTTCAGGTTTACTTCCTGGTCTTTGTCTGCCTTCCCACAGTGTGTGATTACCTTCCCCCACCCTAATGTGTTTCACCTGTGTCTCATTGTTTCCTTGTGTATTTAATCCCACCTGTGCCTTCCCTCAGAGTGAGATCATCTTGTTCCCAAGTGACGGCGGCTGAGCAGTTGTTCCTTGTAGTCCTAGGAGCGCTGTGTTTTGACCTCTGCCTTTTTTTTGGACTACCTCTCTGCCTTGTGTTTCTAATACAATTACCTGTTTCATAGGAACATACCAGTGAGTGGTGTGTTTTCCTGTTTGTGCTAACTAGAGGGCAGGAATAAGCAACCTATATTGTTGTTCAGTTTGGACTTGATGGGTTTAGTTTTCAACTTGAAGTAACCCAGTATATATGCAATTTTAATTTAATCTTTAAAAAGATTTTTTTTATGAGTTTAAGATTTATCAAGACTTCAAAAAATGTGATAAACTCCCTTCTGCAAAGGAATATATTGGTCTGCTTGGTTACATCGACCCTACATCACTGAGTATGTTTACATGCACACCAATATTCCACCATCATGGAATGCTGTTTTTACATGATAAAGGTCATGTAAAAACAGCATATTTTGGTTGGATATTCAGAATAGGGTCTTATTTTGAATATACCATTTTCTGATTAAGACATGGGGGATATATATATATATATATATATATACAGAGATGAGACCCGGTCGGACCTCTACAGGAACTTCAGGCTTCTGATTGGCCAACATGGCTAAGTGGTTAGGGTTATATCGCCACCTGTTGGTTTGGCATGGTCTTGACAGCACTTGATAGCATGGTTTTACATTTTCATGTGGACAGAGGTTTTTTAAACCTTGCTTCTGTGGACGAGATTTTTTTTTAATCGAAGGAGGAAAAACTCAGTTTATAAAAATACCTGTTAAATTGCAGGTAGGTGTACAAGAAATCTGGCTGTGGTTTTAAAAGCCTATACTTGTAAAAAGTATCCCTTCACCACAAAAAGGAAAGCATGGAAGGCTTGATTCATCTAGATGATGGAGTCAGTAACATAGAGGTTCTTGTGATTGGAGCATGTCTTGTTGATATCATTATACCTCTTAAAGTAGATGCCAGCTGCTGAGAATTAACTTTAGATGACTCTCTAAAAATAGCCATACTGTAATACATCACTGCTCCATGTCTTTACAAAATGTCGGATCAGATACGTTGAGTTTGATTTCACATGATAAATTTGCATGTGCCAAAATGTGTTCTGTCAGGAACACATCTGGTGTTCTTTCGTGAAACCAGACAAGTTGGACTTACGAAGATAAAAGAAGGGGGCAGAGAGTGGGATAACACAAGGGAAGTTGCTAAAGAAAAAAAAAGGCCAAAATGACAAAGAGAACAAGACTAAGTGCAAAGTAAATGTAGCAGAGTCAGAAAGTGATCTCAGAGGTGCGTACGACAGGAAACACAGCCGTGGTGTCTTGCTATGCCCCAGTTGGGTGTCGTCTTCAACTTCAGCCCCCGCTGATGGATGATGAGACACCAGTGGGAGCCGAATGTTGAGAAGGGGGACGGTAATTGGAACTGATGTCTGGAGCAGCCTCCTTTGCCATAAATTAAAACAGGACGGCAAAGATTGAATAGCACAACTTTGTGTCTGTGTGTGTGTGTGTGTGTGGGGGAGCTTTTATACTTCTAATTTTGTGAGAACCATTTTGAGATTTAGACACTGGAGATGTATGGAGAAATTCTGGTGATGTGAGATACTTCTTGATGAAGAAGTTAGGGGTTTGGAGGAGGTAAAGGTTCAAAATTGTATACTTTTAATTAATACATCTTACATTCTTAATATTTTTGTTCAGATTTTGTTTTTCCTTTAATGGATTTTTGTATGGCTTAATTCTGCCCTGTTGTCACCCTGCTTTTTATCTATTTATCACATATCAAGCAGTAAGTGTAGTCTGTATTGTGTCATTTTATCTTCTGGACCTTCTATTTAAGTTTTTGGGGAGCAATTTTTCTTTGTAAATTCTTTAAAATCTTCCTTTAGCTGGATATTGGATAAGTCACTGCTTAACTGTGTTTTACTGTGTGTAACTTGAATTAGCATTTAGGTAATGCGCGAGGGGAATTATAGCGTGAATGGAGTTAAAGACTGTCGTTCACACTGTAAAGCCGTGTGAACAATAAGAGCCCATGTGTATGCATTTGTGCGTGCTTGCCCTGCATGACTATCCAAGTGCATTGACTAGCATGTGTCTGGAATCTCATATTGCATCCAGATGTCACGGCAAATCAATTTGAGTCAAAGTCAGCCAAACGTGTTTCATAAAGCTCACAAACCCATGGCAGGTGCGGCCCCTTCCACAGCTTTCAACAATGTGCTGGTTGGTAAAAAGAGTGGAAAAATGAATGGACACAGTTATGATGAGTGAAATATCATCCTTATATTAAATATGGGAAATCAGCTATGATCAGCATACAACCTCGGATATAATCACAAACTACAATTGTATCCAATATTACATTTAATGTAAATGTATAATACTGATAAGTCTTAATATCTGTTGTAAGGTCATAATATCAAAAGACAATAGGATGTCACTTAAGTTTTCCATATATGGTTTTTGTTAAATGCAGCCCCCTCCTTCTGAATACCTACACTCACAAATAACCATTCTGTTGTGTTCAAACCACACCATTCTGTTGTGGACATTGAATGTCAAAATAAAAGATAAAGCAACATACAAAATGTGACTTTGCAGTGGTTGCATCAGGAACAATTCTAAATGATGAGTGAATGAAGGTTGCATTTGATGATGATGATAATAGCTTTATTGTTAGACTTAAAATCATACAACTCAATAAAAGGACAGACAAAAAGGAACAGAAACAAGTTAAAGAAGACAGCTATACCAGTGTTCCCACATAGCGACTGGCATCGCATATCACTGATCCTAGGATCAGACAGTTGTATTAGGAGTGCATCATTAAAACAAACCAATTCACACTACCTTGAGCTGCCATTTAAGTGTTATTTTTTATCTCATAACATTGTTAAATCATTAGAAACATTTTTTGAACTTCAAGCCAAGCCTGACATATTACATTATTGTTTAAATGCACTGACTAGATGTATTCAATCTCATAATGTGCACATTTAATTGATAAAAATACTTAAAATCTAATGATTAACTAGAAAGAGTGATCAGTCATTCTTTACAAAGAATACACAAAAAAAGAAGAAACTACTTTCTGACACTTAAGATACAAGAGATATGTACATTTTTAATTACTACAGTAATTGTAATGAGACTTAAATGGGGACCTTTAATTTGATGCAAAATGTTTAAATGGTATTACACTTTAAAAGTTTCAAGGTAGGAAGGCATTATAGAGTACTGCATGTCTGTCACCGGTTTGTCTCAAATGTTACTATTCAACACTAAAATTTCATTCACTTCATTATTATCTGGAGGATCACTTGGACAAAGATAGCGGTCTTAAATAACAACAGTTGTTTCCTTCAGAGAAGTTCATGGGAAAGTCTCATAAAAATGTTCTATATGATAGGAGACGTTTGATGTATTGATGATTTATGGTCCATGTTCCAGCTTACCTCTCAATCAAACTCATGTGTGACGATCACCCTCCCCAAGGTCCTTGTTACCAGCATGATCCCATGACCCAAATACAAACTGGACACACTTGTACATACACATACTTGCTCATGGAGGTATACGCTACAGTCCATGTATGACATATTTATAAAAAAGAAATCTACAACGGTAGTTTTGACATGCCAACTATATACTTATACCACCAGTGTTGAGTCATATGTCATTCCAGCACAGCATTATCCATTATCCCAAATTTATATGACAAATTGTCTTTAGCAAAGGGGGTTGAGTGAGAATTGAGAATGCAGAAGGGAAAGGTCTTCACTGGAGAGAGGAAGAGAGACGGAGAAGGATACTCTGTCATCTGTCTAGTTTAGTATAATTCTGGAGAGTAACTGTACTTTGGGTGCACAAAGAAAACACAATAGATTACTCTGTGTGCTCCTCATTCATAACACAGGATTATCATCCCCAAACCATACATCATATGGAAGGTCTTTTGCATTTTGCACCCACATACAGCCAAATGGAAACAGGCAAAACTACAGAAAACATGCACATCCACACAAACACACAAAGTACTAAATGACGGCAAAATGCCATTAATCCACTCTGTGACTGGGAACAGGTCCAAATGGCCTTACGCTGCGTACCTAGTGTAGGTGCCTGATGTTTTTATGTGAGGCATGTAGCAATCAATCCCCTGTGTATACTAATATGATTATAACTCTGTCATCTGTAAATGCACCTCTGAGGGCTATAAAAGTAGACATTAAGGTAAAGGCGGCATATTCTTTTTAAATAAATTTTTTTTGATTTTGCTCTATAAGTATTTCTCTTTTCTAGGTATGCACTTAATGATACAGTAATACACAGCAAATTCAACATGTCCATTCATATGAAAATGTGGATACAACCTAAATGCTGAGCACTAGCAACAATGCTAACACTGTAGAGGTGGTTGGCTAACTCTACAAATAAGGTATGCTATACTGTAGCTGTGGCACCTATCCCACTACAGCACACTGGCCCTTATTCAAACCTCTGTCATGATGATGAAACACCGTCCCACAATTCATAACAGAAAAGAAAGAGGAAACTCCAACCTAGCCTCAGTTTGTACCTTTGAGTTACAGAGCCAGTTACAGAGTTATACTATCCAGCAATCTCTGAAAAACCTTTTGCGTTATCATTTGCAGTTGTTCTGAAATAAGTTGCAGTCTATTTCTCTATCAACCATTTCCATGCAAAAAAATGTTTGAAAATGTCTTGATTGTACAAAACAAGCAAGAACATATAAACTTGGGAAACAAATGAAAAATGTTTTTTGTGCAGCTGATGGACTATTTTTTTTTAATTCACATTATAAATTGAGTCTTTGTGGATTCTGAAAATACCTTCCGAGCAGCAGTAATTATTACTGACTGACTTTCAAGTTTTTTCAATAATCACCAAGGACTAACGGGGGCTAAGCTAAAAAACCCAACAACCCAGAATCACTGCATAGGATATCTTTCCACTCTTCAAGTCAAATGAGTGCTCCAAATTAAACAACAACATACAAAATGTATCCATTCCCTCTTAAATTACGCATGGTGTTTTCTGATCGACAGGCACTCTTTTGTTCTCTATGCAAACTCTAAAATACGTCAACTGACTTCCTCCCCCACTCCTGTCATAAATAATACGCCAGTAGAGGGGTTTGTCACTTGAAGGCAAACGTGGTTGAGGGTCACTTACTGAAACAACGTTCCATTTTAGGGCAGTCTCTCAAGCCCCATGCAGGCTATGACACAAGTTTTTGCTGTCCGCCACCCATGACTTGAAGTCTAAAAATAAAAGTATTTTTACTTCAAAATTCAGAACAACAATGGACTTTGAAAGAATAATGGCCAACTGATAAGTATACAGATTCTCAACCTAGATTACCATCTAACATACAGTAAGCGAGTCAACTTCACCTTTAAAGAATTTGACCCTCTTTCAATTCTTGTGAGGAAATGTGGTCTTTATAACGCCACATTAATGCCTAATGCCTGCATGCACTGATGCAATATCACAGAACCATTAACAAGTTGGGAAGGGAGCATTAAGTCAGTTTGTCAAAGCTTTTTCACTGAAACAGCTGCCTGCTGATGCTGACATTTAGTCTGGTGAGAGCTGTGACACAAACCAGACAACAAAGTGTGAGCAGTAAGGGTTAGGGATAGGGTCACCAAAACTATGAGTTTAACGATAAAATACTCGGTCAAGCTGAGGGAGTTCATCCATCATTACAAGTGATCTCTACATTAATTAGCTTAGAAATAGTTATTAGAGTCGTCTAGATGTTCATTCTGTGTAGTGCCAATGTCAAACTGAGAGAAGTGATTCAAAAAACCTGACTCACCAATTTTAGTGTAAGTTTTTATTTGCGGCGTACAAAGCAGAGTGTCATTACATTAAATATTGTAAAACTGTCTATGTAGTTATTCCTTTGAGTAAAACACATGAACTTTAATACTTCAACTGCTGGCCATATAATTTGATGACAACAATATGATAACAAGCACACAAGCCTAATCAACAGTTAGAATTAAACTATGGCCAGTCACAGTCATCACATTGTCACTTTGTTAAATAAAATAGGACAATGACATCTTTTATCTGACTGAAACAAAACCTTGCAACTCCAATGTGAACACTAAGGAAGCCACAAACGCAGACATGAAGCAATTTCAAGCACCAGGTCCACGATCACAAGAAGAAACAACTTCACAACTGGGTCCTACCTGTACATAGTACCATCACTTCTCCTTACTCCGTGATACCTCATGAAAGACAAGCACCATTCCCCTCTTCACACTCTTTATTCCTTACCTTTTCCCGTGGCCCGTCATGGACATACAATGTGTCAACAGAAGATGGTGCCATAATGTCTCATGAATGTGATGATGAAGAGAGTAAATCATGCAGTTGCACACCTCTAACACATCATTCTCAATGTGCCATCTGACCACCTGCTCCCACATTAATTTAAAATCCATCCACTCCCTTCACCACCACCCCCAACTCACTCCGAGGCTAATTCATACAAACCTTGGTCAGTGGGTGAGTAACGGTGTGAGAGGAGACGGTTGTATGTGGCTTGGTGCTACCGTGGTGATTGCTGCAGTCACAGTGTCTACCTCGGTGTGAATACTTACTACGTAAGAGTGTTAGATCAAACACAGCCAGTCCACTTCTTTCTTATTTTACATGATCTCACACTGTTCCACCTGCCCCCTTCCACTCTCCGGTCTTTCTTCTGTGGGGTGGCCGTATCTTTCATCTGCCCTCTATATCTGAGAATTGTACAGTAGCTACTAGAGCAACACTTTAGATACACCTGCTGTTGCTGTGTGTTTTTGTGCATTGATGTGTCAATGTTTTTTTAGCACAGCCACACTTGCCATCTCTGTGTATCTCCATGGGTGGATGTTTGATGTTGAACTTGGCCCTCTCTGTCTTTGTTCTCCCATGTCACAAAGACAATCTGTGTGTCCCTTCTATGTTTTATTATCTGCGCTTCACTACTTACTGTTGGTACAGACTGACAATACACGCTTCTGATTGTGTTAGTTTATTGTCATTGCTTAGTGACTTCCTATTAAGCAGTGACTAACAAATGCCCCTGAATAATGTATTCTCTAATGCAGAGGTCAGCAACCTTTTTTAATATCAACTGCCATTTTTAAATGTTCTTGTTAATCAGTGTGCCATATCATCATTAGGCCTGCCATCATCTACCAAGCCCACACAGGCAGAGCTATTTCTTCCTTTGAGCCACATTCTATGAAGAAGGCACTGAGTACTAACCAGTCAGAGGCAAAGTTCTGGTGTTTGCTGAACGCAGATTGGGAAAAAGTCAAACTACCGTAAATAACAGGCTCTACTCCTTCCAATAACTGTGATAGAGGTCATATGGCATGTGGATTGTAACATTTCCAAAAAAAACACTCTTGCACGCATGCTTAACGTTGTTGACCTCTCCTTTAATGTATTGGATTACAGATTTGACAGAAGTGGCATGAGTAGATGGATAACCCAATAATGTGTGTAAATATTAGCAGACAAGCAACTTGGTGAAGTGTCCTTCTGCAAAATCTTACAGGGGTGCCGTTTTGTGTTTAAAGGGTGGGGGTTCCAAATTTTGGACAAAAGACCATATTTCCAAGTTAGCCAGTGTGTTTTTTATCAGTGGAGACAGTTTTCAACACTTTTCATCCAGTCCAGAGTTTGCTGGTGCTAGGCTAGCCCAAGTCAACAACAGTCTGCCTATCAATGTAAAAATGTGAAATTAACAGTCATTGTTGAGAAATCTTTATAAAAAGAAAAATACAATGAGCAAAACAAAATCCTTTTGTAGGACCTTTGGCATCACTAAGAAAGTTGACAGTGTGTCTCCTAGAAACACCTGCCCTTAGATGTTATCATTATGTCAGGGTTAGGGTATTATAATAGCTGTTATCATGCAAGTTTGTATTTCCTCATACAAAAAGCGAGGGGAAATTCCCTTTGACCTAAAATCGTCATCCCTGACTAACAGTTATAAAATAAACAACATTTGCTTTCAGGAACTATCAGCTGTCTACAGTTGTTTACATCATTCACCTTTATCACCCTCAGTTTCTCTCATGCTACCATTTCTCTATTCTCTACCTGTCTTTGTATATATCTTTTTATCCGGCCTTCTTTTCTTTTTTCCAATAACTAGACATGATAGTTTATCAGTGGATGAGATGAACAGTCTGGGACAGTAATATAGATGGTGGCTTTGACCTGTAGAGACTCCTCAAACTCGTTCCAAATCAATCTACCTTTCCAACACTGCCACCAAGATGTCCATTTGTCTTCCCTCTCTCTATCCCCCTCCCTATCTCTTGCCAATCTCCATTCATCAGTCGTTCTATCCCCATCCTCTCCTCTCATCTTTTCTGGCAGAATTACTAGTCAGACTTTCTTGACACTGAGAAAAAAAGTTTGCCTTTGTGTGCGTTACTTACAAGAATGAATTGGACTTTCAAAAGAAGTTTGCCCTGAAACCTTTTTGTCCCGTGGCTCTCATGCAGTATTCATATTCTCGATGAACTTTCCTTGGCTTTGTTTGAGTTTTTTCACTAACTTATCAGGGACAGAGTTAATGACCTTAAGGCATTAGCAAAACAGTGTGACTCACACCTGCAACTTTTTTGCTGTGTGTGTGTGTGTGTGTGTGTGTGTGTGTGTGTGTGTGTGTGTGTGTGTGTGTGTGTGTGTGTGTGTGTGTGTGTGTGTGTGTGTGTGTGTGCATAGGAACGGAGGAGAGGGGGGGGAATGCTTTTTTTTTTTGCAATGCATCATCAAAACCTTTAAAGGCTACAGTTAAACAGCTCCAGGACCCATACTTATCATTGGACTATGTGAATACCCAATACATTTATCAGTTTTGATATTATATTCATCCTATTTTCAACTAATCCTATAAAAAGACCAAAATAAATGACTGCCTGTGTAGTCAAAGCGTTGGCCTTGCTTTATGTATGTATTGATTTATTGTTTTATTTATTCATCAAACAGTAATGAGTTTTACCCTGATATCCTGTTTGAGTAGTGTTTGCTAAAAAGCAATGTCCAGCTGTTTTAGAAACTCTGTAGCCTTTTTTAAAGTGATTTCATGTGTGACATGTTTTTTGAGATGTAGCCTATTCAGTGGAAACCAATGGGCTAGGTTCTGAGAGACAGGTTAGAGACAGGACACAGACAGGTTAGAGAAGTCAGTATTGAGAGATAGACTTTGTTAACAGAATAAGAATTTCTTAACAATGAGAAAAATATAGCCTAGAAAAATGCCAATGTGGTTGTGTTATCTTTCTATGTTATGTTTCTGTCATTAAGGTGTTCTTGTTGTAGTAGAATATATTCTGGAATGTTATTTTTATTTACCTTTAAGGTACAGGTTAGAGGCAATTGCATACGGAAAGACGTAATTAGATGCACATTTGCCTGGTGCTGCGCAATCTGACCCGAAGACAAAACAAACAAAACAAATTGAAAATGTTCAAACGTTAGCGTAGAAATTATGCTTATAAATCAACTTTATAAACGTTCATATACGAGGGAAGAAAGGAGAGAGAGTTGAATCAGAGACTGAGCTGAACACTGACGCACACAAAGTGTGTTTCCATCTACTTGTTTTTATGCCCATTTTTAGGCATTAACCAACCTGAGCAGAAGTGCAGAAAAAAAATTGGTTTAAAAGTCGAGATATTGCATAAAAAATGTTACGCTAGGCTGAGATGAAATCACTAAAAGCAAAATGTGCAACAGAACCTGATTTAAAAGTCATGCCACGTCATGGTATCATTACGTACATAAAATGTGATTGAAACGTCCACTGAAGCTTCCGCCCTAGAGAGACGGACACATTGTCTGTGGAGCACCGAGAAGACTAAATTCCAAAATTCCTTAAATTAATACTTGAGACAAACATGAATGCAATATGTCCATCACTTTTTCCACAGCGTTTTCGTCCACTCTCTGTGTGTTGCCTTTCGCTACAAGTTCAAAAACCTGACTACAGAAACATTACCAAACAGACAGTTTGTGCATTTCTAGTTTACATCTCACATAGATTCAATGTCTGTTTGGGGTGCAAGAACACAAAACTGTCAAGATGTCAAATTTGCTCACATTATGTGGGGTAAAATTTGCTTTGCCTTGGTCTGAACACACCTTTAAAACAAGTATGTAACTAACTATGGAGTCATTATTGGAAGCAATACTAGTGTAACTCTCCTGAGAGACGCAGCTACTTCAATGTAATAATTTATTTTATTTTTGCTGACTTTGCCTTTTACAGGCTTGAATCCAGATTTCTTTAGAAACCAACAAGCTGGTATGTTTTCTTATGTTTTATTAAAAAGTCTTTACTAAGCATTCATTTCTGTATATCAGCATTATGTTAGTCTTCCCACAGCAAGGGTTGTTTCTTTTATGTCAACACTTCTTTGCAATTACTGTAACCATACTACCAGTAATATGGTAATTTGACATGCCATCATGCTATTTTATCAGGAGCAGAATGAGATTGAGAAAAATCCCTTCTTGTTCCTTTTGTGTCTGCTCTGCTCTGCTCTGCCTTCGCAGAGATGAATCGATGATGGTATTTGCACAGTTCTTATCAGACTATCTACTGTCACAGAAACCTAGAGATTATTTTCAGTGGCTTACTGCTGACTGCAATGGAAGGAGGAGTGGCTGATTTGTTTTCTTTCTTTCTTTCTTTGTCTCTCTGTCTGTCTGCCTGCCATTTTGTACAATAATACATACATAAGAGACACGTGTTTACTGAAATGAAGGATATCTTGTGGTTTACATTGTGTTTCCTCTTTGTCTCACCTGAAATGTATCCTAACAGAATAAACTGATGAAAGGTTCGGTTCATTCAGCTGATCACAGAACAGCAAGATTAGGTACAGATGTGAATATTATGGGACATCAGAAGAGAAAAGAGACAAAGGATTACATAGGGCTCACAAAATGCAACAAAGACCATGACGCAAAAGAAGAGGAGGGGGTAGGCCGCAAACCGAGAGGGATACAGAGCAAGGGAATGGAAAAAGTAATTTGATTGAAGTTGATTTGAAGAATATTGATTAAAAGAGGAATTGAAAAGTAGCCATGGTAGATTTTATTTAAAACTTTGATGAGCACTAAACTACTTAGCTTTTTGTTGTATGTATTGTAAGCAGTGCAGAACCTGAACAAAGAGCTGCAACACACATCTGTCCTCTCTGCTCTGCATGCAGGAGACCACCTCCAGCTGTCTGCATAATAAACACTCTCTCTAACACACACACACACACACACACACACACACACACACACAAAAAAACAAGCAAACATGCAAGCATGTGCACGCTCACACACACACACACACACACACACACACACACACACACACACACACACACAAAAACAAGCAAACATGCAAGCATGTGCACGCTCTCACACACACACACACACACACACACACACACACAGACACTAAGCCTTAGTTTCTTAGTGAACATTGCTGTGAGCACGAACATTAAGATGTTGTAATTTTTAGGATAATTAGTTGGCATGTCAGTTTTATGCTGTACCTTGCTAGCTCAGAGATTAGGCCTCTGAGACCTCCTGCTCTGCTGCTGATCCATGCAGCACTGTGCCATTGTGTGTGTGTGTGTGTGTGTGTGTGTGTGTGTGCGTGCGTGTGTGTGAAATGAGAAAGAGAGAGGTGGAGAGAGCAAGAGAGCGGCAGAGTTAATGCCACTGAGAGGGAATTATAATGACGCTATTTAATTAGCAAAACCCCATTCAACTTCATCACTTCCATCAGTGATTCTGAACCACTATCATCGGTAAAGATTTCTCTCCGTCATATATTCTGATGGGCCTTTGCACATACAATAACTGAACTGATTCAAAGCAGTCATTTATATTCAAATATTCTTTGAAATCTGACAGAAATACCAATTATGTCAGAATGAAATTCTGATCAGAGTCTGATCCCAAAGAATAAAGAAGAGAGGGAAATGTCCAAAAATACAAAACTCATTTACTACTTTTTTTGGAGCCATGGTGGCAGTAGGCTGTATCAACCCTCACTCCTAACCTTAGTGGTTGTATGGAACGCACCGGGCATAGCAGAAACTTGACTGTGACGCTGTAAAATGACATTGTATTAGCAACAACGATAGTGGGTAGTACGAAAGACCGAAAATCCACGTAGGAAGTTGGTTGGGATGGTGGATGGGTCAACCAACACAGGACTTTCACCCAGATTCCAGACTGGGGTTTGTATCCATTCTTGTCCCACCTGTCCTGGAAACCTATGTTTTGTAATCCTCACCCACGATTTTTTCCTGTAACCTAACTGTCCAGTTTTTCTACCGCATGCCAATTATACATAGTACATCCTGACCAAAAAGTGATGCCAAGAGTCCCGACCAATCGCGTCGCTTTTTGCTAGCCATGTCTTCCAGCTCTTGAGATCCTGATCCTGTGTTCCCCGGCCAGATATGGTACTTTAACAATAGAAAATAAATAGAAAAGAAAAACAAAAATTGTGAAATTATACAAATAAGTTAATAATAATGTTACAGTAAGTGGGAGAGAATGCATAATTTCACAAATGAAATTCCAAACAAATTAATTCTCCTCAACTTGTCATGACAATTATACTTTTCCATCACACAAGATGCTGTATGCAGTATTTTCATGTACATTTACTGATAACATGCATTCACAGCACACACGTCTGCATTGGCAAGCAACTTTGCTTGCACACACATTCTCCAAGGATCTGATTTTTTTAATTTTGATATTTTGAAAAGACTCAACAATTATCCAGTAAGCACAAATCATGTTCAGGGAATAAACCTGGCAGCACAACTAAGTCTGAGTTTTTTTTTTTTTTTTTTGTATGTAACGGCAGGCTGATATGAGGGAAAGTAAAAGAAAGAGAGCAAGCAAGAAAGAAAGTCAATTCCATTATTCTATTTTGCACATGGCTGCAGCTTGTGGACATCTTAAACACTGTGTTTACTGGCTGCAGTCCATTAGCTCATACAGGCTGTTAGTAATTCATTTCCTCAAACGTACACTTACTCACACAAACACACACTTACTCACATGCACATACTAGTGGACTAAGTAATTATTCATGTCTTGAAACAGGAGAAGACAGGTAATTGAATTATGTTCCATAAAAACAATAAACTCAGGAGAAATAAACCTGCTGGTTCCATACCCCAGCTTCACGTCCAGCCTTCTTGGCAAGAAGCCTGCATGTAACACACACACACACACACACACACACACACCTAAACACTATTACCAAACTACAAAACTGACCTCAAATAGTACCATATTTGCAAGCCAAGATATTGTATAGAGAATGGTGAAAAAGGTTCAAAACAAAAAGAATATAGTGCAATATCAAAGTGTTGCATTAAACATTATCACTGACTGGATGGGGATGCTATTTTGCAAGCAAAGATGATGTTCATGGGGCTTTTATTCTGGACCTATGGTTATTTTGCAGCTAGACTTAGAGAGAAAAGCTAGAGAGACAAAGTTCAGATTTTCAACCTTCCCTGTGAAGTACATTCAATAGATGGTGTGTGACATGTTTAATGACAGCTTTTAATTAATAGAAAGCAGGTCTACTTGGAACTCCCTTTACAAATTGGTAAATGATAAATGGACATGACCAGAACAGCAGATATACTGTACATAATGACAAGATTGTTTTTAAGACGGAAAATGCAGTGCAGTAATAAGATACTTACTTTGTGAAAATACTTGGATTAGTTGTCTTGTCATCTTATTTCTTCTCTTCTTTCCTTGATTTCTGAATTTGACAATGGCACCACACAGTATGATTCCACCATTAAGTTACCTTGTCCACAAAAAAATATTATGATGATAAGAATTTACCCCACAGCTTCCATAACACTGTTAACTGTAAAGAGACGCTAAATTGTATGTATGATTTCAGTTAAAAGGCTTTATCAGGGAGCTGTTTGAGGCATCAATGCTGGGAACTGAACCTAGCAGCGATATCTCTGGCTTCAGACATGTGTTCTAAGAAACATAATTGGTAGTGTGTTCATACAGTAGGTGGGAAGCCAGAGGGGGATCACATTCCTCTCACTCCACTAGTTACTCCTACTGGTTGATTGAAGTATCTAAACAGAAACTTTGTTTTTTGTTCTTGTAAGATTTGATTGTATATTTCACTCCCACTTACTACCTAAATAATGTCTCCCTGGCCCTCTTAAACCTATCTAGTGTTTGGATCACAACTTACATTATCATCAATCTTCTGAGGAAACTGATGACATAACTTATGGACTCAGGAGCCTCTTTTTTTTTGTACGTTTTTTTCACAGTCAAAGTGGAAAAGTAGAAAGTGTAAACAATTCTTACCAGTCTGGAAATAAGAGCCACTAACAAGGTCTTATCATGGCTGAGGGTTCATTCCTTTTAAATTTGGTTCAGTATTATTACAAATTATTAGTTTCAATTGTAATCTACTGTACTCATATACTCTTACAATGAAACAACCATGTGAGCTTGTTTTTCAGTTAATGACAGATATCAAATACAAGGTCATCCAGATGTAACAAGAGATAAACATTTACTTAAATTGACATACACTTTTTTGATACTATCTTTCTGGGTAGGGTAATATTAACACCAAACCAACAAATGTGCAAAATAGGGCAATACATCAACACCACCAGTCAAGCTGGTCAGTGCAACATTACAAACCTAAGTGACCTGACGACCTCTGTGAAACAGACGGCGTCTAGCGGACATCATGCTGGTCTGAGAGTACTGCCTGAGGGTAAACACACACACACACACAAGCCTATACACATCTCCCCTGGCTCTGTCCTGGGCAGCATATGGCAGACCTTGCAGTTCAAGGACACCAGTGTTTCCCAGGTTTAGGAGATTCATCACTGACAAACATACATTCAATGCAGGCCTTACCCTGTAGAAAACACTCACGGGCACACGCATCTATGCTTGTGCACACACACACACAAACGCATGGACACTGCATACGTGCCAGAAAAATCAGAGAGAAGCAAAAGTAGCCATCAGCTCTACACAAAGTAGATTCTATCTGATGACTGGAGGTGCATGCCAGTGTCTAACAGAAGGGTCCTACAAGGATGAGCTAAACACAGACACACACGTATACACATCATCTCGGGTGTACCTTATAAATCTCATAAAAGTTATTTCTGGTACAGCGCTGATGTAAGCTTACATTTATCTTTAACAGTTTACATTAAAACAATGTAAATCCTCATGTTTACTTTTTTAAGTGACAAATCTCGGAGGTTGTTACTTCTGTTGATGTGGATGGGATTTAAATGTAATCCATCTACACAAATACTGAAATATGCAGACACGCTGTACATGATATGGAGTGTTGATGCAGAGACACAAAATTCAGCGTATGTGACATATAGTCAACAAACAACTAGCGTTGGCCAGCTCCTCTTATTTGTCAGCAGCCTGGCCTTGGTGTCTCAGCCTGACATGTTTGAAAAATCCAGGTTGTGCTTGAGTAAACACAGCTCCCATCAGCCTCCCTTGGATCTGATGGATCATATCTGTTGGCCCAAACATTTGTCACAACAAAAGAGGGAAAGAGACCCAATAGCTACGGTAATTTAAAGATTTATAGTACATTGCTCCATAATCTGTGTGTGTGGTGCGAGATTTTGCTCACATGTATATGGAGCTACAGTATATTAGCACATCCGTTATTCTAATCACATAATTGTGTTCGACATAATTTGACTTGTGTGACTCAAGTTTTTAAAGTTTTTTTTTTATGTGTGGATACTATTATTTAATAAAACTTACAGAAATATAGATAGATTTTTTTTACAATCACTTTGGCACTAATTTCAGAACCTTGACGTAATTTTTCAAAACTCTCCAATGATCAAAATGCAAATTTTTTTCAAAACTCTAACTCTTGTTTCAATTGCTTGGATACAATACACATAAACCTAAGATTATTTGTTCATTCACCAAAAATCACCTGTTCAATATGAAACAACTTAACGTCAAAGTACTACTACTTCAAAAGGCAATTCACACATTACATTTCAAATGATTGTCTATTCACTTAATTACAGTGATCTAACTATCAATGGATAAAACTGCTCAGTGACAAGTAACTGTTGCATTACTCTTAATGTTGTATTGTTTTTCATCAATACATTTCAGATTTTGTTCAATGATTCCGCTGTATGTAGTATTCTCTCTACTACTGCAGTGCTTTTATATCTAGTACCATATGAAACATGTATCACCTATTTTGTACTACACTATTTAATGATTGTATGAATAATGACACAGTGAAACTATGGGAAGCTTGTGTGTGGGTGATCTAAAGTAACGCTTCAATGGTATTTTACAATAAATTAGTTTTTTTAACCAAGTGCAAGCTTCCTTTAAAGGAAGCACAATGCAATGTTTTCAACAAGTGATGACCGTTTTGAGTTTTGCGTCTAGAATTTTGAAAAATTGCATCAAGGTTCTGAAATTAGCAGCAATGTGACTGTAAAAAACTGCAACAATAGCTTATGCAAAACAATTATTAAAACATCAAATATCAACGTCTCAGAATCTAGGTTTTGTGGGAAGTATAAGTTTGTACTGTAGATGTAAGGTAAGGTCTTCATTTGAATACACAGATTAATATAAAATCAACCCACAAGTGTATGTGTGTGTGTGTGTGTGTGTGTGTCTATGGGACTAATTAGCCTGTTTGTTCTACATGCTTTATGGGTCCGAGGGGGACGACAGGAGATGAGCACATACACACCTTGTTCCCTACTGAGGCCCATCTGTTATACAGACACATACACACATACACACATATAAAACACTCACACACTGCCACAGAAAGCCACTATAAAAGTGCTGATGAGGGAATACAGGATATTGATAGAATCACTCATTTGAACTGACTGTTTGGAAATATTGCTCCACTGACTGCAGAACTGACAAGGTGATGAAGAGGAAATGAAGAGGACACAGAACAAAGGCAGGAGAAAGAAGATTTAGCTTAAAACTATCAGCATCTAATTATATTTTACAATTAAGGCCAATAGGTTTAAATTAAAACTACTGGTTATAATGTAATGTGAAAAGCTCTGTAATGTTTTGGGAAAATGCTAAAACTAAGTTATTAACATGAATTAGATGTTTCCTTATAATCTAAACGCAGTGACATTACAGTGGAATTACACAATGTTATTAATCAAACTAAATCATATACATTGTAAATATTATAGATTGTTTTGATTAAACTAAGAAATGGAAGGCCTTAACATACTTCCTATTGGACTAGAGTATGTGTACATCTTCTTTTTCAAACTGTCAAAATCCCTTCGATAAAATTGATTGCTCACTCAATTGTGTGATTTTAAAATGCTAATCTCTTCAGATATAATGTGTTCTCAACACATGCAGGGCATCAATATCCCCAGGTTCAAACACAGAATCATGTAATTCTCACAAATTTATATCTTTCAATCAATGAAATTCGTAGAAAGGTTTTTGACCTTTCTGCGAGGCTCCCCTCTTTCCTTCCATTTCTGCTCCATATTTTAAAATAAAAAGGAAGCAAGCAATACTCTTTTATTCTTAATATTGATTGGAAGTATTCCCTGATGCACCATAGCAATTTGATGTTTACAGCATTCTTGAATTTTATCACTTTGATTAATAAATCATAGTTTGAAAAATGTAATTAATGAACTGCTTTTGCATAAACTCACCTGAGTGTAAGACTTACTATTTGTCTCGGAAAAATGTTGTGGTTATGAAAAACTATTTATGAAACAAACAAACTGATCCATTCCCTTCTGATGTTTTTTTTGGAAAATGCCAGCCCTGATGTGGTGTACATCCCAGTGGAATTTATTTAATCATCTCACAACACAAACAGTGCTCACCCAAACTGAATATATAGTACCTCAAACAACAAGGATCCTCTACTGTATGCTATGAAAACGCCCCAGCAAAACAAAGGGAGGTGAGTCAATATCCCACCTTTCTGAGAGACAGATAACTGTGAGGCTGAGCTCTAACACATTGTGTGCTAAGCTCTTTCTCACTTGGCTAACCTTGAATGATGCCTCAGATGAGAAGAAAATGCTATTTTCACCTCACTTCTGGGCCAGATGTGGCTTTGCTACAAACGGTGTGTGAGTATGTATGTGCCCACGCGTGTGTGTGCGTGTGTGTGTGTGTGTGTGTGTGTGTATGTGTATGTGCCCGCGCGTGTGTGTGTGTTTTATTTTCAGTCAGTGATTGCTTTATTACAACCAAGACCATCTAATTACAGAGTTACCAGTTTATTAGCGCTCCATATCACACCCAGTTCTATCAGAGGTCTGTAGGCCTAATCAAGATTTGGCGTTAACGAGGTAACTTCAGGTTCAACCCAGGGTTTTATCACGACGGTGGATCAGTTGTTATCGGCTTAAACACCTAACCTGGTCGGGAGCAGGTTAAGTTGGAGATTAGAAATCAACTGGTGTAAAAGCACCGCCTACTGAACAATCAACACTCAGTTGATAATGACGTCACAATTCTCAGAAGATCAGCTTGACCTTTGTGTGTGGAGAGAGAGAGAGAGAGAGAGAGAGAGAGAGAGAGAGAGAGAATGCTCATGAAAGTTAAAACATTTGAAAACACAACCCCGTTAACATTCCCTGATCGGTATCTTAATGAAAGATATAGATTTTTATCAGACGGAATTATGCATAGGCTACTTGTGTTTTACGATGATAAAAGTACTGATTATTAAAATGGAGTTTGGTGGGTTTGGTGATCGTGATTTTGCCCTAAAATTAATGAATATAAAAACATATTCAAATGTTGGCTTCTTGAGCCATGTTTTGCCAAAGCGCATATTTGAATTATGTATTTTTTATTTTCTCTCAGATTGCTTCCCACTCCCAGGGTTAATAAAAAATTACAGTAAAGTGTAATTATGGTCAGATCTTGTGCTTGACTGATGGAAGTAACATTGATAAGCGTTGTCATTTACGCATATACAGCATCGGCTATTTTTTTGCGAGCTTTCCTTCCTGTTTTAGGAAGCAGCGACTGTATTGTGTTTTGCCTGTACAACCGTGTCGGTGTTCTTCATATTTATGTAGTTTTATAGTTTGCTCTTCTTATGTAAAATATGCTGCTCAAGTAGATGTTTGCGATTGGTCGCTATGTGCAAACACCGCCTCTTCTTTAATGTGATCGAGCGCCTCGCTGGATCGGGAAACCCTGCTTTGATTGTGCTAGTTGATAACCACCATCGTGACACAGGTTATGCGGGACCGCGGTTGTTGGGTTTGGTGGAACCGGGTAACTGAAATAAATTCAGGGCTTGTTGATGTTGATTCGTAGTACAGGCCTCTGCTTTCTGAAATGGGCCTCATTCCGGCTCCGTTTGTCAAAAACACACTTCCATTGTCCTTTATGTATTTGTGTTGTAGGTTTTTTGTGTGTGTCTTGGCTTTTATTTTTGTGTTGTAGCTTTTGCGTTTCTGTTTTGGCTTTTGTATTTGTGTTGAACCCTCTTTGCCACCATATAGGGCAGTGCCGATTGTCATTCTTTTAACAATTCACATTTTTGAATGAAGATTTAAATGTTTGTAGTTTCCTTTTATAATGTCATCAACCTGAACAAACAAAAACAAAATTCTGACCCAATAAACTGATGTATCCGATTTTTTTTATAACAATTTAAGTATATATACAATAGCTGTTGAGATATTTCTGGACCAAAATGGCCATCAGACAGACCAATATTGATCCAACTTTATATGCAAGTATGGTTAAAAACAATATTCTGCTATAAAAAGCTCTATATTTTTTCAAATTTTCCCTCAATTTTTGCTTGTCTCTTATGAAAGTACAGTAAGATTATCCAAAGATTAGAACAGAAAAAAGAAAAAAGTAGAAAGTAAAAATTATTCTTTTGACCTGCTTACCACATGTTTTTGCAAGTGAAAATTATATTGTATTAAGGGTTTTGTTTACAAGCCAAAACGTTAGCAACAACTGGGTTAGACTGGCATAAATCCATGCCCTGTGGATAAATAAGATGTTTGTTTACTCCCAAATTAAAGAGCTTTTTTGAAGCCTGGAAAACACTTTTCATATTTTAAGATAAATGCATATTTTGGTGACAGAGCAAAACAAACTTATTTTCACTCTTGGGATCTGTATTATTCCAGTTGTTAGCAAGTAATCTCAGTAACATATGAAACAGCTTGCCTAAACTTTTCATACTTTTCATTTTTTCTCTGGTAACAGTATCAGTGTAGAGGACATCTACAGAGGTAGAGGAATGATTGGAATTTTTTTTGATAAATGGGTTATTCGCAGCAGGAGGATTCAATCACAGGGTATGAATGGTTCAGTTAAACAACTTAAATGGAAAGGAACCAAGTATGAGCAAAAGCCGGGTCATCTGTACATGTAGTGGTACTCAGTAGGCAGGCTCATTTTAAAGTTTGTGTGACAGAAATATATAATGCGTTATGGTTTTGGTGTTTTGTCTTATTTTGGTAGTCTGTTTTTCTGTTTTGTATTTTGCTCTGTTTCCTGTTTTAATTTGACCGTCAGGTTTTCTGTCTTGCCTTGTCTTGTTTTCCTGTCCTTTGGTTTTTCCCGCTCTTGTGATTGTCTGATGTTTTCCACCTGTTTCCCAGCCCCCGCGTCACATGCTTCTTGTTACCTTGTTACCCTTTGTATTTAGGCTTTGTGTTCCCCTTGTCCTGTGTCAGATCATTGGTTCAGTTTGGAGTGTCTGTGTGATTTGGCTGCCTGTTTAGTCTCGGTGTTCCTGTGATTCCTGTTTTGTCATTTTCCTCATTTTGGATTGTTTGCCTGCTGTTTCGCTGGGCACCTTTTGTTTGTAAGGAGTTCTTTCATTATTAAATATGCAAGCTCTACTCTGCCTGTGGCTTCTGCACTTGGGTTCTATATTCTACAAACCCCCATGACATTGTGTGTGTGTTTTTGTGAGTGTGAGAAAGAGATGCTTTTACAAAAAAGTACATGTGTGTAGTTAAGCCAGAGATCCAAAGGTAGGTTCCCTGATTTGGCATTGCGGCTGGTGTGACCTCATCGTCTTTAGTTTTTAATATTTTAGGGCTCAGTAGTTTTAAAACGAGTAAGTCATACTTAATTCCACCTGTAGGGTAGCGGCTGTGTGTGGGTCGGTCTTTCGCTCCCTATGTACAAACCACAGTAGGATGTCGTTTTCACAAGTTTATTCCTCTATCCATCAAACACTCAACCCTCTGCTTTCTGTTTTTTGTCTGTCTCTTACTGTGTCTCCCTCAGTGGGATTCAGGGCCCTAAACTACATTCCCTATGGCCTATAACCTCTCAGGTCACATCCTCCCTGTCCCTGACCCTCAGAGTCAGAGCAGCCTTGGGAAAGTGCCGGCTGAGTGATTTACCGATACACGGGATGGTAGAGCTCCAGAGAGGTCAGCAGGGGCTTGCATTGCTTCACTATCCCACAAAATAGGCCTGCACTCTGGGTTAGTCGTGATTTAGTGAAAGGGTGTTCTGGATCTGAAGCACAATGTCAGAGGACATGCAGTAGACATAGAAATCTGAGAACTGTGTTGCAACTGAGCTATTTGACTGTCTGCAGCTCCATCATCTTAGACAGGAAGGGGATAGGAGAGGAATGGCTTCTGGTTTAATTAGGAGACAGTTTTTGTGCAATTAGCTTTACACTTCCCAGTATCATGGTAATAAAATATTCTCAAGTTACCAGGATTCAAATATTGTAGATATTGGGGCTGGTGGTTTGCAAGAGTTTACTGTTATTGTCTATTAGAAGATGCAATGCAAAGTTAGCAGTGATCAAAGTAGCTTTCTTTAACTTTGAAGAACACATGGCAGCTGGTTGTCATGGAGTTTGGAGACTTGACATCACGATAATTTTTTACTAAATTAAAACATGTGTTCCTCATGTTTGGAAAAAAAATTCCTTTACCCTATACAACATGCAAGTTGTATTTTTTTTCAAATTTCTATTCTAAAGGTTGAAAAATAAGGAAGGAAGCCATAATGTTAACATGACACTTGTTGGTCCCTGCAGAGACATTATCTCGCTCTTGCCCCGTTTTACAGAAAGGCCGTAGGTCAGGGTCAACTACGAAGCACCACTGCTGGAGGTGGAAAAATATATTGTGTATTTCAGACACCCATTATTTTGCCTAAACAGCAGTTTGTTGACAAATATCAAATAATTTTGTTGTAATGAGAATGCTGAGCATTCTAACCACATAGTAATGTCCTATAACTTGGAAGAACTGTGTAAACCATACACTGTATTAAATGCAAAGATTGGGTTGATAAATGTAACTGTTGATTATTAGATGCAGTTTTTTCATAAACTAGTGTTTACATTTGGATTTTGTGCCCACTTTATTTTGGTCTGACTCAATTTAACATTACAACAATGTGAGTTTTTTAAAAGTTTTTTTTACGTACTATATGCTTGAATGTCTATACCCATGCACAGAAGTATATGTATTTTTTTTAAATCATTTTGTGAGGTTTGACTCATAAACGGAGAAACTCTGTGGGCTTTGCAGTTTTACAAAAGACAACAGATGAAGGGAATGGGTTCATGGGTTAGCTTCAACTCCTGTATTCCTCTTGTCCTGTACATTATCAGAATGCAGTTTTTAACTGTTTGTTTATCTGGCAGAGGGGAGTAAACACATTGTGTGACAGAATCATACATCCTCTCCATCACTTGGATCCTCTTACACTTTTGAAGAACCATTAGCATCATCCATCTGCCATTATATTTTTTGATTAAAAGCACTGTACCACATTGAATTGGCATTTCACTCACACTCATGCTATGTTTAACTGGAAACAGTAGTTACAAATTGTATGTATACATGTAATATTTACTGTATCTTGACATTAAATATATCATCGTGAAGAACTTGGCTGAATCTGCCTCCAACCCAACTCCTATTCTCATCAATGCACAGTTACCCTGTTTACTATGTTTAATGGCTCAAGTGAGCTATTCATCTAGACACAGAGAGTTGTAATAAAAACACAAGTTTAACTTACTATTAGGTTTTATATACAAATACACGATATATTGTACATCATTTAAATTAATAGGTTTAGAAAACTCATTGTATTGGAACTTACAATACGTTATCTGATTGATTGATGGATTGATTAATTGGCTTACAATTTAAAACTCTAGCATTCAACCCAAAATCTATCCCCTTATACTGTAATGTGGATATTGTAATGGTTACAGTACTATATACAGTATATCATTACTACTACTAGTAGTGTATTGTTACATGTGCAATATAATGTGATTTTCATCAGTTATCCCATAAAGCCTTGAAACACAGTTCACAGTGAACTCGTGAGAAATAAATCTTCTCAACTTCTTTTGATTTTTACTGTATAATTTCAGTGTCAACAAAAAATGACTTGAAATGCTTGACAAAAATTCTTAATATAGCTCTTAGGCCTGCAATCAGTCTCTCCATCATGGTGGTCCTTCATTTATTGCCTCTATTAATCATGTGGCAGTCATTTATTCAGCCAGGTTAAGAATGACCCAGATTTGTCCCATAACAAACATGAGCCATTTCTGACATATTTAGAAACAATGTCAAATCACCTAATGACAGCTCACACTAAACAGACAGCTGGGTGCATTACATGTTTTCAGTTTTGTTCATGTTTAGGGCTTTACTCAAACAAACATCATCAATTTTATTCTAGTGATGTTTTGCTTTTTCCATATGAGGGAAAAAGCTCACGCATCACATAAACACTCATACTAAGAGGTTTCTTTCAAAATGTGATCTACACTATTTACTTAAAATGACACACACGGCACTAAATGAAATATTGTAAATCATTTACTCATTCACCAACATGTACTGTCTTAATGCAATATCAAGTCTTATCCCTTTTGATGATATGTTGTATTGTCTATCTAAAAGTTTGCGTATCTACCAGAAAAAAGAGACAATAAAGTGAGAGAAATTGTTTTTTTTAGCCCTGAGTAGAGTCTGTAGATCCTTCATGCAGGCTAAAAAAAAGTTCACACACACACACACACACACACACACACACACACACACACACACACACACACACACACACACACACACACACACGCACACACACACACACACACACACACTCCCCAGGGAACATTACAACCTTGCATGCCAGTGGAACTGTTGGCAGCCTGAAGCAGATCCTAAGTGTTGGTTTAACTTTAGATCAGACTGGCAAGTGAATCATTTTGTATCACACTCAGTTGAGGAGTGTTAAAAAAATCAATGCATTGATAATTGACAATGGTAATATTGTACACAATATATATATTGTGTTAATTTACTGTAACTCTAAAAGTGAGACAATATAAAAAAAAGTTGTTATCTACTTTTTAGTAGTAACAGTTTTCAAGTCATCATCAGACTGTTTGATATTGTCTTTGTTTTGTATGTGTGTATTTGGACAAATTGCATGCACAACTTACAGTGCCAAATGTACAATGCAAATTTACCCTTCGCAATCAACCTCATGCTCAATCCCCTGTTTCCCCACATGCACAACAACTGCACGTACACAACTGCAGCCTTAAACATCAATAACGAATCAGTAAATCCCCTAAAAAACTCCAGCAGGCCAGCTCTTCACACATTAGAGCAGCAAATATCATGCCAGCCGTATCAGCCACCACTCGCTGTAATAGTTATCCAGCTTACATTAAGGAGCACAGTATAAACAGCTCCATGCATACACCAGACCTTCTAAAAGGCAACAGTTGCTTTGACCAATCTGTAATAAGCATACTCAGCCCTAAGGCATGCATTAAACATTAACACTGGGTCTATATAGGCCTGTAATCCAGCACTCTTTTCCTTCATGTGAGCCAACAGGCCTGTTCTTGTAGCCCAAACAGAGAGTTAAGCAACCGCTTTCTTCTGAACAGAAAACATCGGCCACAGTTTGTGCCGCTTCAATGACAACAAATGTGCATCTGGTCACTTTGAACATTTTGTCTGCTACTTTAGCAATGTGGTTACTGTTGAGTGTGTGTGTTACACAAGGACCAGCAAAGGGCTACCCTTTGTGTAGTTTGATAAGGTGAAAGTTGACTACTATGTTGTGCTCTAAAGCTCTGAGATAGTGAATAAAGCCATATGTTAGCTAGTGTTTGCAACATACTGAGTATATGGATGGACATATGGAGAAGTGGATCAGGCTGCAGGAGTGGTCGAGTATTTTTTGTGGATGTTTTGAGATTTCTTTCTCACTATTGTGATTTGACAAGCAAAAATCTAAAGTTAAGACCCAAATACAGTATATGTCATACAAACAAACAAACAAGAAGCAACCTACTGTACCTCAATACTTTGGTTGGTCATTTTTCATTTAGATCAATTTGACATAGTTATACACAGGAGGAGGGGTGTAGTAGATGACATTTCAGAGTCATTTATCACATCATTTCCATTTCAATCCAGTGTCTTTCAGTGATGTATTTGGAAATGACTGGTTGGCAAGATTCTGTGACAGAACTCATGGTGCTGAATGCTATTGACATAATGGGATTCATTAGCTTACCGCACTTCCCCTCTCTTTTCAATGGACAATGATTGCCATGTAACCTCTGCTGTGTAAGCTTCCTGGTAATGGGTGATGATTAGGCTATGCATGTGTGTGAAAGAGTGTTTGAGTGCCTGTGTGTGTGTCGCTGAGTGTGGTGGTCGACGTTGAGGATATGATTTTTATACTACAATTCTGCACTGGTGACAGATCCCGACATGGCATGGCAAAACATAAAGGAAGACTTTCCGTGAACCTTTTGCCAGAAACCCACACTCTATGTCATACACACACACACTCACGCGCACGCAGGCAGGCACACACACACACACACACACACACACACATTCACATAAAAAGCCTGTTCCTCTTTAAAGCAAGGAATTAGGCTGAACTACTCAGTGGTTTGCAGTTCAACTCTGGTATTAACTAAAAACTGGATCATCTGCTTTATCAGGAACAGATTGCAGAGTTCATGTGATGTAAACTTTCTTTTATATGCTTCCAAATTGGCTTTTTGTATAAGTTGGCAAAAACAAGGATGTTGTTACGATATTTGAGACTGCTACCACAGTAACAGTTCAGCTTTTATTACATGAAAGGGTGGAAGATTGGGTCAAGCCTGTGACTACAACACAAAAGACCGTGGTTCACATCTAGTCTGACACAAAAAGTCAACATGGGTTAACCATGACAAAAAGGAAAATTATTTGCAGCCTTTTTAAGACAAAATATACTATGACATTTTATGACTTTTTTCAACATTGACTTTGTTGCACGTTATTGACATACTATACTCTGACTTATTTCAACATAATTTACTATGTCTTTGTTGCACTTTTTTGACATACTATGCTATGACATTTTTTCAACATACTATACTATGACTTTTTCCACATACTATACTATTACTTTTTTAGAACTTTTTTCCGATATACTGTGCAATGATTTTTTTTGCCATACTATAATATGACTTTTTTTCTACATACTATACTAAGACTTTTGTTGACCGTTTTTCAACGTACTATTCTATGACATTTTTAGGACTTTTTCGACATATACTATGACTTTTTTTTTACTTTTTTTGACGTACTATATTATGACTTTTTAGCACTTTTTTGCGACATAATATACTATGACTTTACATAATAACTCAATTGACTATGACCCTGTTGCACTTTTGACATATTATACTATGAATTTTTGAGATACTATACTATGACGTTTTTAAGACGTTTTTCGACATACTATATACTGTACTTTAACTTTTTTCAACATACTATACTATGACTTTTTTCAACATCATTTACTATGACTTTGTAGCACGTTTTTGACATACTATACTATGACATTTTGTTCATTATTCTATACCATGACTTTTTCCACATAATGTACTATGACTTTTGTTTCACTTTTTTCCGATATGCTGTGCAATGATTTTTTTCGACATACTGTAATATGACTTTTATTCACATACTACACTTGGACTTTTTTTATTGAATTTTTTTGTCTTTTTTTGTCTGGCTAGTTGTATAGCTTACTGTGATAACTTCCTGCTGCTCTGTCTGAAGAATCAAGGTTGAGTGTTCAAACCCTTTGAAGAGAAAACCTTTTAATATCTAAAGATATATATGTATACTGTATATGTATAGTCATTGTGTAGTATGTTGAAAAAAGTTATTAAAAAGTCATAAAAGTATGACAATAATATGTCAAAAAAGTCATGGTATCGTAATCCATAAAAAAAGTCTAACTTGGTGGTCTGTCAGAAGATTGAAGGTTGTGGGTTTAAACTCTGTGAGGAGCAGTGGATTATATTGTCCAAAACCCAAAATGAACAAGTCAAATATGCTACAAAACAATGGTGAAAGTGTCAGATGAGATATCTCATTGTGATAAAAAAGGGGGTTGGGAGACACCCTTGTTCATGGGTTGCAACCTGATAATAGAATTTCTTCACATACTATACTATTACTTTGTATGATTTTTTCGAGATATTTATACTATTTTGACTTTTGGGCATGCTATACTATGACTTTTTTTTCAACATACTATACTATGACTTAATTCGTCAATACTATACTGTGATTTTTTATGATTTTTTCAACAAAATGTACTATGACTTTGTTGCACTTTATTGACATACTATACCATGACTTATTTCAACATAATTTGCTATGACTTTGTTGCACTTTTTGACGTACTATACTATGAGGTTTTTTCAACACATTATACTATTACTTTTGTTGACATACTATACTATGACTTTTGTAGCACTTTTTTCCGATATCATGTGCTATGATTTTTTTTACATACTATACTATGACTTTTTTCCTGACTTTTTTCAACATACTATAATATGCCTTTTGTACACATTTTTTTTTTTTTTTTACATACTATATAATCATTAGCGTTTTTTGTCACAGGCAGAGTGGGCAGCCACTGCTTGCTGAGAAGGGACCATGCATAGAAGCTGTGTGAGAAGGGGAAAGGGTAGGGGGATGTGTTGGACAGTTCACCTCTGTGTCTCCCAAATCAGGACAAGAGATGAACGGGGACCATGAGCCTCCTTCAGCTGATCACTTTTATGCATGATAAGAATCTATTGGAGATCTACCCCAACTTTTGGACTACTCTCAAGATGGCACTTACTCTGCCAGTCACTTTAGCTCAAGCAGAGAGAAGCTTTTTAAAACTAAAGTTGATCAAGTCATACCTGAGGTCAGCCATGTTCCAGGAACGGCTTACTGGCCTTGCCATCATCAGTATCAATCACTCAGTAGGGGAGCAGATTTCATATGATGACATCATTGATGATTTTGCATCAAGGAGATTCTCATGCATGATGGATATTTATTCTATATTTTATTTGTACATTTTTTCTATATCTGATATATTTTTGGTGCATTTATATACGGTATGTATATACAGTATATATGTACAGTATGTAAATATATACTGTATATACTGTATATATATATATATATATATATATATATATAAGTGAAAGAGAGAGTGAAAGAGAAAATTATATTTCTCAACTGCACAGATACTTCAGTAGAACATTTGAAAAACACACTTAAGATAATTCAGTTATTTACCTATTGCAGGAACAAGAAACACAATTTTTAAGGTGCACAAGCTCTACCTCCAACATTGCCCAAAGACAATGAACACAATTCTGCACAAAATATGACAATAGTTATGAGAACTTAAATAAATATACACTATATATAGTACTATATAAATTGAGTTGAGCGTGCTCAAAGGGTGTAATTCAATGTACAACTGTATATAATGACTTTTTTTAGATATGCTATACTTTGACTTTTTTCAACATTGTTTACTGTGACTTTTTTTGAACATACTATACTATGACTTTTTTATCACTTTTTTTAATAAGCTATACAAAACTTTTTATATGACTTTTTTCAACATGCTATACCTTAACTTTTCTCTTCCAAAACTCTTCCAAAAACCTTAAAATGTTACACTTTTGTTCAATACATATTGGTATTTTCAATATTTTAATGAAAGTCATACAATTTAAAACTATTTTCCAACCCACTTTTCAAACAATTCTCACTTCTTCACCTTCTTCTTACGCAATTATGCCAGCAATCGAGTTAAGCTTTAGCAATTTAGCTTTTTAGCATTCATAAGCATTTTAGGAAATGCATTTTCTAGTGCGTATTAAGATTCTGTTTTAAGACAGAAAAAGGCACTTGGTTATGATTTAACAAGTTAGCAATAATTATTATTTATTATGATACAAGAAATTGACTATTTTGTTGATATAGCTGAGATGAAAAAAAACAAACTTTTGTTTATGACTCTAAATGAGGTTGAGACATGTGGCAAAGAAGGCTATTCAAACCACTAACTATACCGATATAAATACATAAAAACTCATCTCCTACTTGTAAACGTAAATTGACTTAACTAGTTATTAAGTTAATAATTTGTCAGCTAAGTGAACACTCAGTCTACATGAGACTGAGATGTTTGTAACAGTTTCTATTAAAATGGCCAACTGATCAAATTGTTCTTGCAGAAAATCATCCTCAAACCTGAAAATAAAACCAAACATTTGGTGCTAGTAAGTGCACTAGAAAACTGTAACACCAATTACTAGTAGGTACTGAACATCTAAGAATATCCAAGGATGGATGTTTCTCTTTAAAAAAAACAACAACAATATATCTGGTAGCAGAAGAGAGAAAATGACAGCACAAATCTGCCTATGATTGTGATTCAAGCCCACATTATGTATGATATATTGGGAGGCAAAATATGCTTGATGGCATAGCAATTAGGATTCATAAATTTTCCCAATGTGACGCCAGGATCATTACCACCTATATTGCTGTGATGAATGTTTCATGAGACTTAGTGGTTATGAATATATTTGTCCGCATTCTGTATGCACATATTAAAATTATGGAAAGTTCCACTGTGAGGTTGTTTAGGAACATTTAGATCCAAGCTCCGTCCAGTCATCAGTTACAGATGTAAGTTGCATGCTGCCAAAAACAAACAAACAAGCAACTTACAGTAATAAATAGATAAATCATTGTGTTTTCCAAAACAATGTGTTTTCTATCATATGACTCATCATTACTATTTTCATTGTGGCTGGCTTATTTAGTGAAAGAGTGAAGTTCTGGAGGAATAAAACTCAATCCCTGAGTATTTTGAGGATAAGTCCAAAAATGTCCAGTGTTTGTGTGGACCTTCAGTATATCAGTCTTGTGAGTTGTGACCAGTGCATTCATTTTGGAAATGGCAAGTTTAAGCAGAGTGGAAGGAAATCTGAAGTACAATAATCCACATGCAACAGATGTTAACTGAGCATAAAAAAATGTAAACACAGACTACTCAGTGTTTCCGAAAATGTAATTCATCCCACACACAAATGTGTCCACACACTTTAACTGTGACATGTGCTTGCATATGTACAACTCTCATGCTCTCACAGTCACACACCAACACGTGCAGGTGCAGCTCTTTTTTCTGATGAGTCTGTAAGTGTTTCCAAAGAGTGAGCCGCTCTGTGACAGCTGCCTCTACATACACTGTTAACTTGAAACTCTCCATCCCACTTTCCCTTCCCTTTGTTCTGTCCCTCTTTTCTCCATCCCACTTTTGAAGGCACTTCTCTCTCTGTATCTCTCTCTCTCACTTTCTCTGTCTTTCGTCTCTGGCTGAGCCAGGCAGGAGTCAATCTTTCATCCTGAGGACTAAAGTGCCAACTCTTAAGGTACAGTAACAAGAATAAAACTCCAAGTCATACAAAATAACTCGGCTCCATAGTCTGCTATAGGGCGGAGTGAAAAATAATATGTAGTGGTTTTAGGGGTTCAGACCAAAGAAGGGAAACAGCTGCAGTTATGCCAGTGCCAGGATTACATTTCTATCTCCACACATTGACAGAAAGTTCAACAATTACCCCAGAGCACAGACTCAAAATATGATTAGCATGGACCCAGATGATAATGGCTTTTACATGCAATTACGCCAAAGGGGGAATTACCCAGTATGGGAATAATGTAGCTGGGGAATGAGACAATTGCTTGCTAATGTCTGTTGTTGTTGGCTGACCAAATGGAAATGTCTTTATTATAAGGTTTTATATTCAGACAGGCTGGATCTGCAGTAAATCATGTGATGGGTATCATGAAAAAAACTTTTTTTATTTTTTAATTGAATTAATGATGTGAAAGGTTTTAAGTGATTTTGAACAGCAGGAATACAGATGAGACAATAGATGGTCGATGTGCAGCACTGACTGAACAAAATAACTCACAGGTCAAAAAATGTACAATCAGTTGTGAGAAGCAACCAAGTGGATGCAGCAAGGTAACACTGAGAATTACACATTTACACACATTGTTTTCCTCTCCAAAAGGGAAGGGATGGTTTAAATTAAGTGAGAACTCACACAAAGATAGACTTGTTGTGAAGGGTTGTGTGCACGCCTGTTGTTTATTTAAATAAGCTTCCACAAAAGTTGGAAGATGCACCAGTTAGTAAAGTGTGATACTACTGAGCTGCTGCTGTTTATGTATATGCATGAAAGGACAAACATGATGCCAAATGCATCGCTGTTTTGTTTTAAAGTAAATTCACTAGGGAAAACAAAATGCTGGATTAATTCTAATTAAGGAACACACATAACTTCTAACTTAATGAACAAGTATTGTGTTTTCAAAGCAATTATTGTTTTAGACTAAAAACAGTAGAATATGGAGAAAACACAAACAAAATGAATGTGTCATGTGTATTTATTTATTTGAACACCTTACCACACAGATGGAAATATTAATGATTAGTAATGATAAAGCTAAGCTTTCTGGCTCCTGGTATTTTGAAATTGTCAAAGATAAACACAAATAAAGTACAATCCATTTAGTTTATTTGAATTAGAATTTTAACAAAGTGGATAAAACAAGTAAACTGAGAAAGCTGCTAAAACAAAAAGCCTAACTCTGTTTTTGGATCGGGCTGGACTGCCAAGAGGGAAGTTAAGAAAGAACATCTTTCTTCGTGACTTAACTTGATTTCAAGAATTTCCTGAGGCCCCTTTGGGTGAGAACCAACAACAACGCGAACAATAACTCTTTCTCCCAGAAATAAATGTTTGACTGCCATATTTCCAGCTGAGTCGAACACAGCTGACAATATTATAGCTGTAAGAGCTTTCCTGGTGGGAGTGCTACACACCGTCCTGCAACAATACAATGATATACACATGTACACGCAAAAAAAACAATAATACTAAAACTACACCTAATTCAAAATCCAAACTTTCACCAAACTATTACATTACAAAATGGACACACACAGAAGCAGAAATGGTAATAAATCAAATTACCAAAGAAGTGTCAACACACTAATAACATTAAAGAAAAACTCCAAATTGATATGCTTTTAATCAAGCTGCTGATTGGCAGTGTTTTATTAATGTTTTATTGCTACTATACTATAACTTCTACTATAATAATAATAATAATAATAATAATAATAATAATAATAATAATGCATTTCCATAGAAAACAAATTAGATATAATGCTGGTGTAAAATTGATTAAATCTGAAGTATATATTTGTCCATACTGCATTTGTATCCACCGTATAAGACATGGAAAATGCTGAATGAGATGGGATTGTTGCAGCTCAATTTATCGCACTCCACTTTATTTCTATTGTTTGGACAATCTCCAATCAGGATGCTCATAAAAGCCGTGGATGCATTTCACTGGGAGTCAGCTGCCTCGTTTTGCGGTGTTGGGTAACCCTGAGTCAGAGCTCTGTGGCTTGTCTTGATGTAAACAGATGGTCTCGGCTCTGATGATTAACTTCTGATCTTACCCAGATAGGGGTTCAGGCTGTCAAATGAGCTTTCCAAGCTCTACGGAGGTGACACGACTGAAATGGTTTGAAATATGCAGAATGTAAATAAAGACCAAGGTCCGATTTCCAGTAAGAAGTTGTATTTAGATCATCACAATTGAACTGTGTGATGACTGACGAGCTCTAATCCCATGGTTTTGTGAATGTGCATTGTCTTGATACTATATATACTGTATATCCATTATGTGCCTTGACATTTACTCTTTTAAAAAAAAAGGTGCCGAGGCAGTTCTGCAGTAACACAGTTTCAGACATGCCAAGTTGGTAACACTGTTTTTTATAGATATGTTTTAGATATTTTACCTTTGTACTTTATTTGTGTCCTTTTCAACATGACATAGATATAGTAATCAAATTGTGTTAAATGTCAAGGCTAACTGTTAGCTATACAATTAGTTTTGCTTCAAACTTTACCTTCACTTGAACATGTTACGTAAGCTTTCTGTTAAATTAATATAAACTAAAGTAGGTAGGTAGTCTACAGTAATGTAACAGCTACACACTTCTGTCTGTTTTTATGATTTCTTTTTTTTTCAAGACATTAGCTTTTCAATGTATGCAACTTACTTGCATATATTTACTTGCAACTACTGTAGCTTACAGTATATACTGTCTCAGAGTGTTGGGCCCGGCCTTAATGAGAACCAAATGTCCTTGACCTTTACTCACACTGTCCACCTTCCTTCACATTCCTCATACACTGATGGTATTCTTCCATCTATATGATGTCATCTTAAGAACAGTGCATATTCTCTGGACTATAAATGAGACAGGAAGAAGGACTTCCCAATGGGGATGAAGTGATCATCCCTTTAGCTATTCTGCTCCTGGAGCTTACAAGCTTGACGAGGACCAGGGTTTCCGAACGAGGCCGCTTAATACAAAGAAAATATTCCTCTCCATCTCTTCACCTTTCTTTTAAGAAGGGAGAGTAGGGAGGATTTGTAGGGTTTGTATGGATTGCATTTGATCAGACTGGACCTTTACTAGGATCTCTTCTCACATTTTCCATCCAAAGAGACTGAGGTGCTAGCAGACCATCACATCATTACATGGCTGTGATAGCTATACCTCTGTTATAAGGGAAAGTAGGCAAGGTGCCCGTGTGTGTGTGTGTGTGTGTGTGTGTGTGTGTGTGTGTGTGTGTGTGTGTGTGTGTGTGCGTGTGTGTGTGTGTGTGTGTGTGTGTGTGTGTGTGTGTGCGCGCACATGCGTGCGTGTGTGCGTGTGTGTCTGAGTCTCATCTACCAGTTTGGCCTGTCAAGATCTAACATTTGTCATACATTTATACCCTCTCTTGGAGTCTTATACAGTTTATTTTCTGGCTCTTCTTCATTCACTCTCCTGAAAACAAAGCACATTGTGTTGCAATTCTGTAAATTTGTTAAATAGTTTGTTTATAACGTCATTTTATGTTATGTTTGATACTTCTTACATATTTAAGTTTGATATCCAACTTGTGTTTACTACCTTGATTAGTAATTTATAAATACAGTACAATTGAAAGATATATTTGCACACATTAGGTTGAAAGCTACTTCTGGTCCAGTGAATCAATGAATGTGCATTACATAATGTCATATACATAATATCACATAATGGATAGGAGATAGCTTCCTGTGGGTTCAAACTGTGTGTGATTAAAGTTTGTTCAAAATTTACATATGTTATTTTTCACTTTTTCTTAAAACATTATCCTTTGCTTTTTTACATTTAGGAATCAATCAGTAATTAATGTAATCATCTAATATCTGATATAGTCACTGACTTTCTAGTGCCATCTTATGGTGTCCCTAAAGCAGGTATGATAATAGTCTCATGGTTAAAGTGGGCTAACAGAGGGTTATAACTGTTATGCTTTTCATGGTGTAATCTTCATGCACTGTATTTAAAAGCCCTTGATCAAGATATGTATTCTTAAACAAACCCAGTAGGGCTGCTAAGTGACCAACTGTAGAAGTGTGATTATGTACATTTGGAGCACATTATTGCATTGTTGGATGTGTCTGTGAAGGCAGTGGAAACATTGAGTGATTGATTCATTTGTATCTGTCAATTCCAAAACCTGCATTCAGTAATAGTCAATACTACATATATTTTGAATCTCTGCAAAACACAATATATATCAAAAATTTTAATAAACAGTACTCTCCGTACATGCATGTGTAAGTATCAAGTGGAAACTTCCGTATCTAAAAAGTGAAACCAATGCGGAAGGGCCTTAACATTTTAAAATAAACAAATAAAGCAGGGGATGCTTTAGGGGCGTGGTTCCATGCCGACCTGTCAATCATGACAGAGGCTTAGAAATGCTTATTCATGGTACTGTGTACAATTAAATAGCTGTGAACTTGTTTTTGGGTGCGGTCCATGTTTTTAATCTTAAACTTTGACCCTCTCACTGTGTGTTTTCACTTCAAAGATAATTTGGTTTTGGTTGCCTAGAAAATTCTTGATCGACGTTCTGCCAACCGAGCTAGCTAGCACTACAGTCTGCCGATTTTCAACAAGCTCTGTGTACTGCCGTAGCTGAATGCTGACGAATGGCACCAATACCGGGAGATCAGTGTTCACTGCCAGTAAAACTCTGCTTGATGACTCACGTGAAAAGAGTTGAAAATCAGCGACTTTTCCTCTTTTAGCATTTATCTAAGCGCAACACCATTGAAACCCTACACAAAACAGGTATAGACGTGTCATTCTCCCCAGCTCCGCTCTTTTGTCCATATATGGTCACTTCTGGTTCTAAAATACCAAGATGGTGACAGCCAAATTGCAAACTGCTGGCTTCAGAATGAAAAACCAGGTGACTACTGATGCTATGTCCATTCTTTATATACAGCCTATTGTAAGTATACATGTAGTCTGACATGTAATCAATTAAGCAAAAAGGTTACCCCTAAATGTTAGGTTGTTATTCCAGTGGTGTGCTATAATGCTGTATTAACAACATAATGCCTCTATTAGGACAAAGTGTCATCTTACCAAATCAATACCGACATGTCTGACAGTCCCAAGTCTGTCTGTCTGTCTATCTGTCCCCTGCTAACTGTTCATGTCATTAGTGCATTACAGCAGGCGCTTCCCTGAATTGTTTGGATGGCTGTAACTGGAGAGGAAGTCAGAATCAGAGCATGAAAACCCAGCTGATACGGCCTGGGTTGTTAATGTCGTTTTCCCTCTTATGACAATCATCAGAAGTGAAAATGTTTTTATCCTTTCTCAATCTAGCGATAAGTTCCTTCTGTTATGGGAAGAACAGAAGGACTCATGGCTCACCAAAAATAAAAAGATTTATCTTTTAAGGAGAGAGAAGGGAAGTGGGGACGCAGACATCAGAGACAGGGATGCAGAGGACAGGGGCTGGGGAAGTCTCAGGGCATGAGGACACTCGGGGAAGCGTAGAGCCTTAAAAGTGAGCAGAGGGAATTAATGTTCCTCGAGAAATGGACCCTAAGGACTCTAGGCTTAATTTTAAACCCTTATTCACAACGTGAGAACATGTTTTACAACCATATGCACATATCTCTATAAGCTATCTAATTCTAAATATATTTGTACAATTAATGTTCATACAGAACGATCAGAAAGGGACAAAAACTAGAAAAAGAAGTAAGTGACTTCAATACACGCTGGGAGCATATGTGTGTAAAACAATATTCATGTTTTTTTTCTTCTTCTGACAAGTAACAGCATCAAAATAAAAAGATTAAAAAGCATTGTGTTCCCGGTGTGATGAATGTAAACTACACTATATACAGTATGTATATAGGCCATGGTCCAGGGATATGAGGTTATGAAACCAAAGTAAGCTATAATAAAAAAAGAAACATTAAGTCTACATATTACGGAGTAACACAACTGTCCTTTATTAGAGAAGGACAAGCAACAAGAAAATGAATCATGAATGTATTGGTCTCTGACCAGTCTTCCATTAATATCATCTGGGAATATCGCTGAATTTTCCCACTTAATCTCCGCAGCGTCCTGTATAAACCTGAAGCTGCATAGACCCCAGACGCCACGCTGCTCATCTCTACTTTTACAGAGAGAGTGGACACTGATATGATGCACAGTTTCTGCCGACAGGCAGTGGCCACCGGGCAGCGGCCACCGGGCAGCGGTCACCAGGCAGCGGCCGCACGCCGGGCAGCGGCCACCGGGCAACGGCCACCGGGCAACGGCCACCGGGCAGCGGCCGCACGCCGGGCAGCCTCAACACACTACCGTCCCCCCGGGGAAAGTCTTGATTCTCCCGATTGCCACTCCGCATCTGGGTGCCAGTGCAACCATTTCTAACCATCTAAACAACTGCTATAGCAGGGGTTAAATCAAACTTACGACAACAATAGTGACAAGTAATACATGTTAATAAAAATAAAGCAGAACACATGCAGAAGACAACGGAATGACTGTTAAACACGTTTATTTGGGATCAGAGCGGCATCTGATTTAACACATAAGACTCCAGGATTAATCTTAGCCTGGCTGTTAGCCTGCTCTGGACCAGGCTAGCCACAAAGAATAAATCTCCATGGTTACTTGGCTGGGTTTAATTCAATCTGGTTTTGTGCAACCGAGTCAAAGCTAAATTCATCCAGGATAACTAGAATATCCCGGCTTAATCCCTTATCCTGGTTTCGTGCAACAGGCTCCAGGCCAACAGAAAACTCAGATAAAAAAATAGTAAATAAAACAAATGCTCCCGGCCAGCCGGACCTCAACCATGGCACCGTCCGGTTCTTAAAGGCCCTCTGTCTTTCTACATATATACAGGCGTTCACAATAACAAAAACAGTCCCACAAAAAATGTCCCATGCCTTCCAACCCAGCTTTGGCGCTCTTATCATTGCAATTGCTCATATTAATTTAGTATGATAAAAACATGTGTGAGCACACTTTTCCCACACACATTCCTCCCTACCCTGCACACACACACACAAACAATAAGGTCCCCATGAAAGGAGGGCTGAGATATAAGGAGACTTAACCAAGTTTGACAGTCAACAGCCCTATTAAAGCAGGCCCCACTGCAACCAAACACAGAGGTAATTGTAAATGTCAGGCAGAATTAACACAAAACTAAATAGCTTTACTTTCCTTATGTGTACATACGAGAGGAAGAAAGCAAGAAAAAGTACAGCGCAACTGTCAGTTGTCAACTAGCTTCATAGCACGTCTTTTGTATAATGTTAATCTCAGAGGCAATATGATCCGTGCTCAAAAGCATCAAATTATAAATTTTGACTGTATAAACAGATTACACATACAGTATGTAGACCATGTACCTTTTATGGGGTTTCAACAAAATACATTTACCATGCCAGTACACTTGTATATATTACTCCACATTCTCTTTCTCAGTATGATCAAATTGCAAATGAAATGACTGATGGTGAAAGGACTAACCCAGTGCTGGACTCTTCTTCTACATTCCTGCAGGACTACTGTGGTATGACTGACTGACTGGCTGGCAGGCTGACAGATGGACTGTGGTAAAAATCTGATCTGGCTTACTTTGGGAAAAGGCCGGAAAGAACTTGTCATGTCTCCTCTGCTGACATGGAATACACACCAAGAGGAATAAAGGAAGGAGAAAAAAATGAAAGAGACTGAATGTGAGAGAGATAGAAATCTTGCTTTATGCACTATGTGGAAGCATTTATGCATGTATGACAGGGTCTGAGCAGTACGTCTGCTTGTGTCATTTGTTGTTTTTTGCTGTGTATGTCCCAGTTGCCCAGTGCTCTGTATTTGTGTGTGCAAGCACAGATCTGGTGTCGTGTTCGCTGGTTAGGTCATGAGTCCTCATAGACTGGGTATGGATTATCTTATGATTGTTCTGGGAAGAGCTGCCCACACGGCAGCTCCATCTAGAACATTAAGGGAACTAGTATTTTACCGTACCGTACTCTGTGCTAACTGTCATTTTGTCTTTAGGTCTTAAGCGGGGAAAGCAAAAGGATAATTGAGAAATACCCAAACTCAGAATGAGATCACATTTCAATATATTGCATTGTATTAACATTAGATTTATCAGTAATGCCTGTGGGGGTAATGAGTTCATTGTGGCAGGAATATTGTTACAACAATGTCCTTTTTATTCAATGCATGCCTCTTCTTTGTCGCCTACATTACCCACAATGCAACTCAACCACAGACATCAATGCAATGCTTCCTTGTACATAGGCACTCTAAGCATGGCTGCGCAAGCAGGAGAAAGCAGCTTTCCCTCTCAATATACTGAAGCAAACAATGGGTAATTTATTTTATTAATTTATTAACACTGTTCCTTTTAATTTTAGTCACTCTATACTGTGTCAGTAAACAAATATAATTGTCTTGTAGTGGAATCAAACCCTGCTAACCATATAGTAGTGCTGACTTTTGAGTGCTGGCAATGACAACTTCTGGATCTTCTTCTCAGCTGTTTCAGTCAAAAGTGGCATTAACATGTGGCCTTGCAATTCACAGAGGTCAAGTTGAGCGAGAAGGGATGAAAAATGCTAGAAACACCAGTAGTCAAAGACAGACCTTGTCAGAAATGTATCCCTGTGTCCCTGGCCCTCGACCCCAATCATAAAACTCACAGACACACAGGAAACCCACCAGTAAATCAGTCTGTCACCGGCTCTCACACACTGGGTTTGATCCTGGTGATATATGGCTTTAATATGTGGGTGGAAAGATGGGGCAATGAAGAGAATGCAAGACAGACAAAGAGTGAGAGAGAGAGAGAGAGAGAGAGAGAGAGAGAGAGAGAGAGAGAGAGAGGGTGACTTGAGTTTGTGTGAAAGTGGTGCACCCGGAGAGAACTTCAACATTCATTAAAATAATAACTTATATTAAAATCTAATTACTGTTCTGAGATTGCAAATACACACAAACAAACGTCCACCCTTACAATTATATTATCTTAAATCTAATGGACTTGTAGACTGGGAGGAAATGTTCTTAACAATCTCAACAAGATAAGATGAAACTTTAGACCTGCTAATGAAGTTGTCATGAAGAGAGTATTTTAAATAAAGCAAACACAAATTAAATCAATTGCAGTATTTCATATGCAATTTTAAGTGTATAAAAACATTCATTCATTCAACGTTCATTTCAAACCTGATTTTTTACATGAACAATATCAAATAAATATCATCTGCTTATCAAGAAACCTTAAATCTATCTATAAATTACATGAATGTCTGTCTGTGTGTCTGTTATTCGTATATCTCTTGAACGGGTAGTCTGCTGCATTTCAACCTAGATGGGTGCCTTGCTACAGGCACAAGTAAGTGCAGTGGCAAGTTTGATGTTTTTTGGATTAGAAATGCCAACTATATTGGTAAATATCGGAAAAAGAAGCACACATTGGCTCTAGCCACTGGCCGCTCCCCCTCTTACACTGCACACTGGGTGAGAACAGTGCATTGACAGAGAGGGTTGAAGAAAGCAGCGGAACTTTGGCAGCTACAATGTGAAAAACACCTCAACAACAACACGAAAATGTAGTTTAACAAAAAACTCTCCCTCTCTCTCTCTCTTTCTCTTGCTCTCTATTTCTCTGTCTATCTCTCTCTGCACACACACACACACACACACACACACACACACACACACAGTCCGGAGACCAGCTGAATGTCTCTGTATTCGGTTTCTGGTGGTTGATTAACCCAGATGTGCTGATTAGCTCTTGTAACAGGTATCACTGGATAGCAAACTGCTATGAGTCCATGAGGCAACTGTCTGATTATTCCACATTTCAACTGTGATATTTTGTGAGTAAATTCTGAATCTGCCACATTCTTTGACAGGTAAATGTAGTAATACACTGTCTTCCTCTGATGTAGAAGTACACTGTAAATCAGTAGTAGGCTATACAGTGAAGTTGCATATTAAGTAGTTGGGGTCAATTTAATTCCAACAACCTTTTCTTTTTCACATGTACTGTATGTGTTGAGGAATGCAAAAGAATAAATCAGGAGAAGGCCAGTAGAGTTATGATCTCTTTTTGAAAAAACGTTTAATAGCTGTGTAAAATCAATTCATGGGAATGATGCAAAGAGTGTGACAGCAGTGGAAATTGGGCTCTTTAGAATTTAGCATTGTGATCTCAACATGTAATCATCCTGCCTGCTGCTAGAAGGAGATACAGACGGACACGTAGCCTGTATACTGCTGTTTAATTAATACTAATTAGCTGTTAATGTCTGTAAATTGATCTTAATGGATACAGCATACATTACAATGGGATGCCAATGAAGCAGAATTGACTTCAAGAGAGGATACAATATGGTAAAGAGGTGAAGATGAGAGAGTAGTAGAAGAGGAGCTGAAAAGTGAGGCAGAGCGGTGAAGAGCAAGGAAATATATTGAAATGAAAAGAAACTGAGTAAGAAAAAGAGGGGGGAAGGAAAGAAAGACTAAAGAGAAAGAAGAATAGAGTGACAGAGAGGATGCAGAGAGAGCGAGAGAGAAAGACAGAAAGAGATGACAGAGTGCTGACATCAGAGGGCCAGCAGTCCTTCCACATCACTCAGCATTCATGGAAAATCAATTCTCCCCGGTATAGGCAGCGGTGTCAACAGCAGGCGGGACCAGCAGCTCTATAGCCTCGCTTCAACCATTAACAGAGTGGTAATAGCACTCTTCAGGTATCATTACAGTGACTCTAATCTTCATATAGGATTCTGGGCTATGCTCCAGAGGAGGTTCAGGGTGTGTGGTAACTTAGTTTTTAGAGTCATTTTCTGGATATTTTGGTGAAACACAAAATGCAATTTATGTATACATATTGTGAATAATCACCAAATGCCAATATGTGTTTCAAATTAAGCATAAAACCTGTATTGGTGTTGTTGTACGGACAGAAATAATGTGTTTGAATCTTCTTAAATAAAACACATCAGTAACCAAGATTTTGTAATATGCTTAATCCACAATAGATGGTTATGTTATATTAGGTGACCATGGAGATAAAAATCCTTAATTTTTAACTCTAAATTAAGTTTAAATTTAAGGGTCAATCCATTTATATTACTTACTAAAGTTGAATCTGATCATGGTCGTATCACCTTGGCCCTTCATGAGAGTAATTTTACCTATTTAGCTTGATCAAAACACACAACTACCTGTACTTTCCACCACTGGTGAGGATGTTGTGATGATAGCTTCACTTTCTTTTGTGATGGTGTGTGTGTGTGTGTGTGTGTGTTTGTGTAAATCACAGGCATTACAAAACCAGCAACCAACAGTCATCTATCTTTGTATGTGTGCACATGTGCATGTATGTGGCGGAAGACAGTGTTGTGACAGCTTAGTGCTCCCTGCAGTGTACATGTGTACATATAAGACCCTCTTTGTGTCAACACTGCCTTGCTTTGTTTGTTTGCTTGCACAGTCTGCACAATGCTGGAGGGGCAAAGCCTTTACTCTTCAGTGATCTACTGCTGCAGACAGATAAACATGGTTTGCCACATAGATAATTAACACATCTCGTCTTTTATCAGGGAACTTTGAACCCAGGAAGTCAGCTCATGAGGATGACATTCTCACAGTAGGCCGCAGGGAGCAGTAGGAGTTTGTAACATGGTGTCAGGCCCTGCAAAGCAGCTGCACACAGCTGGAGACCAGTTTACCAGGAACCAAAATGGAAGACAGAGAGGAGATAGAGGGATGAGGGCGCAGAACAGGCTTCAAAGGGAGGAAATATCTCTACATAGGAAGAATGGGATATGGGCAAAAAAATCTGGTGCATTTCCATCAGCTGGTATTTACAGTAAGTATACATTCTGTATAATAGACAGAGAGTAGAAAATAAAAGGCAAGAATTGGAGAATTCTTACTGTTTTTGATTGAATGTTGGCTGTCTAAAAATGAAAAGAGATAAATGTGCACGCCAAATTGAAAATTCAAACTATGGAACACAATCACTGTCTGGAGGTAAGGTTTGAAATATAATGAATAAATAAAAGAGAAGCTCTTAAAAAGAAAAAGAACATTTTCCTCAAGTCAGCATGAACATGTTGGCACATTAAGTGAATACATGTACCGTATACAGCCTTAAACTCTGTTCAACTTAAAAGCCACGGGAGCAGTGATGGTTCCAGTCTACACATAAACAGAGGTGGATGTAAAACATATCCAGACAACGCTGAGCTTTTGATGATTGCATATCACTCCCTGTTCAAAATGGGAAATTAATTTTACACATCATGACTTTGTTTTCTCATTGTACTCTCAAAGTGGAACCATGCTTTCTGTTTGTGTTCCAGCTAGGAAAGCACATTTTAACAGCACACTGCCAAGCAAGATGATGAATGGTGCTGCTCTTCTCCTGCATTATTGCATTATATATGCAATTGTATCTATTGCTATTAAAAAGTCCTTATCTACTTGGACAGAACTTTCCAGCATAACATTTCCAGCACACCTACCCTCTATCCTCCTCTCTACAGCTTCCTCTCCCCCTAACGATCACCCCTTCTACCTCCCCCACTTCCGCCCTTCCTCTGTCTTTCCAATCACCCCAGTGGTTTCAGTACCATGGAGGTTTTTGAATGAAAACAATACCTAATTGGTGGCGTTGTAAAGCATACTGTGTTCATTGTTTCCTGCATTGAGGAGGGCAGTGTCCTGTTTTCTCTCTGTGCACATCTGCTTGGGAACATCTGGCGAGTGTCAGCCTTCAACATCGAGTAGAGCAACCATCAATCTTACCCCTGGCTGACACATCTCATCTCCTCCCAGTCCGAAAAATAAGAGACAACAAAAATCTTCCACATTAAAATCACACAACAAATCGACTTTAACCATGGATGATAGGAAACAAAATGCTTTATTGGATGTGGCCAGCCGGGGAAACGAGGAGGCGGCAGCAGGGAGGATGGGATTAGAAACAGAGGCTGAGATGGTTAAATTGGAAGCTGGTTAACAGATGTGGGAGGGTTTGTGGACAAAGTGTAGCAGGTCCACTAGACAGGTAGAGTAAAAGTGTGTCTTGTGACGATCCGTCATGTAATCACACAGACTGCTGATATTGAACAAATCTGCATCTCCATATTTAATTATAATTCTTACACACTGGGCATGCATTGCAGCCATATGATAATGGCTAAGAATAGGGAAATGAGGAACTGAAGGTTGATAGACATTAAAGAAAGGTAGGAGTCTTCCATGGAAGTTGTGGCCTTTCATCAAATCAAAAAATGTCTTTAATTTTCCATTTTTAGTTGTATGTGTTTGTATAAAAATGGAGATATGATTTAAAAGAATTTAAATTCTTAGATGATGTTATACTACTCCGAAGACATTAGTAACATAATTGGCCTTTTGTATTTCATTTTTTCATTTTTTTATTTTCATAATGACTGGATTCTTCCGGGCATCCTTTATGAAATCTGTCAAAACCACTATGGCAGGTTATACAAAACAAACAAAAAACAGAAATGCACCAATCAGATAAAGTTACTTGAAAATCAAGCCACATTTGTCTAGATGTCAGTAAGAATTTTTTCACTTAAGCAATTTGAAAAAGAAAATTTTTACTTTAAATTTAATTTGCTAATTCTTAGAGTGTGGGCATTGATGGCGAAGACCTATATTGGCTATGAATGACCTTTCTATGGACTTCTTCTTTGTTCATGTTGATTGGCCAATGAACTCACTGATTTGAAACACATGTTATGTGCACTATATATGTCCGTCAGATGATTGCTGGCTTTTATCCTAAACAAGACAAGATGTGCCAAAAGAATGATCTATGCAATATTAAATAAAAAGATGACACATGAGTGTTTGACTATCACTTGTGATCTGTTGAACAAACCTACGTACCTTTAGATTTAAGAGAAAAGCTACATTATGTATTGTTCTGTGACATAATCACATCATAGAATAAAAACACAGGAGCAGGTCTATCATGTTCCATTTTTTGGAAAATATTTTGCGAATATTTATTATAAAAATATAAATGTTTCCACTACAAATCATTTTACATTAGTAGACAAGGCCATCTACATTTGCACACGTAAACTCTCACACGGACACACGGATCAGTCTTGAGACAGAAAATGAGGGATCAGGATATAGGGTGCATAACAGTATTGCTCTCTCAGAGATCCCAGGTTTATAAAGTAAGTTAAAACCAAAACACAGATAGCACTGGCACATAATTTACTGTAAGTTACAAAAAAAAACCATCAATATTGCGCTTTATGTTAACAAATAAATAATAATGTAATCATAATTGACTTTTTATTGTAGAAAAAAAACAAAGCAGACAAATATAATCCAAAATAAGATAAAATAAAATACAGATTATTTTTTTGTCTCTTTTTTAATTAAAATGTTGCACAATTTTAATTCATTCCTTTATACATACAAACATTTGTACAAAAAAGGATGGCCATGTACATATAGTGGGATCTGTAGAGCCAGTTGCTATCATTTTGATGGTTTACATTATGTACATGCTAATTAGAACATATAGCAGCAACAGCAGCATCCACAGGTAGACCGAGAAACAGAGGACCGACTGACACACGGAATAGGGTTTCCCAAAAGCACCAAAATCACCCCTTTTCGTTTCACAAGCTTAGTCTATACCAAGGCATTACCATTTCATTTCAAAGTGCTAAAATATGTCTAGTAAGTGCTTGGAAGACGCTTAAAGATAGTACCCTTGGGGTTAAATATTACCCAGCCAACAGCACAAAGTGCCAGTTTAGAAATACTGTGTATGTGTTGCACTGAGGGACGGACTGGATGACATTAAAGCAGCAGACTAACTTAAAGTCTTTAAGTCTGTACTTTATAGTACAAAGATATTTTAAGGTGCCTTTAGGAAATCCCATCCTGGACATATATTTTACTATAAAGAACCTCAGAAAGCAATCATTTATTGAAGTGTTTCATCTCTTTCAGGGTATTTTCACACCTTGGCAGTGATGAGAAAATCCCATGCCCCAATGAGAACACAGGCTTTGTGGAAAACAAATCAAAACTGGAGCTTTTTGCTTGGCGATCCCACCATGATCCAACCCAACTAGAGGAGGCACTCTCTTTTTGCATTAAACACACCAGGATTTATGGAGACATTTCATACTTCATACTTTTTTTACAGCACATTTCAGATCCTGCATGGCTTTTTTAATAAGACTACAACACCCTTACACCAGCATGGTGATCTCAACCTTTTGAACTGAGCGTACGCACTGAAAGAAACTGATACCTGATGTTGTGTGGGCTTGATGATGCGAACCTGTCTAACCTGAAGAACAAACTCAAGCACAAACTTGCCTTTAGTTTCAAACACTTCCGGAACACAAGAAGAATGTCTGAAGAAGAGACCTGAATGACACCATTTTAACCTATTTAAATTCTTCTTTTTTCCTCTTATATCTTACATTTTCCTTTGTTCTGTCTTTCCTAACCTGCACTCTCAATAACTGACTGTGCTCCATTCCCTCTGACTGTTTCCCCTTGTTAGAAAATAGAATGATAACGTATACATCCTGAGATTTTACACAAAGAGCATTGGGATGAGGGAACGGCAATATAACTGTACATTATCTGTTCATATGAGCACATAAAACATAGATTTCACCATAAAGTAAATAATGTGTGTGAAGTGTGTTATGGCCCCTGTACCTTCAAGCACAGCGTTCAATACATTGTACATGTGACACACTCATGGCTTTCGTACAATGAGACTATTAAACTGATTATCATAATTATTGCTTTTATGTGACATGTCTACTGAATGCAAATGCTATAGTTTAGAGCTACAGACTAAAATGGCTCGGTTAACATCTAGGTGTGTTCATACCAGGTCAGTTCTCGCATGGATCAAGACAGTAAATATAGGTAGTTACAAAATCTCACGCCTCAGACCTCTTTAGTCCAGGAAGTGTCCATATCCGGGGCAGCTGCTGTCTGCCTTGCTCTTCTACACATGGCATCTCAGCCATTTCACCAACTCGTTCCACGGGCTGCTTAGTCAGGTATGGAGGGAGGAGACTGTGAGCATGCCCGTCCCCTTTGTAGCTGTAAAGGGAAGGCTATGCTGTCCAGCTTAGCCAATATTGGAGAGCTCCGGCTTTATGTTAGTCCAGTCCCAGTTTTAATCCCCAGGCAGGTCTTCCTGACCTCCTTGGCTATTCCATGCTCTCTCTACCCTCCTATTTGTCTGTAAGGCATCTCAACTTGGACATGGATGGACGGAGAGTCGAAGAGTCAGCCAGTTAACTAGCTGACAAGATTGCAGTGAACTCGTTCACGTTTCCCTGTCAGGACTTGATATCGTCTTCCAACGAAACAATGAAAGCTCTAATTTAGATCATATTTCTCCATCCGTTTCCAGTTTATGTATGAAGCCACTGTGTTAGACTGCGATTAGCAACCACACCGACAGACAGGTCTCTGGTGTTTTTACATGATGGGTTCATTTCTTAAACAGGTACTGGGCCATTCTTGGTGTGGGAATCTAGGGCTTTGAGGCTGCTCACGATCTTCTTCTGCGGTCCTACAATTGTCACTCCAACCTTTTTAAGATCCCTGGTTTGTGAAGGAGAGAGAGAAAGAGAGAGAGGGGTGGAAGAGATAGAAAACACAAACAAAATCAGGGAGGGAAAGATGGAAAGAAAAAAGATGAAAAGTGTGCATTAGTGATGGAGGACATGACACCCATGTGGCATTTAATAACATGCTCCCAGCGCTGCTCCCTTCACTTTCCTATGCATCTGTCATTCACAAAGGACTGCCTTTCCCAGAAGGCCACTGAACTGCCACATCTCTGAAGTGGGGTCTACGGGTGGAGGGCGTGTTGCCTCCACTCTCCATTACCAACAAACAGAGAGGTGGGCCTATGGGGCTACACTGACAGCTGCTATTATGACCCTGTCAGTGGAGGAAATGGCATGGGAGGGCCACGGTTGCATAATAGCCGTAGTTTCTGCATTGCATTGACCTGGATTTCTTTGACAAGGTAGGTATAAGTATGTGGAGAGGAGCAGCACTGGTACATGTACAGGACTTTGATTCAGATAAATCTGTTAATACTCTGAGAAGCTTGTAAAAAAATAGTTATATGCATTCATGTGTAAAAAAGAGCATTTGTAAGCACAGGGTTGTTATTTTTAAATAAATAAGAGCTAATATACAATATCAGTTTCACATTTATGCATCATACACATCAAATACACAGTAGTTAGACAGATCCAATCAAACAATAAGCTATTTTTTAAACATTCAGTAACAACAGCCTAAAAATATATAGTACACAAAGCATTGTTGATATTACAGTACAGAAGAAGTCACAGTGCATGTTAGGACTAATCTATGTTGCCCATCAATAAGTAGTAATAATTGCATTGTATTAGTAGAAGCAGAGGAGTTGTGGTCAGAGTGGTGGCATTCCTACAAGAAACACTTTTGGCCATTAAGACATTTGAGTGTTATTTCAAAATGGTCACAATAAAGTTTGTATTATTGAGATGCAAGCAGAGCATTTAGTTTTCCAAAGCAGCCAAAATAACAGACATTTAGAAAAATCACAAAAAAATTTCACTCTGTGCTACAATGTAAAGGGATAGTTCACTCAAATTAAGTAATGCTTTAAATGTAAACTGGTCAATCAATTGGGTATTTCCATGAAGTTTACAATCGACAAAATCAAAGAGGTTTTTGCCTTTTGCAGGAACAAACAGCACCAGTATGCCATAGACAGACACTATATAGGTTTCCATCCATACACTAATAATTCAGTATCTGATTGGGAGCCTGTTGTTAAATTTTACTTTTGTTTAAGGTTACAGCTGACAGTTGGATAGAAGCACAGCTATTGCGTTATCACTGAACTATCCCTTTAAAAGTCAGACATGTGAAAGCCCATCAGTGATTCTGGAGATACGTAGGTTACTGCTCCCAGTACGTCTTTGTCCTCCACCCACCATCCAGAGCCTGAGGAGGCGGAGAGGAGCTGGGCGTTAGAGAGTGGTGATTCCCATTGATGGCTCCCATTCTGGGCAAGTGGCTGGTGTGACGTGGACCTCCGTCAGAACCACTCTACTGAGACACAGCCAGGCCCAACAACATTAACACAATAAACTGGATGTCATCAGTTTGTGCTTTATCTAGAATGGTATCAGAAGCACATGGTAGTTGCAATGAATAAGGCTAAATCATGAGGCTTTACCCATACAGGAAATAAAGATGCGCTGAACTTGAAAGTAACATGGAAAGCAACTCCTATGTTTGGGAAAATGGTGGGAAATATTTTATGATCTCAAAATATACAGAAATCCCCTATTTATTAGTTGCTGGTAGACATTTTGGCAAAAAGATTTAATTTCATCTTAAAAATATCAACTCAACAACAATACTAATAATAAAATAAAGCTATAAAATTTAAACTAATAGCTCTGTAAATACAATTAATCATAACTACGGGTATGTTGGTGGTTGTTTGCTCAGCAAACTATATCATTGTATCATATGTTTTGGGATATAGCTATTCATTATTCAAATAATTGAAATGCTGTTTATTTTACTGTGGAGTTGGACCAGAAGGGGTAAGGGGAAAAGGGGAACTAGTGCAATGACATTTGAAAAGCGAGAAAAATTAACACAACAGTTTCAAGTTGCAACACATTATAATTTCATAGAGAGATGAACTTTGTTGTTGTGTGCAGTAAAGTTGTTCTTTAACTAGAGATGAAATGCAATGCACTGTTTTGGCTTCCCTTAAAGTTATTGTGACATTAAGAGTTGATCGACAAGTCGAAAAGTTTGGATGTATTAGACATTGTGTATACATTTTCAACACTAACAAAATTAATATGTATTGTGCCATTATCCTGTCCCATTAAGAAAGCAGTTGTGTTGTCATCTTCACTTTGCATCACAAAAGCCATATTATGCATTTTTGACACTACATGCTCTCTTTATAAAGACTAATGAGTGCAAATGAACTTTATCCTCATCTTGGATATGGATCATCTCAAGATCCGACTGATGAAACACTTATATAAGTCATACTTAAAATCGCATATAAATCATACTTTCACATGAAAAAGATTAGTTTCTTTCTAAAGCATGCATGTCACAGTGCCCAGCAATTCCCAACATCCCAGAGTATAACGTCTGCAAGGTATTATTGCTTCAGTGTACTACCCAACTTTAACCACTGCATTGCTTTATAAATGCACACAGGCAGAAGTCATTGTCTAATTTGGTGTGCCACATTTTGAGTTGCTGGAAGAATGTGGATGCTGGGTAAGGTTTGGATACCAGGAAGGGTCCTCGCCGTATGCACCTGGTTGTACAAGAACATGTCAGTGTTTTGCCACTGCCCTTTGTAAAGCAGTCTAGGTCACTTCCTGAAATACCTGATGTGAACTTTGCATGCACTCTTTCTACATGGAGAAAATAGTCCAAATAATGCGGTATTTACTAGTCAATCCATTCCACCGTCTTGAAAAAGGACTTCAATTACATCAGCAGATGAGTCAGCACACTGCAGCCAAGTATGATTACCGTTCCTCGGAGGTCAGAGCATTGCCAAGCCTTGTGCTGAATAGCAAGGACTAGATTAAGACTGTACAAATCAATAGAGCAATCTATACTGAGCAATGCATAGCCGGGGATGCTAGCCTTGTAGCTGAGCTAGCCTTGAGTGCCTTAGTCTCAGCCTTCAGTGGATTAATACTGCAGTAATCCAATTTAGCATCTAGCTACAGAAAAAGCATCATAGGCCAATATGATTTATTTAGCGCAAGGTTTATCTGAGGTGTGTTGTGTCAATACCCTCACCACACAACTCAGTCTGCAGTGTAAGCTTTTTTGTTTTGTAATATGTTGACTAAAGAGAACTTTTTATTGATTAGCATATCCACTAAATAAATGGCATTAGAAATGTCAAGATATATATCTTTTATATGGTACACCTGACAAAAGAGACAGCATGTAGCTAAAACAGCTAAAAATAAGATAAGAAAGAAGTCATTATAATTATCATCCAAATATTGTCTCACTTCAAAGAAAACTAAACTTTGCCTCTTGTTTATTTGGTATCTTCTGCACAAAGAATAACGTCACACAATCTAATGAAAGCCTTTTAATAGTTTGTGAAAATAAGGTTCTAATAAAGCCATAGCATACGTTTAGTCACAAAGACTATACAGTTGCATGCTTAGAACTGCAGTTATATTCCTCCTGCATCTGCATTAAATGCTTTCACTCATGCTTAGGTGGTCACATCAGCTAATCTCATCTTTCAAATCAGCACTGTGTCACACCTAAATTGCAAGTCTGTCATCCTGCTGGTGCCTCTGTTTAAATATAGGATATAAATGATCTATCTGCCTTTAGTACATTAATTCTGCTGTTATGCACGCAGAGTGTTCACGGCTGTAACCCTGTTTAAATCTGTTCTCCTCTCTGTTGTTGTCAGCTGTCATTTCAGTTTAAATCATTGCAAATGTCAAAGCGCCCCTCCACCTCCCAATCACTGCCAGTCTTCACAGATTCTTCAGCTCCATCAGCCTCAGCAGAATCATCAGCCACCAACACCACCACCACCATTGTGTGGACTCCATGGGGGGATTTATCTCGCTGCTCCTCAGGGCGGACACCCCTCGGTTACAAATCTCCCCGTAGAGTTTCAGCGTCAAAGACTTTCTCCCAAGACTTAAACCTTCCTCTTTACTCCACTCACTTCTTTCTCCTGATTGAAATATATTAACAAGTCATTACAATTTTTAATTGCCAATGTGGAAGGTTGCCTTTGGCAAAGATTTAAACTCCTATTTACTTTATAATACTTTTAAGGGCCTCTATACTGGCCAATTAGTGACATCAAATCCATAATTCATCATTATATAACAGGGCACACATTACGCACTGCTTCTTTCTAACATATAAAGCCTAACACTGTTAATGACTATAGCTATTGGGCACAGCACTGCCCACCACTCCAGAACTGCCCCTGCTGCTGCCATCACCACACTGAATGGCTGCTTTGATCACAACGATTAGAAATGTCCAATTATTTACCCGGTCACATTCCATATCAATTAAAGCAGCAGCAGGCCAACGGAGCCAGGGAGGGAGAGAGAGAGAGAGAGAGAGAGAGAGAGAGAGAGAGAGAGAGAGAGAGAGAGAGAAACAAATGTCTGCATTCTGACTTTGAGAAAAATAGAAAACAACAAAACAATATAAAAATAGTCAGCTGTCCTTCATTTTCCAAAGTGGCTGTACTCTGACCTGTAAGTCTAAAGGCAGCATGTTCATCCGTATAATCTCCCAGTCTCTTATCACTGTGCTTGGAAATCATAATTCCTTTCAGTCTGCCAGCACAGGACTCTTTCCAGAACCTGATCTACTATCGCAGAACCTTTTGTCAGCCCGCGGATCCTATCAGCAGAGTAAGACCTATAATCTCTGTCTCTGGTACTAGCACTCCTTTATCCAGGGACATTGATCTACTAAACCCACTACTGTGACAAATACCCAGACACTAATCTAATTTCCCACCAAACGTCCCTCATACTACAGACATGTAAAACTCTCAACTCTCAAAAAAAAAAAAAAACATTTGTACACAAGTCATTTTGTAGAATTAATTATTGCTGGATTACATTAATTCATTCACATATGTACATGTTCACATTCAGGATGTGTGTCGTCTTGTACTTAAAGTCAGTGTTGACTTCAATAGTTTAATAAAACAACAACAATCACGTGGTTATGTTTAAGGAACCACAATTGCCTCAACATTAAAATATTAATCATGATTAATTTGCTAGGAGCATAAATTGTGGAAAAAACAAATGAAATAGGCTATGTTGACCGTGGACACTTTGCTGATCTGTATGTTCAGTATCGGTAACACTCCTCCTCGTTATGTCAAAAGAAATCTTGGTGAAAAAATATTCAAAAAGTAACAATTTGCTGTTGCAAATACGTTTTTAGATGAACATTGATTTTCAAAGATTATTTTTGGGGCATTTCCGGCCTTTATTTTGACCGGACATCTGAAGACATGAAGGGGGAGAGAGAGGGCGAATGACATGCAGCAAAGGGCCTCAGGTCGGAGTCGAACCCTGGCCCAATGCTTTGAGGAGTAAACCTCTATATATGGGCACCCGTTCTACCAACTACGCAATCCGGGTGCCCATGAGCATAGATTTTATAAGATTGTGGAAAATTACCAAATTAGATTTTAGAGATTTGTGCTCAAAGTATTGATTTTGGGGAAACCTGTGATTCTATGTGTGTATGTGTGTGTGTGTGTGTGTGTGTGTGTGTGTGTGTGTGTTTGTCAGATAAGAGACTGTTAACAGTCACAACTGAGCTTAACCTCAAAATACTATTTTCCTGAGGGAAGGCTTACAGGGTTTAACATCAAGGGATCATTGTCCTGAGGGAAGACGCAGGTACGTTAACATTAAAATTACCATTTGGTCTCAGGAAGGGCTTAGATACTGTATGTCATAAATGCCTGACTGTATCAATGTTGCCGTGAGCTAAGCAACTGTTGTCCTTTTGTTTACTTGATAATATACTGTATAAGGCAAGGCACTCTGAAGGAACTTCAGGGAACACCAGTACAGGTCTCCTCTTAATGTTGCATAAAGTAAATTATTAATATTTGATTTATCACAGCATCGACTGTAATTTTTAAGAGAACTAGAAGAAGATTTGACCACATCATCATACTCAACTTCAAGAGAACATACTGTAGGTCATGCAGTGTGTGCTCTCTGATTTCTTTAGATTATTCTCTCAAATAGTTTTCTTCGCTTGATCTTTGCTCTGCATTTTAATGCTTTACAGTATAGAGTGCCATGCATACCTATTTGACAGCTATGCCTTTATTCGCTCTTTCAAAGGCCCATCTCTCTTCCCTTTTATCTTGTCAAATCTCTCCTCACTCAATAGATTTTCTCTTACCCCCCTCTCCCTTATGGAACTCACAACTCTTGTCCTCTCTCTTTCTTTCTCTTTTTTGTCTCTCTACTTATCTCTCTTTCTTTTAATGCTTTCACATTCTCCCTCTGTGGTCATACTTGCAACATTGTGAGCGTGGCTAAAGACCTGTCCTTTTGAATTACCATGACTCATCTGGACACCTTTAGTAAGGGCTCTATAGCTAACTGAGAACAAGAGTGTGTGTGTCTGTGTGTGTGTGTGTGTGTGTGTGTGTGTGTGTGCATGTGCGTGCATGTGCGTGTGCGTTCCTCACCAAGAGCCTCTTTAAATTCATGAATTTCATGAATGGGCAGAGGAGCTTAGTGTGTGTGTGTGTGTGTGTGTGTGTGTGTGTGTGTGTGTATGTGTGTGTGTGTGTGTGTGTGTGTGTGTGTGTAGTTGCTTACTCAGTGGAGGTCTTGGCCAGGGTGTCACAGGAGCTGTAACTGACCCCAGAGAAGGCCTCTTTGCAGGGCAAAGTCCTCATTCCATCCATCCATTCACCCAGTGTCCCCATCGAGGGAACCTCTGAACTGCTCCTGTCCAACAACAGGTTGGCCGGCCTGAGGGGACACAGGAGAAGGAGTAACATAAAAACATGATGTGACTATGAACAAGAACAAATTTCCTTGGGTAATGGCCTGTAACATAGTCAGATGAATAAAAGGCTCTTTATAGCGTTATTTCAGAAACACAAAGGCATTAGCACACCCCCCCTTAGCGCTTGTAGAAGGGATTTATGATGTGAATAATTAAGTGTTGTGAGTTGTTATTTTACATAAAAGCTCTGTCACTCCCCACAAGCATACAGAACTCAAAGTACATATGTGGTAGGGCTCATGAAATGCTATTTTAGCAGCAGCATACATTGCAGAACTGTTTGCACTGCTATTCCATTTAAACCATTGATGTTGTCAATTGCTTGTCATCTGTGCACTGGTAACACTATGTAGCAGTGGCATGATGGCCTCCAGGGTTGCATAGGTCATTGTCAGATTTAAGCACAACACTCCTGCATATGACATACAACCTTTCCCGACAAGTTTGTCCATGTTAGTTTGTTAAATGTTATGTGATAAAACATCTGTTACACAGCATTATATAGATGTATCAAATGTTTTAAAAAGAACTTGTGTTCGTTTGGATGTAATTATATTTACATATTTTAACATACGTCAATAGTATTCTAAACATTATGTGCTTACATACCTATGCAGAACTAAATGCAAACCAGATTTCTTAAATCTGATTGTACTGCACTCTTTAGGGAGCCACACACACACACAAACATATATGCACATATGTGTCTGATTCATATACAGTAAACCTACATAGTGCCTTTGGGCTTTGAATACAAGGGGGAAACTGAACCGTCACACAAATTATTTCCATAATGTATTTAACATATTCAAGAACAAGATTACTAACAAAAGCGGCATCAGTTTTCTGTCTAATGTAATTACCGTTTCCTGCATTACACGTACCATGTGGCAAAATTCAACATTAGATTTGATTAGACTTGATGGTTTCAATTGGATCAAATCAAATTGAATGCACCGTGTTGGGCTTTAGAGTGCTCAGTCAACAGTAGAGGGTGAAGGAATGGCTGCAGGCGCTGTTCTGACTCGCTCTGATTGATGGTTGCCAAAGACAGGGGAAGAGGAAGGATGAGAGAGTTAGAAAGACATACAGAGAGAGCAAGAAAAGAGAGTAGAGGGGATGCTGAAGATGATAAAGAAAACTATTTTCTTTGTACACGCAATCTCCAAAGTCACTACTGTAGCTATGTTTAATACAAATGTGGTATACTTTGCTGTTGTAAAACATGATTGCATCAAGCCAGGAAATGTGAAACCAGGTCAATCCAAATTAGGTCAAACTTGGGACCCGAAACCAATAGCCAAAAAAGCCAAAAAAATCAATAGCCAAAAAAGGAATTCGGTGGAGCATTTTGTGTGTTAATTGCTGAATTTGTGAGTGGCATTTAAAACTGGGTTGCAGAGGCACTTTGCACAGGACACATTGCACCTTTCTTGCAGAGTAGACAAACAATATGACATATACACATATAAGGGAATATGTGTGTGTGCTCGCAAGGCTCGCAAGGTAGGACAGGGCAGCAAAAAGGGTAGTTATCTTTCAGGGAATACTATTCATAGCCTTGTGAATAAACTCATTAGAATACCAGGAAGTCAACCTCTGCCTGATTGATTTGGATTGGCAGAGAAGTTTGAAAACACTATGCGTAAGAAAGCTGGGAAATTGTATCCCAAGGTTAGACTAACTTAAGGGAATTAGATTAGAAAAAAATGGACTAAAACAATTTATTTTGAGTTTCAAATTTAAATTTAGTTTTAGTCTATTTTGTGAAAGTGGTATTGGATGTTAAAGGAATGTTTGTAAAATTATATATTTAAATATATCACAAATACCAACCTGTTCTCACTCCCAACTCGTGAAATAGTGACGCTTGGTCAGTGGCTCTTAGCATCAGATGCCGATGCAAAAATCCCCCTTTAGCGTCTGTATAGAACGCACCGGGCAGACCAGCAGCTCAACCGCGGTACTGTAAAAGGACTTAGTATTAAGAGCTGGTAGAGCAACGGTAGAGAGTAGTATGAAAAGACCGAGTAGTTGGCTGGTGGGTGAATCAACCAACTCAGGACTTTCACCCAACAGACCAGAGGTTTGTGTCCCGTTCTTTTGCAACTCCACCCGAGATCTTTTCAAAACTGTCTTGTTCTTGTGCTGCATGTCAGTGTATTGCCATCCTGACAAAGAGTGTCAAATAGTGATGCCAAGAGTTCCAACCCAAAGTGCCCAAAAGTGACACCAAGAGTCCTGAGTCTATGAGGCCAAAGGGCTAGATGCTAAATCTGTCTTTTTCCGTCAGTAACAAACACCAAAGGCCTTACCAAGTGTCTCTTTTTAACGCTGGGAGTAAGAATGTGTTGCAAATACACACTTCAGTCAACTCTTTTGGGAATACATGTATCATGTATTAGCTATCTCTTACAATATTAATTAAAAGCGTTTTAAATGTCATGCTAATGCAACATGTTTTGATTTCAAGAAGCAAAATACAATCAAAAGCATGTTATAATAGAAAAGTATCACACTGCCATCAAGCAACAGACAAAAACTTCAGCTGTATGGACAACTCAAACCAAAAGAGGAAAAAGGGTTGAAAAAATATGCATTTGAAGCAGCAGAGTGGGTGTTGTTACAATGATTGAGTCTTGTGCTGCCAGATCAGAGGACTGTCAAAATGCTGAGGGCCTCACAGGACCCCATGAAGAGACTGGTTTGTAGGAAAAAGAGGGACCCGGAGGCTGGAAAGTGGGGGAGGTTTGCAAGAGGGGAAAATAAGGAAATGTGTAAAAAATGTTCTTTTTTTTAAATGTAGCGTAAAGTAGCAATTGTGATGGTTGTGACTGACTTTTTTCCGATATACAGTACATTTGCTAAAAAAAGGTTAGTTATATCTAAATGCTGAGGATAACAACTTTTGGGCTGAATGTTTTTGCAGGATATTTGATCCTCTCCTCTCCGGTACCCCTTTTCTTCTTTTCTCCTCTGATTTCATCCATCCTCGCCTTGATTCTTGGCTTTCTTTACCCCTCTCCTGTCTCCGTTGAGAGATAAACTTAAAATGACCTTGTATCATTTTCTTTGTTTCCTTTGTTGTCATATTTTCGGCAACATCTCACGGCAAGAGCCAAGATGATTGGAGAGGAAACAGAAACAGAGGGATGCTATGAAGAGAAAAAATAAAGGAAAAAGGAAACATCTGTCTTATGGCAAAGGGCGGTTTAAAACCCCTCCTGGACCTAACACCATATAAAAACGCAGAAAACACCCCGCTTGTACAGAAGGAAGTATAAATACACTGGAGAGAAAATAAAGTCTACCCCCCTTCTTATTTTCATTTCCCTTCCTGTTTCTGATCTATCTTTCATTTTTTAGTCTCTTGTACATAGAGATCTCAATGGAGGAGTAAGGTGGATGAGGAGATGAGCTTGAGCAGATGCATGTAGGCAGGACAGAGCTGGAGGACTTTACCTCTCACTGTGTTAAAGGGACAAATCCCAGGGTGTCTCTGGGAGAGCTTACTGATGCGCTAACAGGCCCAATATTTGGCCTTGGATTTAAAATTTTGACATGTGGTCATTTGGTATCCTCAGCCTTTGCTGGATGTGATGGGTATGATGTAGTTTTAATTAATAAAAAGGTACTTTGAGGGAAACTATTAACATAAATTGATTCAAGTGTGACATTTTGAATTGATTCCAGTCAAGCACGGCTCCTGCTCTGATCTCTTAATATGTATTATGAGCCAGGGTGTCAATGCAGAATTGTAGTTTTTTTGTTTTTGTAAAATACACAAAATATTAGCATTTGGATAATTTGCATTGCAGTGCATTACTGACCACGGCACATTGATTGTATTATAGCACTTCAGTTGCAGCCATTGCCATGTCAAATAAACACATTTTAAAACAGGCTAACCAGTGATCTCCTAGGATTTAGACACCCTGTAAAACCAATGAGATAGACCGTGGCCTCTAACCTTGACTGGGCTCCTGTTGGCCCATAATAACTCTCTGACATCCAACCTTGGCCCACTAACCCGAGTCCCTCTCCATCCACATGCAGGAGCACTAAACTCTGACCAGCTCCCACACATGAAGCCTCCAGATGCTCTGCTCAGGTCCCAGGCTTTGGTCTAGGCTTTGAGGAGGAGGGGGTGCTCCATTAGCCAGCCAGGACAGCCCTGAGACAAACGAGGTGTGTAGAGCTGAGTGCAGCTGCTCCTGTAGTGCAACTGCCGCCACCACACGCACACACACACACACGCAGATACACACCTACAGTTCTCATAAATCAACACAGCCGCCTCTGTCGGCAGTCCTGTGCTCGGCCCGTGTTAAAAGCCAATCAGGAAAATTGCATGCAAACTCCAAGGGACCTATTTTCACTTTCTTAAGAAATCATTAGTCAATGTTATGAGCTTTGACGTCTCCATAATACCACGGCCGTCTGCCATAGACCCAGCGTTTGTCCCCTTCCCTGCTCAGAATCTACACCTCTACATGGGCTTCCCTGGTTCCCCATGGCCCCCTGGGAGAGAATAGTGATCCCAAGAAAGGAACAAAGCATAAGGGAGGATTAAAAGGAGGAAAAAATGTAGCATAAAAAATATGAAATATAAGGAAATATGAATGATATGTTATAAGTGATAATGAGTGTTAATTAAATTTTAATGTAATCATGTAGCCCATGTACTGTCTGGTTCCAAAAACAAACAGGCGTGCCATAAAGGGGACAAAGATTGAAATATAATACAACAAGTATTTGTTTACCAACCACATCTGTGGTCCCAATGCTTTGTGATCGCAGAGCCGCAATAACCCATAATGCTGTGCATTAAAAAGGTATACGTGTTGATTGCCTGGCGCCAGGTGTTTGTTAATCCGGTGCAAGGGCTCTAAACCCAAGAATTGAAAACAATTAAAAGTTGTAATATCTTTCTGATACCTGGATGTGGTGTTGGCCGTGATTTTGAGGCTACCGGGGTTGCGGATGAGTTTATCCAAGATGCTGACGATCTGTTCAAACTTGGGCCGGTTGTTCCTCTCTTTCTGCCAGCAGTCCAACATCAGCTGGTAAAGGGTAGCCGGGCAGTCCATGGGTGGGGGGAGGCGGTATCCTTCATCTACAGCCTTTATTACCTAGATTTAGGAAGGAAAGTAAAGACAGGATTTGAGAAATTACAGATAAAATGTGTTCATCACGTGCAGCACGGTGGCTCAGTGGTTAGGGCTGCGGCCTCACAGCAAGTAAGCACTGCTGAGTACTGGGTCCCATATCCAGGCAGGGCCTTTCTGTGAAGAGTTTGCATGTTATCCCTGCGTTTGCGTGGGTTTTCTCCCACAATAAAGACATGAAAGGTACTGGTGTTATAAATTAACAATGGCTGACCACTGCTCCTATTTAGTTGGGAAGGGTTAAAGGCAGATACATTTCTTGTATGTGTATAATTCACTTGACAAATATATACAGTATATATATGCTGTATGCATGTATGTGTGTGTATATATATATATATATATATATATATATATATATATATATATATATATGCACATATATATACTGTCATCTAACATCAAAACATCTTCTAATATCCTCGTAAGTGCCTGACTGCGGTCTGTGGGACTATATTCCCTTGTTTCCTTCTATGTGTTGAAAGACTTTTAACTAGACATCTAAGCTAAATCAGTGGACGTTGCTAATTATTTATGCTTAGCTTTCTACATCCTATGGCTCTGCCCTTCGTCAATTATATGGTGCAGTGTAAGTAGTGTATGGTGCAGTTTTCAAGGCTTTGAAATTTGGGATGAGAGGGGCGGCCTCTAGCTCACCTGGTAGAGCGCACGCCCCATGTAGGCTTAGTCCCTGCCAGCGACCCAGCTTCTAATCTGACCTGAGGACCTTTGCTGCGGTCATACCTCCTCTATCTTGCCTCATTTCCTGTCTGTCTTCTGCTTGTTGTGGTAGCTACTGACGGAATTAGCTATTTCAAAATTGTGGGTTTGTGCAGGATGTCCCGTGTCAAATTTTGCCAATGGAAAACCAAAAAAGAGCAGGTCAGATATAGAGTCTTATCGATACGTACCATGCAGTGGAAAAACATTACTCCTCATAAGTAAAACTTGTCAAATGTGCAAAGCTGGCTGTGGTGGTTGCGCCACACAGACACCAGACCAGACACCCCTGCTAAAGGAACTTGACAACATAGCAGTACTTACATCCTGATTGGACATCTCCCAGTATGGCCGTTCCCCATATGACATAACTTCCCAGAGCACAATGCCATAACTCCAAGCATCACTGGCTGATGTAAACTTCCTGTAGGCAATAGCCTCTGGAGCTGTCCACCGGATAGGGATCTTACCTCCCTGAGTGACACGGAATAAGAGAAAGATAAATCAGTCTTTCAGTCAGTTAGTGGCATTACACTTTTGTTCTTAAAATTCATAAAAGACCACTTATCAGACATAACAAAATAATCCTCAAAAATAGAAATGGATTGACAGGACATTCATACAATTCATAAACAGCAAAAGGTTAGCCAATTTAACCATCACCATCATTATACCAACAATTCCACAAGAATGAAAGTATAACACGTCCAAAAACATTTCCAGTACAAGAACAGAGGGAAATATGACTGTACTGTGTCAGTTTTATGGTAGAGCTGTGATGGTGTAAATATTACAGAGATGACTGCAAGTCTATATGCATTATGCATATATGTAATATTAGATGTATGATAGCCAATGCACATGGTTAATGTCACATACAAAGGCCTACATGTCCTGAAACATTCAGACAATTTTATGAGATTTATTTTATAAATCCTTTAACCCCAAATGGCTCAGTGGTTTGGACTGAGCATGGTGATCTCAACCTCAGATCCAGGACTGTAGCAGCTATCTGAAATATTATTACTTAGTGGTGCAGAGGACATGCAGTAAAACCTTCAAATGAGGTCTTTAAATCACATTGTTAATTTGCTTTTTAACAGAAAATATATACATTTAAAATAGATAAAACAGATTTAAAAGTAGTCATATACAGTGGCATTGAACTTTATTGTAAGTACAAAAGTGTATAGCCATAATCAGTTTTAATGAAATTCTATGTGCGTCAACCTAAAATACACAACATGTTAATCAAACAGTACTCCAAAGTTTCCTGCACGACCTCTCAGTGTCTGCTGCATTTGTCATTCAAGCTGAGAAGCAGGATAAATGGAGAAAATGGAGCTGAGAAAAGGAGGCCAATGGCAGCCAAAGCTAACAGACATCGGCCAAGATGCTCAGCTCTTGCCCTGTTGCTGTGTTCACACACAAACACACACACACACACACACACACACACACACACACACACACACACACACACACACACACACACACACACACACACTTCGAAAACACACTTTCATAGTGCTTGATTGGTCAAGAAACACTAGGAGATACTGACTTACATGCACAGAAACATACACAAAGTAAAACCATAGTTTGTGCCCAAAAAGTCAAGGCTAGAGAAGTGTAAACACCACAGAAAGTTCCAGTGAGGGTTGGATGGAAATCTCCTTGTACTTTATGTGTGGAACGTTGTCAGTTACGGTAACATATGAGAATTTATCATTCTCTTTTATTATTTTAGATTATGTATTTCTGGGAGAAAGTCAAACGGCACACTGACTGTTTATTTGACAAGCAATTCTCAGCCAACAAATTATACTATGTTTAAAGGGCTGCACGCATGGTCTAGAGCACAGTATCCTATGATGAAAATGACCACACACACACGCGCTGCAAAAAGTACAGATGAATGCCTAAAGTGTTGCGTGCCTGCTGATAATGTTTCATTTTGTGACATGTGCTGTAAGAAGTGAAACAAGTGAACCTCCAAGATGTGGACACTTGTTTTTTTGAAAACGGAATTGTCTCACCTTCTACAGTAGATTTTTTCTTAAGGTTTTTCTTAAAATCTACATTTTTTCATGCCCGTGCACTATATGTAGGGGCGTTGCAAGAAATATGCTCAGAAAAATTCTAAGACTAAGAGATTTCCCACAGTCCAGTAAAATTGCTATGGAAATTCCATTCATATTTTTGGTAAATCAAATCAATTTTAATCCAAGTTTTTAAGGATTTTAAGGAGTCAATATCTAAACAGTTCAGAGTTGAGGCCAAGTTGCAAAGTAACCTTGTTCTGAGAGTTGAGAGTATGACATACAGTAGGTTAAATCATTAATATACAAGGAGACAATGGGCAAGTGTCACATGATGAACTTCACCAAATTCTGGAGTCTGTATTCATAAATACATACATTATTGCTGATTGGATTTAGGATCATTCTTGCTGAAGAGGAAATAAGATAATTCTGATTTGAAAGGGAAACTGTATCCAGTTGTAGAGCTTATGTATTGAGTACTATATCCCATTGTTGTGTTCAGAGACTTTTATGCAACATTGCATTTTACGTAACACATTCGTGGAAGAAAAAGGGTGTGCCCTGGGACAGCGCCCAACATATTTGTTCTTGCTGTCATTTATGTCTACAGATTGTTTGTGCTCCAGCTCACCCTGGTAGTGTAAGCAGCCTCCGCGTCGTCCTCCAGAACTCGGGACAAGCCAAAGTCTGACACTTTACACACCAGGTTGCTGTTGACCAGGATGTTTCGAGCTGCCAGGTCTCGGTGAACGTAGCCCATGTCTGACAGATACTTCATACCCGAGGCGATGCCACGCAGCATGCCAACCAACTGGATGCCTGTAAACTGGGCATCGTGTTTCTAAAAGAAAGAAAGAAAATTGAAAGGAAGAAATAAAACATGAGGTACACACTGCCACACATTTAATATATGATATTACACAAAGGGAGTCTGACCTTTCCGACTATTTGCATGAAATGAATGCTTTCTACATAAGTAACCGCAGCATTTTCATTAACCTTTAAAAACCACCTTTGATATTGTAACGCTCACCCCAGGGTTGCAGCGTTGAATAAGGAGGCGATGACTGGCTTGCAACTTCTGTGCATTTATTTTAGAAAGACAGTTTAACTCCGGTCACTGTTGGCCGTGACCACGCCGAACATTCAGTCCACAACAACGGAACAGGAGCCCCTCCTCCACGCCCAAAAACTCGGGTTGCCCCCCCCCCCCTCAATAGAACTACACTGACCTCTGCTGGTAACAGTAGTGCATAACACTAACACATATAAGTCTTTGCTTAACTGATGAACTAATAACAGGGACACATTAACTCAGCTCATTACACAGCTCCCCCTCAACAAAGTCCCTCGTCCCGAGGGACTACACAAAGTCTCTGAGATGGCCCGGCCGACGTCTCTGTCTCCGCGGCCGCGTGGGGGACGCGGGCGCCTCCGCCATGTGGGGGGTGCTGCGCCCCTGTGCAGTGAGAGGGGTATGGGATAGGAAGGGGGAAGGAGGGGTGTGAACAGGGGGGTCAGTCACAGTCTCTGGGGAAGTATTTGCAGGGGGAATGGGGCTTTGACAGGGCTCGTGTGTGTGTCTGGGTGTTGTGATTGTGCCGTTGCCCCTTCTCGCAGGCGTTTGGGAAGGGGAGGGAGTCTCCTCTGTACGGGGCCAATCTGTCTCTGTGGAGCGCAACCTTCCTTCTTTTTCCTGGCAGCTGGACTCTGTACACCACTTCACCCAGCCGCTCCACCACCTGACAAGGCCCCAGCCAATGACAGTCCAACTTGGGGCACCGGCCCTTCTTCCTACGTGGGCTGTACACCCAGACCAGCTCTCCAGCTTGGAAGTGTCTCCCCTTTGACCTTATGTCGTAGTTCCTTTTTTGTCTCATGCTTGCTTTCTCCAGCTGGTCTCGGGCAAAGATGTGGGCGGACTCCATCCGATCCTGGAGCCTCCTGGCGTACTCTCTCCCTGGAGGAACAGCAGGGGTGTCAGGAGGTTTGCCAAACGCCACCTCCACTGGTGTCCTTAACTCCCTCCCCAGCATGAGGAGGGCAGGCGTGCATGAGGTGGACTCCTGAACAGCAGACCTGTAGGCCATGAGGACGAGGGGAAGGTGTGTGTCCCAGTCACGTTGATGCTCCGCTGTGAGGATTGCCAGCTGCTTTGCCAGGGTCCTGTTGAACCTCTCAACGAGGCCGTCGCTCTGGGGGTGCAGCGCTGTGGTCCGGGTCTTATGCATGCCCATACGCTCACACAGGGTGGCAAAGACCTGTGATTCAAAATTCCTCCCTTGGTCACTGTGAATGGTTTCAGCCACCCCGAATCTGCTGAACATTCCCTCTACCAAAGCGTCAACCACTGTCTCTGCTTCCTGATTTGGCATTGCGTACGCTTCAGGCCATTTTGTAAAATAGTCCATGGCGACCAAAACGTACCGGTTGCCTGTATCCGTGCGGGGGAAAGGGCCCATGACATCCACAGCTACTCTTTCCATGGGAGCCCCCACTGCCTGTTGCTGTAGTTGTGCGCGGGACTGGTCCGGGGGGCCCTTATAGGCCGCGCAGAGGTCGCAGCGACGGCAAAAGTCCTCCACGTCCCGTCTGGCCCGCCCCCAGTAAAATCCCTGACGAAGCCGGCGGAGTGTTTTGGCTACTCCGAAGTGTCCTGCCCCTGCGGTCCCGTGTGATGTTCTTAGCACTGCGTCTTTCAGTGAACTGGGGACTATCACCTGCCACCTTTCCTCTCCCGTGGCAGGCTCCTTCCAGGCTCTCTGCAGTACCCCATCCCTCACTCTCAATGCATCAAACATTGTCCACAGTCCTTTCGTTGCAGCGGAGCTCCCTGTCACCCCTTCCCAGGGTGGTCTCAGTCCTGCTTCGACCCACTGTCGCACTTGTTGTATGTCTCTGTCCTGCTCCTGTTGTGTCTGCCACTCAGCCACGTCAACCATCATTGTTCCCCGGCAGACTGGTCCAGGCCCCTCGTGCATGGGGCATGTCTCCTCCTCGATACGGAGTTCTTGCTCACGCGCTTCTCTCCGCTCACAATATTGGCACCCGCCCAGGGCGCAAGGGCGGCGGGGAAAGGGCATCTGCGTTGGCATGGCTAGCTCCGGCTCTGTGTACCACTGTGAAAACATAAGACTGCAACATTTCAATCCAGCGTGCAACTTGGCCCTCTGGTTCTCTGAAGGACATCAGCCACTGAAGTGCTGAATGATCCGTCCTGACGATAAAGGGGCGGCCACACAGGTAGTACTTAAAGTGTTTTATTGCCGCCACCATGGCGAGGAGCTCTCGGCGCGTGACGCAGTAACGGCGCTCAGCCTTGTTGAAGGTTTTGCTGAAATACGCCACTACTCTCTCTCCGTCTGGCCCCGACTGGGCTAGCACTGCGCCCATGCCCACGTCGCTTGCGTCCGTGTCAAGAATAAACGGCAAACTGGGGTCAGGGGGGGTGAGAATGGGGGCCTCTGTTAGTGCCTTCTGGAGAGAGTTGAAAGCTTGCTGGCACTGTGGTGTCCAAATGAAGCCCCTGCCTTTCTGCAGCAGGTGATACAGGGGGGCAGCTGTGCAGGAGAAACCTCGCACAAACTTCCTGTAATATGAAGCCAGGCCAAGGAAGCTCTTCAGTTGTCGTTGGTCAGTGGGTGTGGGCCAGTCTCTCACCGCATGCACTTTCTCTTCTAATGTGCTGATCCCATCTCCCCCCAGCCTGTGCCCCAAAAACTCCACCTCTTTCCTCATAAAGCGGCACTTTTGTGGGTGTAATTTCAGGCCCGCTGCAGACACTCTTTGCAGCACCAGCCTCAGCGACTCCAAGGCTGTTTGGAAGGAGCTCCCATGGGCCAGGATGTCATCCAAATACACCAGACATCTCTGACGGGGGATGCCAGCCAGCACCCGGTCCATGAGTCTTTCAAAGGTGGCTGGGGCATTACACAGGCCAAAACTGAGGACCCGGAACTGCCACAACCCCCTGTCCATACAGAAGGCAGTCTTTGGTCTTGCTTCCGGGCTGAGTGGCACTTGCCAGTATCCGCTTCGCAGGTCGAGTGAAGAGAACCAGGAGGAGCCAGACACCAGGTCCAGTGACTCATCGATCCTGGGTAATGGATATGCGTCCTTTTTGGTCACATGGTTCAGTGGCCTGTAGTCCACGCAGAATCTCATTTTGGGGCTCCTCTTTTTCGAAACCATCACCACTCCCGAGGCCCATGGGCTGTCTGACGGTTCGATAATGCCAGCTCTTTGCATCTCTTCCACTGCTCTGTCTGCAGCCTCACGGTGAGCCATGGGGAGGCGCCGGGGACGCGTCTTGATGGGCTGTGCGTCCCCGGTGTCTATTTCGTGCTGCACCAGGTGTGTCAGGCCCACTTCATTGTCTGATAGTGCAAAAATGTCTATAAAGTCAGACAACACCTTCCACAGCTCCTCCTGCTGCCATTGCTCCAATTGGTCACAATTCTGTCTCCATATCTCTCTCACCGCTGTCAACCTGTCTATCCCCTCCACCGTAGTTGACTGGGCTGGGGAAGATGAACTGGAGTGTGTGGGGATGGAATGACCGTTGCTGGGGGCATGGGGCGCCAGTGGCAGGGCACTGCCCATTGGGGAGCTGTGTGAGGCGCATGCGTCCTCCGCTGGGGAGTTGTTGCTCTCTTCTTGTGTTTTTGTGTCATGGCAGGGTGTTTCCATGACTGTCCTGACCAGGGGTTGCGGCTTTGAAGACTGTGTGGGTGGTACCATTCTGACAGTGGGGCCCCCGGGAAACGTCAATGTGTTCTCCCCTAGGTCCAGCAGGCAGCGTGCAGACCTCAAAAAATCCAGTCCCAGTATACAGGGGTCCTGCACCTGCGCCACCCACACTGTAAAATCCGCTCGCTGACCTCCCACATTCAACGTCACCCTCCCCCTACCAAGCATAGGGGCCAGCTCACCCGTCACTGTCCTCAGCTGCACTGTAGTCTGCTCCAACTGCGTCCCTTCTGGAACCACATCCGGCCGCATCAGTGTTGCTGTGGAGCCCGTGTCCACAAGGGCGGTACATGAGGCCCCACCTATGGTGACGGGAACGTGGCAGAAATGTCCAGCATGAGTCCAACCCACCACCATCGCAGATTCTGTGTTCTCGTCTGCTTCAGGGGGAAGTGCAGCCCCTCTGCCCTGCCTGTGCCGTTTGGCTCCCCCTTCTCTCGATGATGCAACATGGGACATAATGTCAGGGGCCCGTACCGTCCCAACTATACGGGCCCTGGTCCGTTTCCCTGGTCGTTGGAATGCTTGGGGCACTGTCTGAGGAGATGGCCAGGCTGTCCGCATCCCCAGCAGACCAGGGGGCGGTGGCGAGAGCGTGCAGCACTTTGTGGCGAATGCATAGACACAGCCCGAATCAGTTCAGTCAATTCAGCCGCCCATGCAGGCTTTACTTGGGCTGCGTCAGTACATGCAGCGGCTCTCACTGTAGGACCACTCTCTGCAGGGCCGCTTTCCATGGCCTCGCCCTCCACAACCTCCCTTTCTAGAGCCAGCTCCAGAGCCTCTTGTATGGAACGGGGATGGGCGAGCTGGGTCTGAATGCGCAGTCCCTTGGGGGTTAAGGCTTGAATAAACTGGTCCCTAGCAAGCTCTGTTTGTACTGCAGGGGGCATGTGGGCATAAGCCCTCCGGGCTAGAGTCTCAATGTCGTTAGCTAAGACGCGGAGGGGCTCCCCAGGTCGCCTGCGTCTGTTGGACAGCTCAGAGCGCAGGAGATCGGGCTGTTCACAGTGTCCAAAACGTCTCTGTAGGGCTCCAACAAGGGCCATATAATCATTTCTCTCTTCCGGGCTTAGCAGTAACAGGCACGCTAGTGCGTCATCTGTAAGGCATAAGGCTAACTGTAGCGCTTTATCATTATCCGACCAGCCCGCAGCTTGTGATAGCAGTTCAAATTGGGCATGAAATGCCTGCCAGTCCGCCTTACCGGAGTACTTTGGTGTTTTACATGGGGCCCGGCAAGCATGGGCAACGCCATTTTGCCATACAGGCAGCGCGTTCTCTCTGTTGTAGTGCCGTGAAGTGTCGGTGAGGAAGCCTTCCACGCGTCCTCCGCTCGGTTGGGGGACAGCTGAGCCCATTCCCGGCCTCGTTGGCCATGCTCCTCGCCGCCAGTTTCAAGCGGGCTTTGGTCTCCGCAGCGCGCTCAAACTCCGCCGCCAGACCTTCCGCTCGGGCATAACTGTAGCTCACCCCTTCCTCCTTAATTTTCGGCCGTGCTCCTCCCTCCGCCATGTTCATCGACAGTAGGCTCCCGCAACGGCTCCGTTCGGTAGGTCCGCTAGCCGGCTAAGCTAACACCGGAGAAGTAACCAGTCCGTCACTTTAACTTCTGACACCAGTGTAACGCTCACCCCAGGGTTGCAGCGTTGAATAAGGAGGCGATGACTGGCTTGCAACTTCTGTGCATTTATTTTAGAAAGACAGTTTAACTCCGGTCACTGTTGGCCGTGACCACGCCGAACATTCAGTCCACAACAACGGAACAGGAGCCCCTCCTCCACGCCCAAAAACTCGGGTTGCCCCCCCCCCCCTCAATAGAACTACACTGACCTCTGCTGGTAACAGTAGTGCATAACACTAACACATATAAGTCTTTGCTTAACTGATGAACTAATAACAGGGACACATTAACTCAGCTCATTACAATATTATGTACCTCATCTTCAGCTTAAGTGATATACCAAAGCCAGAAAGGCAGTAATGTATGGAAGTTGGGATCATATGAACACAATACTGAAATGCTTTTTTGTTGTTATCCACCACATACTGTATATGATGCTATGTATTACATATGGTACAGATTTATAATATAATGGCTTCTGTGATGACCAATAAAGCTCTTTATCTTGAGTTTGTTTGGATACTTTATAAGGATCCATGACTACGCCCGAGAGTCTAAATACAGTATTTCAAGACTACAATACTCCTCCCATTTTAAGCTATCAACACTGATAGCTTAAAATGATTAAATTAATACATATTATACTGAAAACATGTGGATGTTGATCCTGTGTAAGCCATATTTGGAAAATCCTTAAGATCTTAAATGGATTTTTAAGTGGTTAGATGCAGCATTCTGCAGACTCGATGAGATATAAATAAAAATCATTTTCTTTGTTTGCATTGACAAGTAAGAGTGTTCACTAGTTTACACTGGTGAGTGTTTGTGAGTAATCCTACTGTATATGTCTGAGTGGGCAAGAAACAAAACAAAACAAAGAAGACATGAGAAAAGCCTGAAATCATGGAATACCATGAGAAAGCTGACAAAGTTGATGTTGATGTTTTTGCTCAGGGTTTGCACAAGGCTCCATATAGCATGTGACTGAGTAGTCTGGCTGTGTCTAATTGGATAATCTATCCATTGCTCTTAGCATGCACTGGTTTGCTCTGTGTTTGACAAAGACCACATCATTTGTGAGATGAGTGTAAGATGAGTGTTTTCCTTTGAAAAACAAACGAGCCTACTTCACCTCCCACTTTGTCTGGAGCCAGACCACCTGGCTTAGTCACTTCAAAGCTTTGCAAATTCAGTACACGGACATAAGCTACAATGCATGAGCTATGCATTTGCATGTGTGTTTGCACATATGACACATTTTTCAATGATGAAGTGCAGGCCTCTGAGAAAATCAGTAAACAACAGCTACTCCTTCTGCATGTGTCTGGATACTGTGCAGACACATGTGGAAAAGGGCTAAAACAGACATCAGTAGTCATGCTGCCATGCCAGGGTTGTGGCTTGGCTGTCGTGCTTTGGCTAATTTCAGCGAGGCAGGTCAATTTCTCCCAATCAAATTCACTCCTGGCCTGAAGAACAGTGGGAGCAGTTCATAAAAGCTTGTCATTTGATAAGCCCTGTATAGAAAAGTTAGCTGAAACAGTCAGAACTGCTAAAATTCTCAGGTGCATACTTTTATACATATACTGGAATTGATAGAAAGGCCTTAAACTTTGTGTAGAAATTTGCCACAGGACCCAATTTGTTAATTCCATAATAACAATAAGACTAGTACTAATTCTAGTACTAAAAAATATTAGGTGTTTTAATTGGATCTCTGACATCTCTGGTAGAACATGTTTTTTTTTATTAGATTTATTATTACAGTACTTTCTAATTTACAAGTTTGTTTTTTTTAAATCAATGGTTGTTATTTGATATCATCCAGACAGAAGATTTAATCTTTAGTCAATGACTGAAAGCTTATAACAGCTTGTTTTTTTCCATAGTCCTGCACTTTTAGGGTAAGTAATTAGATTTTTCCATGTTTACTTAACTTAAACCAAATATCAGTGTTCAGCATTTGGTAAGTGCCAACTTTGTGCACTCGTGTCATTGTAAAAATGTAAAAGCAAAGATTTACCGTACTGTGTGTTGTACAGGTGCAAGATATTTTTTTCAGCACATTAAGGTGTTCCCTGGCTTGGGTTTCTTAATCCTCAGCTAGCCATTGAGTTTGTGTTCCCCCAACTTCCTGTGTGAATGTGTTCCGGGTGTGTACCACTAACATGCATCATGATCTCCATAAACTCCAAGTGTGTGTGTGTGTGTGTGTCCATGTTATAATACTTACTCTCAAGAAACTGTCCAGGGATCCGTTCTCCATGTATTCTGTAACAATCATGACCGGTTTACCTGTAACAGTAAGGGGAAGTTTCAATCTTGGTTACATCATTTGTATTGCAACTCGAAAAAAACAATATGACCAGCCAAACACTCCACCATAACAAAAGACACTCAAAGCCCAATATCATACTAATTTCAGATTTATCTTCTGAAACTGGCAAAGTCATTTGTTTTCACACCTACCTCATTTGGTGCGGACCTTCAGACTTTTCAGTTTGGTCCGTACCAAAATTGCAAGTGAGAAAGGTGCCTCGGACCACGGTCCGAATCAAAAGACCAATCAAAAGAGATGGTCTTTGTCCAAACCAAACTAAACCATTCTTCGGTTCATTTGCAGTATGAAAATACTTTTTTGGATGGTTCAGACTTTCGGACGGGTTACAGGAAGTTATGCAACTACGTACCATAGAAGAAGAAGAAAAAACTTGGGAAAAGAAAACCACTACAAAAAGTAAAAATGAGTCAAGGAAGTACGTGATGAGAGGAGGAGATTAGATATTTAATTTCAATTTGGTCAGTCTAAACGTTGTTGCTGCTGGTAGTAATACCATAATAATTTGCCCATTCATTTGTTCATTCATTTTCATTCATATAGAAAAGACTACCCACCAAAAAATGCCAAAATGACAACACGCCAATGTCAGACGGACGCCCGTCTATTCACCAATCAATGGGTGAGGACCTGCCGTAGGTATGTCATGGAAAGTTCTTTAGTGTGCTAGCAAAATCATTATGTAAAACCAAAAAGAATGAGATCAAATATATACAATGTAATTAAACATGAACGTTGGTTCGGACCTTGGTCCAGACTTTTAGATGTGAAAACGCCCTTAGGACATCAACAGGGAGGGCTGTCACTTGACTTAAAGTAGACATACATGGGCCCTGATAGGGTCCAGGTTGAGCTCTTTTTCTCTCTCTCTCTCTCTCTCTCTCTCTCTCTCTCTCTCTCTCTCTCTCTCTCACACACACACACACACACACACACACACACACACACACACACACACACTCTCTCTCTCTCACCAGAATAAAACTATCCCAGTCATTTTTAGGGTCCCAGCAGGTCAGCTGTCAAAGTGTGACATCTTTATTTCTTTATTTCTGTGAAAGAGCTTGTTGTAAATCCACTCTGCTTGCTATCATCTGTACCTGATCAGACTACAGCCAACACAAGGTTTATTACAGGGGGAAAAGAAAAAGAAACTCTTTAAGAAACCTTTAAATCAGTCATTGTTTCAGAGCCGGTGTCAGAACTTGTTTGTGTCCCAGATGGCTTTGTTCTCGCTGCTTCCCTTTTACCATAAGCCGTATGCTTCTTCTCCATTTTATTCAGATTAACGTGCCCTCCTACCTCCTCCCCCTGTTCTCTTTAATTCCCGACCTACCTATTCTGTATCATCCCTGGCTCTCCCATCACCCCATCCTTCCCTTTTACTTCCATCCCTCTTGCATGTATTAATGTGATCCCTCCTCACATCTGGTAAGAAACTGACTATTTCCCCCAGATACTACACTTGTCTGAGTGGAGAGGGTGACGGAATTAGTTGTTTAAAAAAATAAATGTATTACTTCATTAGAAAAAAATAAACTTTCCATTAGTAGTGATGGAAGCTACCTGACTCAATCTCTTTAATTAAATCAAAGCAGATCTGGTGTGAATTACAATTCCAAATGCCCCTACGAGTCAATCAGATTCTGACAAAAGAAATCCTATTTGACACAACAGACACCTTAAAGTAAATAAGGCGAGAGTAGAAGGTGAGTTCAGTCAGGGTCGTAGAAAATGAAAAAAATAAATTAGGACTTGTGATTTTCATAAAGGATGCAGTGCATTCAACCAATTAAAAAAAACAAAAAAAAAACTTTTTGCTTCTCTGTTTTCCCCTCATAAGTTTTTCACTATGACATAAGGTTCCCTGCTTTTTTTGCTACTGTAAAACTCTCGAGAGTTTTAACTCTAACAACAGCATGTATTTTCTCAATATCCTGTAGTTCCAACACTTCATTCTACTTTTATCCAACACTCTCTTAATACATCTCATCATTTAAACACAGTCACAGCAGGTAAACACCCACCCACCAGGGGACGGCTTTTATAGTTTCAGACGGGAACACACACACCCTGTCCTCCGCCCTCTTCCCTTCTGCTTTCTCTCTATTCTTCCAATAACATTGGAAGCAAAGATAAAGGCCCCTAAGCCCATTTATTCTGTGAACACAAGTGTGTGAGTGTGTGTGTGTGTGTGTGCGTGTGTGTGTGCAAGTGTGGATGTGGATGTGTGTGGGTGTGTGTGTATGTGTGTGTGTATGTGCACATCTGCAAATATGCAGCCTGTGAATCAGCCAAAAGCAGCATCAAGGTAAATGGGGTGTGAAAGTCTCAGGATTATTAAGAATTAACAGGAGCAGTTTAATAAATCACCCTACAGCCGTGTGTGTGTGTTTGTGTAGGTGTGTGTCTGTGTGTCAGAGCATATCAAATGGACCTCCTAAACCTATGCCCTGCACTTATGCTGCTCCAGCTCACGCACATGTGTTCAGGGTATCCCTTCATATCTCATGTATACACACACACACACACACACACACACACACACACACACACTACTGACTATTGGGCTTCCCCTATTAGTCTAAACGCAGCAAATTAAACAGTCTTGTGTTATTGTAGCATTTTTCACTAGCTGGACATTAAAAGGAAGATTGGTGTACTGTAAGAGGTATTAGGCAAAGAGTCTGAATGATGAGTGATCATACACATTAGGGCTGTAACGATATGGAAAATAAAACCGAAATCCCGACACACCCCCTCCAACTCGAGATGCAATGCTACCGCATCTTTATATTACAATTAGTATTAGTCCTTTTGGTGTCTTATTCCTGTTTTTATTCCTGTTTAGCTACCTGTAAAGATGGCTAAAAGCGATGGGGGGGCGTAACATTAAGAATGTAAACCGCCATAAGTGTCCTTAGGACCGGAGTTAAGTGCTGACCGGGATGGCTGCTAGCTGTCTGGGGGCTGACTGTGGTTGTGTCCCCGGTGCTGTTGTCAGCTCTCAAAACAATCACAATAAAAAATCTGATCATGTTGAACGGTGTCGTAATCTTATGTTACCCCACAAGACTTACATAACTTAGCATTAGCTACTTGTCAACCAGCACCTTTACTGTAAGCACCAAAGCACTTTTCCTCTTCGTTCCCCCTACAGGTTGGGAGCAGAATTGTCCATTACTGTTACCATTATTCTTATGTCTCATTCCAACGAGTTAATGAACCATTGAAACGATGTTGGGAACATAATTGTATGGTACAAAAGAATCTTTGGTGTTGGATTGATCAATATTCAAATCAATCAATATCAATAAAAAAGGTCTCTGTTGTATTACTGTGTTGCAAAGTGGGATGTAATCAATGACAAAACAATGCCACGTGGCAGAAAAAAAAGTTTGAATTATGTTTACTGAGAACCCCCCCCCCCCAAAAAAAAAGAATCAAGGTTTGTATCGAATTGTGGGTCAAAAATCGTGATACAAACCGATCCCTGGGTATATACACAATATATATATATATATATATATATATATATATATATATATTTAAAAAAATCCCCCTCTCACCCCTTGTGGGGTGGTATGTGTCATCCTCAAGCTTGGGTCCTCTACCTGCCTGGGAGTTTGAGGGTTCTGCGCAGTATCTTAGCTGTTCCTAGGCCTGCATCTTACACCCTGCTGTTACGTGCTGTACTTTCTCAGGGGCATCCTTGCACAGTCTGCACCCCGGGGTCCTGCCTGGTGTGGTAGACCCCAGCCTCTATTGATCTTGTATTGAGTGCCTGTTCTTGTTCTACCATGATTAGTGCCTCTGTGCTGCCCTTCAGTCCAACCACTGGTAGGATTTCTTGATATCAGCCACTTCTTCTATTTGTTTGTGGTACACGCCGTGCAGCGGCTTGTCCCTCCATGACAGTTCTTCATCTTCCTTGTCCTCACCTTCGGGTTTCTGCTGTCTGAAGTATTCACTAAGCCCTTCATCTTTGGGGGTCATCTTTTTGATGTACTCCTGGATCTTCGTCATCCTGGACAGTGGTCTTGACATTCACTAGCCCTCGGCCTCCCTCGCTACGCTTGGTGTACAGTCTCAGGGTGCTGGATTTGGGGTGAAACCCTCTATGCATTGTGAGGAACTTTCTCGTCTTGATGTCAGTAGCCTCTGTCTCCTCCTTTGGCCAGCAGGGTATCTGATGACTGGCAGGGCGTATGAGTTGATGGCTCGGATCTTGTTTTTCCCGTTCAGCTGACTTTTCAGGACCTGCCTCACTCGTTGTAGGTATTTGGCTGTGGCGGTCTTCCTTGCTGCCTCCTCATGGTTTCCGTTAGCCTGTGGAACCCCAAGGTATTTGTAGCTATGCTGAACATCTGCAATGTGGCCTTCTGGTAGTTCAATCCCCTCAGTTCTGATCATCTTCCCTCTTTTTGATACCATGCAACCACACTTGTCCAGTCCGAACGACATTCCAATGTCATTGCTGTAGATCCTGGTAGTGTGGATCAGTGAGTCGATGTCTCGTTCATTTCTGGCATACAGCTTGATGTCATCCATGTAGAGGAGGTGACTGATGATTGTTCCGCTTCGGAATCGGTATCCATAGCCAGTCTTTGTGATGATCTGGCTGAGGGGGTTCAGGCCCATGCAGAACAGCAACGGGGATAGTGCATCGCCTTGGTATATGCCGCACTTGATGGCGACTTGTGCGATTGGCTTGGAGTTGGCTTCCAGACTTGTTTCCCACAGCCTCATTGAGTTCTTGATGAAGGTTTTTAGTGTCCTGTTGACCTTGTATATCTCCAAGCAATCCAGTATCCATGTATGTAGCATTGAGTTGTAGGCTTTCTTGGAGTCAATCCAGGCTGTGCACAGATTGGTCTGCCTGGTCTTGCTGTCTTGAGTGACAGCTCTATCCACCCGTAGCTGGTGCTTGGCTCCTCTGGTGTTACTGCCTATTCCCTTCTGGGCCCTGTGCATGTATTGAGCCATGTGCCTACTCATCTTAGCCGCTATGATGCTTGACAGGAGCTTCCATGTTGTGCAGAGGCAGGTTATTGGCCGGTAGTGGGATGGGATTGTTCCCTTCTGGGGATCCTTCATGATAAGGATTGTCTGTCCTTGGGTTAACCATTCTGGGTGGGTCCCATCCATCAGCAGTTGGTTAATTTGTACTGCCAGGCGTTCATGGAGTGCAGTTAGTTTCTTCAGCCAGTAGGTGTGGATCATGTCAGGGCCTGGTGCTGTCCAGCTCTTCATACCTGCCACTCTTTCTTGGATGTCTGCCGTTGTAATGGTTACTGGTTCTTGTTCTGGGAGATTGCTGTTCTCTGTTCTTAGATCCACTAGCCACTGAGCATTTGTGTTGTGGGATGCCTCTTTCTTCCATATGTTCTTCCAGTACTGTTCAGTCTCGTTGGGGAACATCCGGTTTATTCTCCTGACTTCTGCTTCTCCCTTGTATCTCTTTAGGCGGGTGGCCAGAGCGGTGAGTCTTTGTTTGGCAGTCTCTAGAGCATCAGGTATCGACAGCTTGTTGTATTTCTTAGGTAACCCCTTCCGTACACCTTTCTGTAGCTCTGAGAGCTGAATAACCTCTCTTCGTGTTACCTTGATATATGATATATATATATATATACACTGTATAAAAATATAAAAAATATTAAATTGTTTGTTCTGTATGTTCAAAATTATAAAACAATAAAAAGTTGAAGAAAAGGAATACAAAACAGCAAAAATAACCACTGGATGAGAAAAGGGTATTTTACAATAACTTTGAATGCACCACGAGGATGGCGAGGCGAGGCTGAGTTTGTGTTTTTCAGACAACGGCAGCTACAGACTGTTGTTGGAATCCTCTCAAGCCATCAGCAGCATTTTAACCGTGTTTACTCCAGCGGCTAGCTAACGGTAGGCTAACGTTACCCGCTGCTAAGTGTAGTGTTGACTAGCGTCCCATGCAGCAGTGTTTCACTTCCCTCAAACGTCCATTTTAGGTGCATCAGAGAGAAGTGAAGCCATTTAAGTTGTACCTAAATAAGGCACCGAAATCCGTGTTGCTATTTGGTCTGGTAGATAACGGTCGTTAAGGCACCGGTGCCAAATTAGCAGCCACCCCCCAAATAAAAACACAGCTTTGGTCTAGCTAGATCAGGTGTGGTGTTATAGTTTTTCTAACGTTACTAGTTGTTGCAAAAGCATGTGAAAAAAACGACAAAATTTGCTAGGCCAATAAGAACGTTAATCTTGCGATAAAAAAATTGATGCCGTTAAAATGTGGTTGCGTTAACGCCGTTAATAACGCGTTTAACTGACACCACTAGTTAGCAAATTACATTTTCATTGCTTGGCAACAATGTTTTTGATTATTATTAGTTGTGCTTAGAAGAAGTAAGTTACTGAATTTACAAGAAATTCAAGAGGCAGTGAGCAATTAAAGCACTGAGATTTCTCAAGAAAAGGACAGATGAAGAAAAGAAGAACAATGAGAGTGGAATAAGTGGAACCCAAAATTAGAGACAATAAAGTAAGTGAAGTTCAGCATGTATTTTATTTCACTCTTTAGAATAACCACACTGGCAGAACTACTTAACAAGCCTGGTGCCGCAGGGATATAGAGGCCAGGCCTATTTCTCTGCGACAAAGTTCAGACTCATTATTTCCTTTTTTCTGCAGTCATTCTTTTTTAAAGAGGCCTTCTGTGTGCTAATGATAGTCTTATAAAGAGGCCCAGAGGGGAGCAAGTCGGAGATATGGATTTATGGATTTATGCGTGCTTTGGACACAGGCTTTGATCAGAGCACATTGATCTGCAGAGATTTACACCACGGTAACTCAATAAAACTCCTGCGCTCTTTCACAGAAGTGCCAGCCACTTTAGAACCATTTGTCAAAGACAATTGCAAATCCGGAATCAGTTAAAAAAGACTCTCCCTGTTAATGCAAATAATGTCTCTGTTCTCTCTTACTCTACCCTATTCAATTCTATTTTATTCTAGTATTGTTGCTGTTTCCCAATTGTTATTTATTTTTAAGTAACAATAATGGTTTTAAAAAGTAATATATATATATTTTTTAATACCACCATAATATTTATCTTGAAAAAATTGGAATATTTAAGTCATGAGTCATGGATGCACTTACTGCGTGTAACCACCCCCTCCAGCCTGATGATGTTAGGGTGGTCAAACTGTCCCATGATTGATGCCTCAGCAAGGAAGTCCCGCCTCTGCTTGTCTGTATATCCTCCTTTAAGAGTCTTGATGGCCACACAGATCTCCTTCTTGCTGGGAAGCTTCAAACGACCACTGCACACCTCGCCAAACTCACCTAAAAAAATACACATAAAAAAAAACATGGAAGAAGCAACAAAACAAAATGAAGATACACTTTTATATGTTTTTATCTCAAATATATACATGTCAAGATTTCACTTATCTATACCAGAAACCCTGCTTATAAACAGTTTGTTTAGTCTTATGATGATATAATGTAAAGATATACTTTATATCACTAAGAAATGGTCCAAATGTTAGTCAAATTTATGAGGACTTAAGTTATATATGCTAATAAGATAACTGTGAAGTAATTAAGATTTATATTCTAAGTCCCCATGTAACTTTTTTAATCTTTAATTAATTAGTTATGGCTAAACAAGGAATTGACTCAATATGTAGAAAAGCAAATGCTTTAAAGTTCCATTGTTTAACCTGGTTCTTACTCTCATAGGCTAATTGTGTTCAGTTTGACGATGGGTCATCTAGCACATATCACCTCCATTGTAGAGATGGGGGAAACACTGACAAACGGTATATCACGGGAAGCTGTGCAACTTTTCAAACAAACTTTTCAAGCAGTTCATTTTCAACGCTTGTCTTCAAGTCCAACCAAAAGTTAAAATGTAAAATGATCCCCTTGGATTAGTACTTATAGCTAACTACACAGGGATCTACTTCAGGGCAACTTGCATATCTAAACTAGCTGTTTGTCTATTTTCATTACTGAGCCACTGCAACAGTCAAAATGAGAAGCTATGTTCAACATGGCATCCATTTTTTAAAGGATGTTTGAATTCACTTAACACATGGCTAGGTCAGTTTCCCCATTAAGAGCATTGCTAACTAGTTCAGCAATGCAGTTCTTGTGCACTTAATTAGAATAGCAGTTCAACTGTTGTGTGAGGTGTCATCATGATGTACGATCTTTACAGATGCAATGACCACTTAGAGTCAAAGATAAAGTGGCTGATCAAAGAGGATCTTTATAATTAGCCCTGTAATTACTTAACTCCCATTAATCAGTAAAGTGTCTATTGATCTTGGCGAAAAATAAATATGCGTTATGACCTGCTATTACAGTAATGACACCATGTGTAGTAATAAACTTTGAAACTGATCCACCCCAACCCACAGTCCAAATAACAGCTCAGAGAGTGAAGCAGTCTTCAACTTTCCTTCAGTTTTGTATTAAAATGCAGTGTGACTCAAAATCCACTCTGGGAGAGAACAATTAGCATTCCTTGATGGTGAGGGGATGTGCATGGTTACCTCGGCCAATTGCCTGTACGTGTGTAAATGTGTGTGTTTTGTGAGTTTCACCAGGTACTGTAAGCTCTTAGGGCAGTCTGGCCACTTCAAAGGCAGCCAGCCATGTTACAGCTGGTGACGGGCCGCGATCTGGCTTCACTGTAGAAGATGAATGGAATGTGTATATCTGGGTGTATGTGTTTCAGTGTGATTGTCTTTTACCTCATAATGTAACATGCATATTGACTGTGAGATGATGTCAGAGCTAAGCCACGTACATATCTCTCAGAGTTCAGTACAATCATTTCCCATAGCAGCTCCGGATCAGAGAGCATGGGTCAAACCTTGGACTTGAAAGGGTCTGGAAGAACGTAAGCCAGAAAAATTACAAGCTATCTAAATACCAAACGCATGCCTGTTCTTCTAGTCTTCAGCAGTGGATAGACCAGCCAGGCCAAGGCACCTTTTTTATATGGTCACTCTGAGAAAGAAGATCTCAGTTTAATAAGGCTTGATTAGGGACTCTCCTTTCCTGCTCTCAGTAGACCTAGGTATCCCACTTTGATGTTAAAGTCTGACCAGTGTAAGCAGAGCAGAAAATGTGTTCTGTCTTTAAACAAGCAATCAGCAATTGGCAAGAAGAACAAAGTCTTGTTAACATGTTAACAGATGGGGATTGAGGCAAGGATAGATATAGGAGAGGTATGGCCTGTATTATTTAGTGCGCTTATATGGTTTTGTTAAAAAAAAAATCACACAGGTGTCTGGTTGTATTCAAGCTGTTTTCTTCACATTTACTTGTTTTACAATAGATTTAAAATAGAGAGCTGAAGTCCTACTCTATTTCCGAGTTAACCTGTGTTCCAATATCAATGTGTGTTACAACTCAATGTTTTTTGTTTTTTTATATAGAGGGGTTAATGCTTTTTAAAAGCATCAAAATGTTTCTCTCCATATTCTAAGATTTGTTTTCGTCTATTACTGCACTGGTTGCTAAAAGTTGATCACACTGGTTATTTTTTCATTAGCACTCACAGGTAGCAACAACACCGTTTCTCTCAGAAGCAATTAATGTCAAAACCTCAAGGGATCTATGGTTGCTGAATGTTAACAAAATAAGCATAACTCCTGAAGGTATAAATTAACAAACGTGTTATTCCACGCAGCACGGTACTATCCAAAGAGAGTTTGCCTCAAGTGGCTCCACTCATCTGCTGTAACTCATAAAGATTGTTTGGTTACGATTATGTGGTACAAATTAGGATAAAATACCTCCTGAACATGATTTCACAGTTGCTTTTCAGCAGAGACAAAAATTGACTTATTGCACAATGTGATGTTGAACTTCATGCAAGTCTGGAGACACTTTAAAATAAATATACTTTGCCTCTGCAATGCACTATGCACATTAAAAATGTATTGTATACTGTAGAGTAGCCTTCTTCGGTGTGAACTCAATTGTGTGTGAGTGCATTAGGGTTCAACTGTTAGTGTTTTTAGGAGGATGATAGTGGTATCAATTCTATATTAATTTAATACAATATTTCCATTCATGTTTTCCATGAATTATAATTTTCCTCTCTTCTATATGCCTGCAATATTCCTTTAAATGTTAATGTAATTAAACATCTCTGTAATTGGACTATAATTCAAGCAAATCCTGAGAAGGGATTCCTATGAAAACTATTATGAAAATGCATTGTGGAGTGTTGCGTATTCCAGTGCGGTGTCAGGTATTAGACTCACAGGTCATCCTGACAGCTTTACAGTGTGGAAGGCTGGTGGGACTCTGGAGACCAACCTGCCGTTATGTGCTGTGTGCTTTAGACTGCATCTATTCTGCCTGCACTCGACATGAATCACAATGCATTACCCTCTCGTCTGCTTAAGTTATCAGGGAGTACATGAGGAGAGGAGTTTTACTGTTGCAGTCATTAGACAGAGTTCACTATTAGAGCACCAGGCAATCGCCTGTGGGAAATGTAAAGAATGAAGAGAATGAATAAAAAAAAAGATGATGGAAGAAAAGAGGAAAGGTAGAAATGAAGGTGAGTAGAACAACTTATAATTTCACCCCCCCCCCCCCTCCATCATAGAGAAGCATTGGAGAGAAGGGACCTCAAGCTGGGACATTAAATGCTTTCTCATGCCCAGCTGTGCAGTATATGGCCCACAGTTAAACTAGCCTGCTGCTACAAAAATGAAGATATATGGGGGCTCTACATGCACCTCATTTTTTGCTGCATGTGGTTGAGCACTTGGTGTGTCTTTGTCATTTAAATAGAGTGTGAAAAACTAAGAAAGTAAAGTTCCTGTAGGGTGAGAAAAAGAGGTCTGGACAGAAAGACACAATTTATTTCCATATTTCTATACACTTTTTAAAGTGGAATTACTTTTGTGAGCATCTATTTCCTGCACTGATAAACATTTCCTATGATGACCCAAGCAAACTGGTAATCTGAGCCCATGTATTATAATTTACATCCCTACTTTCTTCAGTGTGACAATAATTTATTGCTAATACGTCACAGAATTTAGCAAGAATTAGAAATACAATTCATTTTACCAAAGGAATGAAAGTATATCATAGCCTGTTATTTTTTTAGAATGTTACTGACAAAAATAACCTTTTCCCCAAAAGGTTTTCAGAGGGTAAATGCTAGAAATAAAATAAATAGAATTTGTCATTTTGCAAACAAGCTTTGGTCTTAGTTTGACTTTGCTTGCCTGAAAAGAACCTTTATGGAGTCTCATCTGTGTATGCAGCAAAGTGTCTGTTCTCACCTGCTCCCACCACTTTGTCAATGGCGATGCAGGAGGCGTCCAGCTCCTTTGCAAACTCGTGCACAGCCTGGCTCGGGTCCTCATAGGTGTGTGGGTCCACGTAGGTCCTGATACCCGGCAGACGTACTGCAGCAGGAGAGACCAGATTGTGTCAGCTAATGACTGTTTAAAAAATATGTGCCACCTTGTGTTTGACCTGTCCCTCGACCATGTGTCCTCTGAACATTTTATTGAATTTGTAATAACAACATATCGCATAGCAAGCACTCAGCTTTACTAGGAAAAAAAACATTCAAAAAATGATAACTGATGACATATCTATACCAAACCAAAACTAAAACTTTTAAGATCGAGTAGGCCTCATTGTCTCAGTAATGTAAAGTAAAAATAAGTAAAATATTCATATTTTATATTCATATTCAGTAAAAATATTCAAACAAAAGCCTGTCAACGCAGCAGATCATGTGTTAAAATATGTAGTAACACACAAATCAGCTAATGAAGAATAACTCAAAAGGCTTTGCGAGATATATGTTTTTAAGATAGATTTAAAAACAAATGTGAACCTATCTTTTAAGTAATAAAGTTGTACTTTATTAGTCCCTGAGGGGAAATGTATGCTCTTCATCTGACCCATTGAAACCATTCATGAAGCAGTGGACAGCTGTAGTTAGTTCCTGGGAAGTGTTGGGGCCAACAGGGTCGAAGATAAAGGTAGGAGTATCTTAGAAATAACACATCTTATATGAAGAAAAGAGTGCAAGCAACACAGAAGGAGCAAGAAAATGGTCCATATCAGAGTAACTTTTTTCTCACTGGTCAAAAATGTATTAATGGAACTTTAAACCCCATAATTAGAAATAGTTTAAAACTTGTGTCTCAGTTATTGCTGTCACTGGCATAGAGAACAGTCTGATTGTGTTCCCTATTCAAATGAGGCTTCCAGGAGTGGTTTGCCAATGCACTGAGAAACCATCTTCTTAACATGGTCTCAGTCCAAATACTGTCTTCTCATATGACTAAACGAACCAAAGTAAAGGGGAAACCACTCCAAGCTTGGAAGTAACTGCTCTAAAACAACCGCTGTCGGTAAAGATGTTATGAGAAAAACAGCGTGTAAATTTTAAATGATCTATAATATACAGTACAGTAACTAGCTGGTTATATTTCTACAGCGTTCAGTACTTACGGTGGCCGTTGCCAAAGTGCAGTCTTTTCTCATCAGGATGTTTGGATTTGCTGTGGCAACAAAACCTGCCAACCCAAACAGAGAAAGGTCATAACTAGTGCCACATATTTCCCAATAGGACTTCACCCATTGGCCCGACCTGGAGTGTGTGTGTGTGTGTGTGTGTGTGTGTGTGTGTGTGTGTGTGTGTGTGTGTGTGTGTGTGTGTGTGTGTGTGTGTGTTTGTGAGTGGGTGGGTGTGATCCCAGCTCTTATAAACCAAAAGGGAGGATCAGTTAATCGTATAATGAGCCATAGATTTATACTCTCTCTGAACAGTACTGACTGCCAACCAACAGCCACACACACACACACACACAAACATACACATATGGAAAAGAAATAGAAGAAAACTAATTTGGTGAAATATCAAAACACATGCTGTCATTTTGAAAAATACATATAAAATCTACTTTCAGGTAGATAGAGTGAAATGATGCTGTGATCTCAGTGAGAATAAAGTCCAGAGACTGGCAGACAGACCTGCCAATCAGGACGTAGAGCAGCACAGTAAGCAAGATGATGGCCACGGCAGAGGAAATGGCGATCAGAACAACCTGGCTGCTCTCACTGGAGATGGAGAAGGCTGCTGAAAGACAGGGAGCAACAAGAAATGAGCACTGCTCAACTTAATTTTATTACAATTGATAATAATTTATCCTGGTGGAAATTTAGGAAAATAAAATACAAACATCAATTATCTTTCAGTCACTACTTTACACTACAGCTTCTGAAACCCAGAAAAAAATGGAATGCATACTTGTGTGGTTTGCAAAAAGAATGGTACCATAATCTCGCTATTCATTATCAGTTATTTCTTATGAACGGATATTTTTTTTGGCCCTGTGTCTCACCATATTTTCAACAACAGCAGTAACATAATTACTATAAAACGTCTATTCTGAGCTGAACATACAGTCAGGGCTGGTCTCAAACTGAAAACTGGGGCTGCTGGCTCCATATCCCGCAGCTGTGCGCGCTCTGATCTGCAGCAGGTAGGCGGTGTTGGGCTTCAGACCATTCAGAGTCACATTACAACCCCGAGCACGAAGGATGGTGTAGCTGGTCTCCTGCTCCTCCTGTAAGACAAAGGCGGACAAAGGAAGAGAAGGACAGAGAAAGGAATTCAATATTTGTGTGACAGTTATGTTTTTCTTTTTAGAAATATACTACAATTTAGTCTTAGAAACTATTAATGAATATAATATTAATTTACAAAATGTACAATACAACACAATATGCATGATGTGCATAAACACACATGTACACAGAAACATCCCAGACAGTTTGACAGCTTTCTTCCCAATCTGATGAACTATGTCCTTCTTATTTTATGACTTCTCTCCTACTGATCTCCACTGATAAAACAACATGAGGATTTACACACCAGGGCTGCATTTGGCCCATTATTTCCAGATGTGGAAGGAAGAAAAACAGTGGAGTAAAGATGAGAGGACAGGAGGTAGATAAGAAAGAGAAAAGATTGAAAGTAGCCATTTTTATTTTGGCTTCTGTACAGTGATATTTCCACATTTGAAAAAAAAAGAAGACTCAATCCAATAGTCTTATTCTATGTTTATGTATATGTTTTGCACTGTAGTATGTTCCATACAAATGTGATTTATGAAACTAAAACATTTTCTATTTCAGAAAAATGGTTGGGTCCAATTTAGTTTCAACCCATTTATCACTGTGCACCAAACATTTTATAAGTAAACCATAATATGCATAAATCAAGATATAGTATATGAAATTATATTATTTTGGGGTTTATTTTGTTTCACAGTACTTTTATGCATGTGACAATATTAAATAAAACCTATATTACTAAGTGTGATTAAAATAAAGATTTTTTAAGAAGATTTCATGAATGTGAAAGTAGAAAATAAAAAGGCAACTTTACATTACACAAGGCAACCGGTCACTCAGAACAGGACAGCGTAACATAATTCAATCAACAAAAATAGATGATACACCAAATGCTGTATTTCTTTATCTGTGCCTCACTGCGTGTTTGAATTGTCCAGGGTAGAAATTGCTGAGCCAATCCATGCTGCAGAAAGGTTTCGAAATCACAATATTATGGAAGCAATTTGATGCTATGAAACAAACTGCTAAATAGGGGGAAAATAGGACAAGGGTGATATTAAATCTTAATGACAACCTATTAGAGATGACTTCAACAATCCTGAAAATGAGCTACATGTTTTCCAATATAGCCAAGCTCATAAAAATCACCCAAGGCCAAACCATGTTAAGGCACAGTCAAATCCTTATTTTATAGACCCAGTTATAAAGAGTAAGTCATTGGTACGGGCAACTGCATGAGTAGACATTCACACACACACACACACACACACACACACACACACACACACACACACACACACACACACACACACACAGCAGTGTCCAAAGAAACTTCAGGCCCATTCCTGAAGTGGATCAGAGTTTTATGGGGCACAAAGCTTTTCAATCTGCTGTATGTGTGAGGAGGTAACTGATACACCAGACCTGCAATGGGACAACTCTTCATCACAACTATAAATCTACTCCCAGCTTGTCACCGTTCCGCGTTCAGGACAGCATGTGATCTGCTGAAAATCACACACAGGTGTGGCACAGGCAGCTTTTTGTGTGTATGTGTGTGTTTTGTGAGAGAGAGAGATACAGAGAAACTCAGGTCTGACACCTCTCTATGCACACTGCAGCCAGACCAGCTGTGTGATTGTGAATTATCCTCTTGTGTGTGTGTGTGTGTGTGTGTGTGTGTGTGTGTGTGTGTGTGTGTGTGTGTGTCTCACCAGAACACTGATAGAATTTAATATGGCCTCTGTGCTGCGTTCTGCTTTGACAATCTAAACAAAGCTGCAGCAAATTATAGCTTGTATGACACACACACACACACACGCACACACACACTCATACAGACCCCAAAACAGGAGATGTACAGCAGAAATCTTGTTAATGCAGTGTTTCAGACAGCATTCCTTCCATCTAAGACTAAATAAACATCCCAATTTAAAGTGGATCTGAAATTTGAAGCTCTCTATCTGCTCTTTAGATTACAGTGATAAAACATGTAAAAACAATCAGCAATGTGTATTTTATTTTCACAAAGTGCACTTGGAAATGCCTTATTGGCCATTGTGTGCCCTTTAGCCGGTTAAAGCGACAGGAAGATCACGCATTTAGCCTGTGATTTCCAAAAATGAAACACCTCTCTTCATCTGGGAATTTTTCTGGTTGGGAATTCCCAAGAATATCACCAAACATTCCCTTAGAATTCCCATATATAGGATACATAATTCAGGAACAGCCCTCACACTTTGGAAACTTGGGGTCTCTGGTTTCACGAACCATGTGACACAGTGGTATGTGTTGGCGGAAAGAGTAGTGCAGCAAAGACAGGGGCAAAGACTGGTAAGGTGGGGTCCATTCAAAATAATGAGCTGCAAGGGTTTCCTTGGTATGAACCACGTCATGAAACTCTTCCTAACCTTTTTAAAACTGTGTAATTTATTACTATTTTTATGTCATAAAAGCATTATAAAGGCATTACTTAGCAGGACTGCATGAAAGGTGTACTACTAATGTCACTGTATTACTTAATATTATTCCTACAGTAACTCATATTTGTCATCAGAACTGTGTTTATGTATCTTGGCTTTATCTAAGTTTGGCTTAGTTAGAATTTTTCATACCACATGGTTACAGCTATTTGTGAGTTTATGGCATTCTTCTCACTTGGTTTCATTGTAATGTCCTGTAGCGACTGTCAGTGCATCAGTTTATTGTGTTTTCCTTATACATTTAACTTCCTCTAAAGCTAAAAATCTAGCAGTGGAAATGTTCCTTAAAAAGTAGTATATATTCCATGTAACTTTGGAAACAACAGATGTCATGTACATTGAAGGTAATTTATGCTACTAGAGCCTACAATGACTCAACATTATTTATGTGCTACAGTTAATGATCTATTGGATGAACATGGTAGATTATTAAGTCCATGTTTCCATCAGTTGGCAGCAAATGTTGCACATGTTACTTTAAACATGAGAATACCAATCACCACTTTGGATTTACAGACTAAATGACTTGTGACGATTAATATTTGTGTTCTGCCTCACATAAAGCTCCCACTAGAAAAGCCCTAAACTATACAAATGAAATATAGTCTTGTTTGACTTTTAAATCCTACAAAGAAAACGTAACTATAATGGCTTTCCTTGTTGGCCATTGGTTTGACATCAGAAATCTATTTGTCCATCAAGTAATTCATCTAGTACACAAGACGTGTTTTTGCTTTGAATGATGTTGTGTGGTTGTTGGCGAAATGTTCACATTTTTACATTAAGAGAAGCTAAAGTCATCAGTAAATTGCTATTGGATTACATGATAATGTACACTGTGTATGTCTGTTTTAAGCTTGTGTAAATAAAGACAGAGAAAACCACAAACAAATCTGTACATCTTGCTAAAAGCTCTCTTTGAATCTCTCGGCCTGTTTTTGTATTCTGTTTCCCCATCCTGTTTATGTGTACATGCAATTATAGCTGCGTGAGTCTGAGTATATGTGTCTCTAAAAGCCTCTCTTTATGTCTCATAACTGAGTCATGGTGTGGTCTTGGTCTGGGGAATTGGTGCTCCAACTCTTGTTCTTCTATGGCCTTGAGCCTTGGCGTGCTAGAGGCCCTCACCATGCCACACGAAGAGGCCTCTATCCTGGGCTGTTATGGGGGTCTCCCATGGTTGTCCCAGTTCGCTCTTTGCATGGAAGAGCCTTTTGTCCGGGGTTTGAAATCCGTGGGTATGTATGGCTGTTGCAGAGATTCCTTTGGGAAGTTGTGTGTGTGTTTGTGTGTCCTGCCCTGAGTGTCTCCAGTAATTCCTGAGAGATGATGTGATTTACGGGGATCAGCACAAAGGCCAGGAGTTTTTCAACACATGTATGCTGTTGCATAGATCTTCCTAAGACTCCACCCTTTCATTCTTTCCCCTATCTTCTTTTAATGAATATGCATTTGTAAAGCTTGAAAAGCTCAGAATTAGACCTGCAGTGAGCTCTGACCTATTAACTTTTCCTCTCGCTCTTTTCCGTTTTAACATCTTAGGTAAGGATGGCTGAGCAAGGAACAGAGTTTAGAGAGGAAACAGCCTCTGTCGGCCTACTAATCAAGAGATTAGGGGCCACTGTTGGCATTCATGCAAACTGTGATCTGGGACACACGCACGCACGCACGCACGCACACACACACACACACACACACACACACACACACACACACACACACACACACACGCTGAATCTGTGTTATTAAACTTGCATCCACGGCTAATTTCACCATCAAATGTCAACCATAACACAGCATTGGTGCTGAAAGCCAGTGTAATTCGTTCTGCACTAATTTCCCTCACAGAGGAATGAGCAACCCCACAGACGCATTTACTGTCTGCCATAAAACTTGTCTCCATTAGGGAGAGAAGAGGAGAGGAGGGCAGGATGAGAAATAGGGGGAGAGATGAGAGGTAAACATAAGGGGAGGTGGGGAGGAGTATAAAGCACAAGAAAGACAGAAAGACAAACAAGTAGAAGAAAAGAGGATAGAAGTAGTGGAGAAGAAATGTGGGGGGAGAGGAAATGAGAAAAGGGATGAGAGGATACAGGACGAGAAATAAAGTTGTTGGCTTGTTATAGTAGGAGGTGCTGGGCAACATCAGTTTCAAGCCAAAAATTTGAATCCTGACCCCAAACCTTCCTCTGTATATGGAACACCGGATTGAAAATTTCAAAACTATCTATCAAAGGGATATTTTGTATGACTTATGTCTTCAAGAGCAGCTGTAAAACTGTAAATAATTTTTTCTGAGTGTCACAAACACCCCAAAATTATCTTTTTATTATCAGGAGTTCATCTATTAGATAAAAGTCTATTTGTCACATTCATGTATGTGATGAACCAACAGGAAGTCAGCTGGTATGGCTAGAAGAAGTCTCAAACCGGCATGCCCTCGACATAGGCCTAGAGAAGGATTCTGGTAAGCATGCTCTATGGGCCCAAAATATGCAGACACGCAAGAAAACCACCAGAGATTTCTTCAGCACACATGCCCAGTGAGAAAATGTCATAGGAATGAAAGGTTTGCCAGCTTTAAACTGTTTATCCAGTTTTCTTTGAGACATCGACGGTTGAAAGAGCTAACCCGGCTCTGTCTAAAGGTAACAAAAAAAACTAACTAATATGGGTTACTTAGTGAGCTTTAGAGTTGCTTATAGTGTTAACTGGTTAAAGTAAACATTATATGCTAGTCTTAAATAGCCGTGTGGTATACTAGCCGCACCCGAGGTGGTGTGCCAATATGACGTCAAAATGATGTAGATCTCGCCAGGATTTATGTTTTATTCATTGGTGCAACAAAGCGGAAAGTAGAAGCCTGAATGAGCTTGAGGGTAACCGGATGCCAGGACTCTCAGAGTGACTGCAAGTCTCTCTTCTAAACTTACTGGGTTAAGATGAGATTTTTTATGGTGAATGAAAGCTTTGCTCCGATGAAGTGGGTCATTGAATGAAATCAAAGCATTGATGGCAATACTGCTGCCAGTTCTGCCGTTGTCAATCTTTTTCTTTTTCTTCTAGTCTGTAGAAATAGCAAAGTCGGTAGCCTTTGTCTTCAGGAGAAGACTGCAACTAGTGTCGCAATCACCATGTCCAAGTGTAAATAGCTACGGCGCTCTCATGATGTCACATTTGTGCACGTCAGCTTGGCTGCAGCTACTGTAAAAGTCCCTTATATTTAGTAGACTGATATCACAGTGGTATCCATCGTTTTATCAAACTCATACACAAATGTATGAAACTTGGTAAGAATGTCAAAAAGTGTATTTCCCAAAATGTTGAATTATGCCTTTAAGAATTTCAGTTAATGATGCTCCCTTGATCAAAGGCACATGAGGTAAAGCATTATATATAATAATAAAAAATAATATTTTGCACCAACCTTTTCGTAGTATTTGATCTCATAGTCGAGGATAATGCCGTTGGGTCTCTCTGGCTGCTGCCAGGACAGGGAGACACTGTTTCGAGATGTCTTCTCCTTTCTGATCACTGTTACTTGGGAGGGTGCTGGGTAGAAGACATAGACAGACACAAGAAGAGTGAAAGAGAGAGAGTGAGTTCCTTCAAAGTGAGGTTCAATGGAAGTTCAGTCCTCCGGTGTTGCATCCTGGCAATTGTCTATGGTTCCTGTTAGCCTAATTCAGTTTGCTGCTCAGTGGGGCCGCGTTAAAGGCCGTGGCCCAGGGTTGGTGGGTGAAACGAGACAATGTACACAAACACTTGGTTTGGGAATTCATGCAAAGACACAGGCTCAAAGACATATAGTACTCACATCTGCAATTCACCTCTGTGAGGTTGATGGAGTAGATTGTGTTTAGGTCAGTTGATTAAGCTTTAACTCAACAATAACAAAATGTTTTTTACTTTTTAAATGAAATGGTCATGAATCACTATGTTAGAGGTGTGTCATTTTGTCAAGCAAGCATCAAGTGACAGAGTAAAAGCTTTGAAATGTATGATTCTGGGAGGAATCACTGAGTAATTTCATCAAATTAGTTACTACGTCTCTGAAGCTGGTGAGAAAATCCAACTTCCCTTCAATCATTTATAAAATTTGGTTCCAGCTTATATTGCAGTAAAATGTAATGTAGTATGGACATGCAACACTGCTTTGTCCTTTTTGTGGCAACTATTGCTCCTCTGCATTTCTCTGAAACCTGGTTTAATTTGAAACCATATAAACCATCTCTTCCCCTTTCTCTCACCGCTGTCCCTGTCCGTTATGGTGGGGTGCTTTCTCCCTTGCCAATCTTCTCCCCGCCAATCCTTCACCCAAGCCTCGCCTTGCCTCGGGGAGCTCACATGGTCCCAATGTACTAACTCAACACATCGCTCCCCCTATCAAGCCCTGCACAACTCCCTCCCTCGTTCTTTCTGTCTCTCTGTTCACTCCCTTTCTCATTTCCCTTTTTTACTGCTCTCTAATTGCCAGGCAGCTCCGGGGCCAGCCCGGCATTGGAGGCATTGACTTTTAATTTTATTAGACCACAGGAAAAAACATGTTTGTCTTTGAAATGTTCGAGCCTTTCTTGATTGCGATGATATAGCAGTGTGTGTGTGTGTGTGTGTGTGTGTGTGTGTGTGTGTGTGTGTGTGTGTGTGTGTGTGTGTGTGTGTGTGTGTGTGTGTGTGTGCGTCTATCCGTGTCTAACCTCACGTGTATTTCCGCGCGGAAAGTTATTTTTTCTCCTGTAATGAATCCAGATGAAGAGAATCTGTTTCTTTACCTCCTGCTCCTCCTCTCCTCCTCTCCCTCTGGTTCTGATAGCGGGTGAGGCTGTGTTTTTTATTGGCTCTGTGGTTTATGGTGGTAATGATTTACTGTGTCTGGGTCTCTTGGAGGCAGCTTCAAGTTCCTCTCCTCCTCCTTTTCCTTCTCCTTGCTTCCCTCTCTCTTTCTCTCTCTCTCTCTCTATCTCTCTCTATCTCTCTCTTTCTGCATGTCCACTGCCAAGCACTTAATTTGCTGTCACTCTCTGTTTCTCTCTGTGGTATAACTGTAAAACTGAAACAGCATACCAGGCCCATAATGGCCTTAAAAACTGGCCTTCAGTGTCATTCACCTGTAATGGGTGGGACATGACACAGCTGTTGGAAGACATGTATTTGTACAACACTGGTAGATTATTGGAAGTAGTTTATTGGTAGTAACACTATAATTCAATTAAAAGAGATGCTGTCCAATGGGCCACACTTGCCTATCATCTGTTTTCTCTCTTTCTGCATTCCCGTTTTCTTCTACTTCAAATTTTGTAGACATGTGACATGTGAACCCATACGAAGATGAAATATTGAAGCAATGTTTTTCTGTGTTTCAGTGGGGTCACCAACCACATCCAAACAGGTGAAGAAGTGATTGGCCCAGGCAAGCATGTACTTTATTCTGTATGTCCCTGTGTTTTCTCCTGTCAGGCTGCCAAGTTCAGCTGCAGTTCAGACTGTTGATATTAGACTACGCAAAATGTGGATCACAGTTACTCTGTTGTTAGCATAGCTATGACAATGAGTGGACGGCAAAGGAGCAGGAAGGAGGAGGGCTATCTGACAGCACCTTGACAGCACAACCAGGACACACAACTCCTTCCCAAGGCAACACTTAATCCAACTTTTAACAGCTTTGGCATCTGTACGTGTGTGTATATGTGTGTGTGTGTGTGTGTGTGTGTGTTTTATGTGTTTATGTGACAGAAAGTGTATAGATGGGTGTGGCTAGTGCACTGACATCGCTAATCCTTGCAAACTCTCAAAGCTGATGGAGAGTGTGCAGCTGCAGGCTGAGATATACTGTGTGGGTGTGTGGTATAGGGAGGGTGGGGTATGGTGGTAAGGTGTGTGTTTTTTTTGCTTCTTTAGTTCTTTATCTTCTCTAGTCAAAGATGAAGCTCTTCTGATAATTGCTCAAACATTAAAGATGGATTTTAAAATCCAGAGCACGCACAGCCCTCTTTGTGACGATAAGTCCTCTTTAAATCTTATAAATATGCCAATCGCAGAGACAATCCACCTGAATAACCACATAGATTATAATGGTTACTAATAACAGACTCCAAAGCATTGCTAAACCTTTTTGTCTTTTTCATTTGGATTGTCTTTACTTCACATGTGTAGCTTTTAATCCCTTCTGCCCTTTCCCCTCATACCAATATGATTTGATGCCTGACTTATCTCCAGCCTAGACACATGTGCACGTACTTTACGTGAACAAACACACACACACACACACACACACACACACACACACACACACACACACAAAAATCTATATTTACCTCTCATCCCTGCCCTGTCACTGTAAAGAAATCATGCCTGGACCTTGTCACTTTTAATACAGCCAAAGTGTGACAACACAGAGCACTGCAGACATCTGTCTGTGTATTGTGTTACAAAACACCTTTACATTTGCATATTTATCACACTGACAGGTCTTCTTCTCAGAGAGTTGACATATATTTGATTGAGTATATCCATCCTGACAGTGAGTGTATGTTTGCCCTTGAGTCTTTCTTGTTGGAAAGCTATATGCGGTATGATCCTCATTGTACCTACTAATCCCAGAAAGAAACATCTTCTTAATTACGCCTTGCCTTGATTAACAACCAAGTGACATGTCCTGAGTGATTCACTGATTGTACCTGATTATAGCCAATGCAGCCATGGTAACCTGTAAATCAAAGCAACTTTTATGTTCTTGAAATAAAGCCGGTACAAGCAAGGGGGTAAACTTCTCCTCTCTAAGCGTATTGGCGCCAATTTAATGCTACAAAGCACTCACCCTCCGTTAGCATTCCATTGACCGTCATTCCTTTTTATGTCACTTTGGCAGCAAATAACTTTACATCTGAAGCGTTTAAAGACTCTATTTGTTCATTATTTATTTCTAAAGAAACACGACAATGTATGAAAGGCTCCATTACCTTGTTACTCACATTATGGCCCCGTAGCAGACGTTTTTGTAAAAATAGGCGAACGATTGATTCATAACCAACCGTATTGTCAGGAGAACCATGCCCACAGTTTTGACTTACATTAGCTTTAGGTTTAATTACTAATGTTAACTAAGATTTTAGTTAGAAATAATTATCTTGTGTTTATGTTATCTCCTTACATATACCTACGCTCTCCTTCTCTGCAAGATTGGGAATGATTGAGATTTCTCTTGGCACAGCTACCAGAAGACTTACAACATCGTCAAGCTCAGTTGGAGGCTGTGCAGTAACGCTCAGCACTCCCCAGAAAAGTGCTTCTAATATCCACTGGTCTCCGTACAGAGCAACGAGATCTGTTGGTCCATTTCTTTAACTGTCTATGGGTACAAGGAGGTGCCATGCATTCAAATCAAAACAAACAAAGGACACAAAGCAAAACGCTTCACAACATTCCAACTCCGACCACGCTGTTTAAATCCACAGCTCTTGGCATCTGCCTATCATCAACAATGTGATGGTCTGACCTCGCTGTATGATAACTTATGAGGGAACTCCCATCTGTTCACTCTGCTCAAAAACCACCTTCTATGTGCTAAACCACCTTCCAAGGTTTGGAACAAAAAAATCCCTACAGAGATTAGAGGAAACACATTATAAAAGAGAATAGAAGGGTTTGGGTTAGGTTTGGAAAGTGACAGGTACAAATAAAAGATCCAGATAAAAAGAGAGATAGGGATTGATAAGAAAACAGAAAAAACAAACATTACCAAACACAAAGGTAAACTGTGTAAGTGAATAGTTAATAGAGCGAGAAAAGAAATAATTGATGTACTACAGCCAGACCTTTGTGCATTCCTTACTAGAGTCAGGGATTTCTGAGGTTTGGCACTTTCAACTGCAGTTAGATTTATTTTACTCTTGGAATTTCACAACACCACTTCCCTTTGACTTCTTATTCATCTAAGGACTTGACGCGTGGAGAAATATTTTTATAAAAGATTGATGGGAGTTTTACGTGCCCATCCTCACATTAAGAGTCAAAAAGATTGAGGTATATATATTTATACTGTATATCTTTTTTTATGTGAAGGAGGAAGACATTCGATCCCGGTCATTAAACAAGAGCAAAGGGGCCTGGGATCGCCTTGTAAATGTCCAGGCCTGATGGTTGTAGTGCATATGTTCAGAGCACATAAACTATAGGCTAGTGTATATGATAAGGGTATTTAGAAGTAGAGGGAGAAAGGAGGTGCAGTATAGAGAAAGGTATTTGCATATTATCCATGGTTAGGTAGCCATATTCTTTTTTTATTTATACAATTGCAGTTTTACCCACAGCAAAATTTAAAATACCCTTTCCCTATGCATTAGTACTACTGGTGTAGTGGTTGATTGGAAAGAAAAGCTGTGCTTTGATAATATATGGTCTAGAATATGTCTGATTATCTGAGTGCATTCCTTTAACCATCTATCCATCTGTTATGAGTGACATATTACCAGCTTGGTTGGTGGTGATGGTGACAGCGGCATACTGCCTCATCTTGGGTGCTAGCAATGACACACCGTTCAGCGCTTCAATCTCAAAGGTGTAGTTAGTGTGGGCTAGCAGATTGGCCACCGTCACTGTGGTGTTTTGGAGACCCGTGGCTCTTGGCAGAAAGTGAACATTACTCCGGCAAGGCTCACAGCTCAGGTTACTGCCATTAGCCTCTCCACCACGGCAGCGTTTGCACAAGACAGTGAACGTGACGTCCTTGCGCCCACCAGTGTCCTCAGGCCAGCTCCAGTCCAGGATAACCGACGTCTCATTGATGGAAGAGATCACATTTCGAGGAGCTGTAGGGGGTCCTAGTAGGAAAAGGAGGATGAGGTCATTAGAAAAATACAATGAGAGAAATGTTTAAATTGGGTAGGAATAAGGTGGAAAGAAAAGTAACAAGTAGAAAGGTGATACAAGAAAGGGAAGGGAGCAAAGAAAGGAGAGGAGAAATAGTATTTACGTCAAGCAGAAAGCTGACATTAGATGGAATTAGATTTAGCAGCAGAGTCAAGTATGCCAAGTGTGATACACACAACTTCAAGAATTGAAGATTTTTCTTTAAACTAATGGGATTATTCAAAAAAGGAGTTCTCTAAAACATTGTGATGGATGAATTTGTGTGTATTAAATGTTTGGTGTTTTTCTGGGAAGTGAGTTTTCCAGGATTACACTTAACGGGGACGTTGTGTACAAACATAGTGTACATGCTTAGAAATCTTTACTCAAGAAATCTGTAATGAATGCTACACAACCTCTTTAGCTGTAGTTTAATATGGTAATATCAGGGCTGAGTTAATATGAGTCTGTGTATGTAGAACAGAATGTATGTTTTCATTTCTTTTTGGATCAGAAAAGTGCAAGACACAAAAAAAGACTGTCAAACTGAGATTTACATTTTAAAGTTAAAACCTTGTATTACAAACAGATCTCACTGATTTTTTCCAGATTTGCTATGACTGTAATTACATGAGGAACAAAACCAAACTGCCAAATAACTATGATGAGAAGTTGCAGGAAGAGGGGGAAGTGGGCTTAGTGGATGGTGTCTTGAGATAAAGTGCTTTGTTTGGTGGGCTTGACTTGACAAGAATTTACTTCACTCCCAAACTATGCATCGCTCCTGTCTGCTAATCTGCATTGAAGTCTTTGACTTTGTAAGAGAGAAAGCAGAAGAAAAAAAACAAAAAACAACAGAAAATCAGAACATGACATCAGGGAATCTGCAAGTCTCACAAATTTAACTTCTTAAGATTTATTTAAAGTTGTAAAAAAATGAATATGAAATAAGTTTGATACAATTAGGACACAATGAAGGGGCAAACTATGTTATAGGCTATTACATTTGGCCATTACAGTTACTATTACCAAACTTATGATAAAAGAACACAATGTATGGTTTTGTGTCATTGTATTTCAATGTTTCCTCCCCAGCCTCAACATAAATCACTAAATGAAACTTTTGGCATCCTGTTAACATCATCAGAATGACATCTGAGTACAAACAGCGCATCTCACAATAATTGTGCAATATTTCTCAACCATTGAGATCAGTGCTAACATTCAAGGGGCTCTCAGTTAATTCTAGTCAAGCAATGAACACCAAATCATTTGTCAAACCCTCAAGAGAAAACAGGAATCCGTTATTAAAAATGCATATATCACCCTACTTTGTGTATTCTTAAAGTACAGTAAGCCCTGATTTCTACCAACTAGGGAACAACTGCTGAAAAGCTGTGGATCCGCTCCGCGGAACGGTGCCGGAGTCATTAGGTTTCCATTAAAGTCAATGTGTTTACTTTCAATGACTGCGGAACAGCTGCGTCCCAACTCCGTCCCAGCTCCGGCGATCCGCAGCCCTCCGGAGCAGATACGCAGAACTTCTATTTTTGCTGGATGGCCGAGAGCTCCACAGCAATTCAGCACAGGGCAAATTGTGCATGACAGGAAGTTGAGCCCAGAAACAAAATTAATTCATTTTCAAAATGAAATACACCATACTCACGGTGGATCATATTTCCCTGCACTACAACTTGAAAATGTCATAATGGGTGGAGATAAGCCTGAAGTCAACAGGTCAGAGGTTATGTGGTTCTGTTTATAGAAACTACATCCTGTTATATCACATAATCATACGTGAATTCGCGAGATCTCGTGGGTCCTCGTGACTTCAGCTGTCAGTCATGGCCGCAGTCGTTCCGCAACAAATCCGGACCTGGTGGGTACTGACGGACAGCGGGCACGGGGCCGACTCGCAGCCATTCCCGAAATTGGTGGAAATCCAGGATAAGACTATATTTCTCCAACACTAATCTGACCCTGACAGTCCTCTGGCTCACCTTTACAGCTTACTCCCCTGACCACATCAAACTTGTTATTTATACAATGTATTAGCTGCACATGCATATGTACACATGCAGGCAATTATACAGTAATTCCAAATGTCAAAATAATAAATTGGCATCAAGATTAACATGTGACATTAATTATGGTTTATAAGAACTGAGGATATATGCTTAATCTCCAGTCCCTCACAAAGAGACGTGTGTATTGGCAATTCTCTTTAGCCTCTTTCCAGCCTAATACTTTTCACAGGAGATCACTACATTTTGAAAAAAAAGCGATTTCACCATGTCTTTCAGCAAGTTACAGCGATGGTGATGGTCAGCAAGGCAAACTCACACTTAATGTGTTAGTTTGGAGGAGGTGCTTTGGGATGTATACATTAATGCATTTTTAATAGATTCTTTGGATTAGACATACAATACTTAATACACTATTACAACGGCTGTAACACAAATGTCCCATGTTGAATACAGCAAGAAATACCATACAGCTGACGGTATTTTTTGTAGTATTTCATTTTTTTAGTGTCCTTATTTTCTTGCCAACATTTTCAAATTTCCAGAGTCAATTATAGACAACCTCTATCCCACCGCTAAAAGTATAATCATGATCATTATCTTCTAAAAAACGTATCTATTCATTTGCAGCCCTTGTGTCGCTCAATCTGTCCCGATGAGGTGAAATTTGCCTAGTTGACAAGATGGCGTTGAGATAATCACAGCAGGGACCTGACAGGACTGTCTTTCTAATTAGAATTCTGTCTATGGCTGTGGGCGTTGATTTGTATTTTCTACTGTTCTCCACACGGTGCAAGATCTTTTTTATTCTTCCTAGCCCATTTAGTAACGGATGTATCCATAACCTGACATCAGGGAATGCAGTGATTTATAGTTTTATGGGGAATACATTTTGGAAGCCTCGCAGGAGGCATCTGCATCTGCAATCCATTTGCTTCACAGGGAGACAAAAGAGAATCATGCCGGGAGTGGAAAAGGTGATTAAGAGTCTTTGGGCAACCATGGCTTTGGTGACCTTTAAGTAATAACAAATGTTGACCCTCTTTATCGGTTAAAAAGCTATTTTTACTCATGAATTGATAAACGATCCTTAACCGATTCATGTGTACGACTCAAACTATGAATTAGATTCCTCTGACTACAAAAATACACTCTAAACACAGTACAAGCCTCTGGATTAAACTTGTATAAATACAGAGTGTACGCAAAATATATTTTTGTCAAATATATTTTTGTCTTGTAGATGTAGCTATCCATACAACAATATGAAGCATGGACAAACTATTTTGCAAAAAAAAAGATTCACTGTAAAAAGCATCTGAAAGCATGTTCACCATTATAGGACACTTAAACTCATTGAAAGCTAAATGAATGGGTTGTAGCATCTCTTCAAGGCAAGGTTAAGACAGGTTTCATTGCATTTTTTATGAGCTAATGAGAACAGCCCACCCACACCACATCAGAGGGTTTCTCCTGCTGGATATCTGATATAGAAATAACAGGAGTAGGTAGGGAAAGGGAGGAACCTGAATGACATCAGGATGCAACTGACTCCTCATCACGCCCAAACTGTTGAGCTAACTGTAATATAAAAGCACACTTACGTGTACAGGCCATGGACGCAGGGTCTCCCTCAGCACGGAAGTAGTTTTTCTCACAGCCACAGTGCAGCGACCCCTCATGGTGGGCGAAACTATGAGGCGGACACTTTGAACACTCCAGATTTCCAAGCGTAGACTTGTAGAAGCCCGCCCTGCACACTGGAGACAAAAGAACACAGACAGATGCATGAGCGTCATGCTGAATTAGCACATCAATAGCTATCTAATAGCTGCATTCTTCGCCGGAGCACCTACAACAAGTAAGAAATAAAAAAAAATGGGGATTATTATTATTTTTTAATGCACACACACACACACAAACAAATGTAAACACTGCAAATAGAGTGAATGTAAATCTGCTGTTAATGTAAAAAGAACCCGTTGACTGCTTGGAAAAAAACAAAATAATAATTCTCTGAAATGTCTTTGTCTTTATTTCTCGCTCTCTTCATCTCTCAACAGGCACAACATGAATAATGCAAATTGTCCCCTCAGATAAAAGGAGTGTTCTCTTTAAATATCTGTGGTGTTAAATCTGCATTCAGCAGCTCTTTTAACTCCTACTCACCACAAATCTGTTGCAATCTGTGTAAGTAGGGTGACACTCCACCTGTGTAAAGTGTATTGCATGTGTAAGTGTATGTGTGTTTGGGTTTCTGTGTAGGACGAAACATCAAACATAACTTTCCTTTATGTTTTTTTTCTCCTTTCTCTATCAATTTAGTTCCACTGTGCGCTTGTATTCTATTTTCTCCTCTTCTATGACAGGTTGAAACCGTTGTCATCTTATCTACATTTGATGATGGTATACAAAGGATTGAAGCCTACAAAAAGCCTATCTCCATGATGGTAAATGTCCATTTTACTGCCCATAGACAGCAGGGTTTTACACCAACAGTACTGCACTTCCAAGCACTTGAGGTATTTATACTGCCAGTACACATTAACAGCAATACACAGACAAAAAGCTTCTCTCTTGCTCTCTCTCTCGCACACACAAATGTGCACACATCCACACACACTTGATTAAAAAAATGGCTAGCACCAATAGCAGCAAGCCAGCAGAATGTGTGGGCTCAGCAGAACAGGTCTGACAGATCCCAGTGGTGGACAACACACTTCTGCAAAAGCCAACACTGCTGATACTACTGCCATATCCATCACTGACACTGGCACACCAAAGTCCCATGCTGCACTAAACACTCCTCTACCTCCCCTTTACAGAGTGTGTGTGTGTGTGTGTGTGTGTGTGTGTGTGTGTGTGTGTGTGTGTGTGTGTGTGTGTGTGTGTGTGAGTAATGGAATGTGGTTGGGTATAAACAGCCCAATACAATCCTACTGCTGAAATGACAACAACAACACTTGCTGACACACAAAAAACAGACCACCCTGATTGGAGGACAAACCAGGAAATTAGATGTGACAGCCAGCACCCCCTAGCCAATCAGGTAACAGAAGCAGCAAGATATCCACTGGGTCAGCAGAAATGCCCAAGGAATATAAAACAGAAGTATGGACAAATTGACAAAAGTTAGAATGAATTCATCTCATAAAAGTAGCCCTAAAGGTTCACCTCTGGACACCACCAAAGATCCCTTCACAATATTCATTGGACAGTTAAACTACTGGGCTCAAGTCCAATTGGATCTGTTTCCATTTAGTTGCTGTATGTAGCTACTTCTCCTGACATTGGTCTTACTGCGGATTAGAAACTAATAAATTATGGAGATATTAATATTCAAAAGGAAAGCTGTTGGCAAGATTTCTTTTAGTTTTCATATTCAGATGTCCTAAGTCACATTTATATAATTGTGGATGTTTTTTTTTCTAGTATTGCTGAAATAAAAAATAAATAAAAATTAAGACAAAAGAAACAGATCAAGACAATTATTTTCTCTGAAAATGTGAAGTTGTAGGCTTTAGAAATTTAGACTTTCTAAATCTGTCTGTGGCTGTCAGCCCCAAGCCCATTGGTTCTCACTGAATATTGTTACTCTTTAAAATGGGTCACAAATAGACTAATTTTAAATGGGGCAAAATCATTCCCTAAACAGCTGGGCATTGAAATTATGCAAACATTTCTCAGGAGTAAATGGTGCATTTGTTGACTGTTTTTAGCTCTGAGTTAATACACATTTTGAGAATTGTTGTTCATGTGTGGTACTGGGAGTTTGTAGAACTGACTAAATTCAAACAGTACATAGGGCATGTTCATTGTAATGTCATCCTGTGCAATGGTATGGCTCACTGATTATATTATAATAGTTTTTGGACAACAGTGGAGGTAGTACAGAGGAATGTGCTCTATATTTATTTAGCTACATCAAAAGTAATTCTAAGAAGGACAGATGTTTTAATATCAAAGAAAAAATAGAATATCACCAGACGTAGACCTATTATTTAAACATGGCATAGCATGTTACTAGACTTGTACGTATTACTCTCGCAGATCAACACTCCACCAACTATAAAAAACCAGCCTCAATTCCACTTGAAAGATAAAAATATATGGGGACTTTTCAGTACATAACACAGCCGTGAAACTTATTAGGCACAGAGAGGATCCATAAACTTTCAATGTAAAAATCAATAACCAAAGCTGCACTTACAGCATGAGCTTTTCATATGACAGTATAGTGATATGTTGTATTTCCTTGACCGCAAACCCTAAAAATGTCTTTATGACAGTTGGAAAAGGATAATAAAGGCTCTGTTTTTTCCCTGTGTGTGTCTGCCAGGATAAAAAGCAACTCTAACAGAGGCTGATGGTAAAATCAGATTTAGAACCCAGGAGGTTAACTACTCATCTAGAGGAGAACCGAGTTGTGTTACTGACATTCCCCAGCAACGTGTAGGGGTGAATAGTATGATAATGTGTGTGTGTGTGTGTGTGTGTGTATGTGTGTCTGTGTGTGTGTGTGTGTGTGTGTGTGTGTGTGTGCCCAGTAGTGGAGGAAACACAGCATTTCTTTAGATGTGATTAATTAATATATGTTTGTGTGTGTGTGTGTGTGTGTGTGTGTGTGTGTGTGTGTGTGTGCCTGCAAATATGCAACCTGTGAATGCGTGAGCAAATAACCCAGAGACACACACATTTCATAAGAGCATCACTGCATTGACAAATGGAGAGAAAATTACATCTTTGCCAAAGACAGAAATCTGAAGGTTATCCCCGCTGAATAATCTTTTATTTATTTTCCAAATCAGTACCAGCAGCAGGAACAGCATGTATCACTGTATCGCTGTAAGTAGTCCTTTGTTATACACTCACACACATCTCTCTCTGAAACACACAAACACAAAACTCTTGCAAATACTCACACACTTACAGGGTTCTAACACAATGTCTTGCTACGTTCTACATAATGACAGCTGAAACACAATCTGTTTATTCACTTTCAAAGAGCAGTACACACATTTATACACACACACACACGCGATCACAGTGCACATGTGCACACATACAGCTGCAGCAGACACATGATATGGTGGTTGTAAAATAACTGGGGCTGCAATTTGCTCAATCAATAGTCTAGGTCATTGGACACCCTCATCAATAATTAACATGGCTGCTAGATTGGTCTAGTGGTCACATACATGCAGCCCCTCCTTTTTTACAACATGTTAGTTGAAAACCTGACCTGACCTTGGTGAGACCAGATTTTGTTACTATGCATCTTTTGAATGAGACCGATTTCTAAAGCTTTACGAGACAACATATCATTTATTGTCAAAATTGGTGATCCTAATGCAACGATAATTCACAATTGCATAAGTTGGGAGCTACAAAGCTCAGTAATGGAAACATGTCGACATCACCTTTAGAATCACAAACCCATTTTATAATTATAACCAAATTAGAAACATTGATTAGCCTTTCATAGAATATATCGTAACCATCATGTGACCGAAGATTACACCCAACATGTTACTTCTCACAGGACTTGTGTCCTCTTGTCCTCACTGGTCACTAGTCAATTGATTGGTGTCACACAGGGAAAGTGAGAAAGTCTTCCCTTGACTCCTGTCTTTGTGTCAGCCTAACCTGAAAGCTTTGCTCTGCAACTCTCGCCCTTTCTCTCTCTCGCACACTTCAAGGCTCCATCTGGCTGCAGCCGAAGCAAAACCCAACAATTGATTCCCTGTTTCCATACCACCTCTGCCTCTTTTCTTTTTCAATCCAACAAGACCCCAATGACTTTCACTCCCTTTCTCCTCCCTCTCTATCTTCCTCCGTCTCAACCTCTCCTTCATCCTGCCCACCCTCCTCCAGTTCTTTTCTGTGGCTTTTCCCTTCTCTTTCTTTTGCTCCATCCTTCGTTCCTTAATTAGAATAGCTCTCTTTGAAATGGAAAAGTTATTTACTTTGACAGCTTAGGCCTTTGGCTCGCGGTCTTATCCGGAGCCATTTGTAATGTTACTGGAAACATGGCAACAGTAAACATCACACCCCCTGCCATGAAATCCCATTTGGGTCAACCAAGAACAAGCTACAGAAATCTGGAAGGTCAACATTTTTTTTATGAAACCATGGTATATTTTGGTGGGGAATGTTCACTGCCTGACAATTGTGTCATTGGCTAAAAATAATGCATCATGAAACCTGTACAAGAAGTACCTGTACATAAAAATGCAAGCATAGCTACATTTTCAACAATGTTATGATGACTATATTGCATCCACTGTTACATCAGTTTTTGAATTTTTTGAATTACATCAGTTACAAGTGTTGAATGGCGTAAGGATTTAGGGAATATTTTCACTTCTCACTTCTCTCAAATTTTCAAAGACACTGAAATTTGGCAGCTACAATACATACATATTGTTAACTGCATTACATTTTTTTTTAATCCTGGAAGACTTAACTCTGACATAGCTATAATAACCAGCACATATATCACAGAAACACGATATGCTGAAAGCTTCAGTTCTCTCTTACAGACAAAGTGAAAAAGCCATCTATTATGCTGAATTACAATCAATTAGTCCGTAACCCAATAAAATCATTATTTTTGTCAGAAATATAAATGAAAGCAATCATCAAAATTGATAGGTTGTGTCTCGCGGCAAATTGCTCAGCATTCCATCTCTCTTATGTTCAATTATTGTGTCATTTGCCATCATAATCACATTGCGAACATATTGCAACTTATACATATGTCAGTATGGTGAATCAATGTGCTGTCGCTTGCCAGTGTGAGCAGAGAAGTGATTCTGTACATCTGCAGGCTTTCCAAAGCCAGTAACTGTCCAAACAAAGCTTTTTAAGTAATTCTGATGAGAGCTGCCAAAGCTAATCAGAATATAACAAAATGCCTGTAATGGGCTCTCTGCTCTTAATGCCTGTAATTGGCTCTCTGCTCTTAAGGTCGTAATAGATGATCATTTTATATTGTGGTTGTTTCAGTCCTTTGCTGGCACAGCATGAGTTAGAGAAATTATCAGGTGGGATATACTGTAGCAGCAATCTTCCCAATATTTAGCGCTTTATTTATTGATTTGTTAGAGATCAGAATGACTGTACAATCTGCAGTAACTGTTTAAATCTATCCATCCAAGCTGGAATATTATGAAACGGGTACTCTCTGTAAATCAAGTGTATATGATAAAGGGAAAAAAAATCCGTAATCTCAGAGAAATTTTGTACTGTTTCACAGAATGAGCTTATCAGTGACACATGAACATTGAATTAACTCTGAACTTCCTTGCACACTTTCAGGAAATACAAAACTGGAAAATGTTTATTGTTGTTTCTATTCAAGAAATACAAATCTAATGACATGGCTAAACATGTAACAATATTGCAATACCAATCCTATGTTTCCGGACGATTACAGCTCCTTGTTTTATTTCAAATCAATCTTATTTCAAATTTCTCACTAAAACTAACAATTCACCAGCTCTGTGATAAGAACAGGAGCAACAGGACTCATCTGTGTTAAGAGCATCTAAAATGGTTCATCAGATCAATTTCTGACCCTAAAGTTCAGTTATACCATTGCCATGACCTCATAAGGTGCATTTTCAGCAGCCATTGAAATGAAGCAGTTGGCTTCAGTGGAGGGCCAGAAAAGAGTTTGTGATGCTAACTGCAGGCTAATGGCCTGGAGAGACCCTGCTATTCAAATCTGTTTATCTATACACACTCAAAGAGACTCTTCTGCTGCCTAAATGCATTGTGTGTGTGTGTGTGTGTGTGTGTGTGTGTGTGTGTGTGTGTGTGTGTGTGTGTGAGACACAGAGTCCAGAATACTAATCATTATACCACACAGCTACCAGCAGTCTATGTCTGAGTGAAAGAAAGTTACCATGTGTGTGTGTGTGTGTGTGTGTGTGTGGTGTGTGTGTGTGTGTGTGTGTGTGTGTGTGTGCGTGCATGCATGCGTGCATGTGCGTGTGAGCATGCAAACTGGCATGGTAAAGCCTAATTAAGTGATCTGATCCAACAGAGATTTGCATAATAAAGCAGCCTGATGAGCAGGATAAGAGGAGGAAGAAAGGAAGTAGAGGATCATGAAGGGATGTAGAGGAGGAGGAGAAGGATGTGAGGAGGTGAAATGAAGGTGGTAGAGGAGGAACAAGTACAAGATGAGGAAGGTCTACATTACATGTATTGTAGCAGACAGGAAAGCAGAAAGGAAACACATGCTTCTAAGTAAAAACACTCCAAGCCACACAAGCACATTATCATTCAAACAGACCAAATACGTGCGTGTGTGTGTGGTTTTTGTGCGTCAAGGTTTTATGATTCAACCAACCTGTGATATTGTGTTTGTGTTTAAAATTATACATGTTGTCCACAAACACATTGATTTAAATTCTGTTCCAGATTAAAACACAATTATACTCAGTAGATGAGCAGTATGCTAGTGATTACTGTTATGTCATAATCAAACAAGCAGTTTAACCAAAGTGTTCCACCGGCAGTAAATTACATTTTAGTAGCAGCAAATAGTGGCCATTATATTTCAGTCTAACCTTCATGATAAAAAAGAAAAGCAACCAAACTATCTCTCTCTCTCTTTTATGATTACAAAAGTGAAGAGGAAATTAGCAAAATCAACACATCAAGAGGTCTATCAGAATACACTTGTGATACTGAGCTCCTGCACTGTGGTGTTATCCTGAGATCATGTAAATCTAATAAAAACAATGAGGGGCATGGCTAAGTTACAATATCTCAAGATACTCTAACTTTCAGATTTATAGAGATTTAAAAAATAAATAATGAATTGATGAATATAATATCATTAATCTAAAATCATTTAAAATAATATTTTTTTATTTTTTACGTTATTTATAATAATTAGCTCAATGCAAGTCACTTTAAAAAGTACTGTGTCTCTTTATAGAATTTCATTATGACATAACGGAAGCATACCACATGTGGTGCCCTTCCTTAAAAGTGAACATATTTAGTGTGAGAAAGAAAAATAAATTTGATTAAACTTGCTGCTGTTGTGTGAAGGACAATAAACTGGGGCAAAACAGGGTAAGCCCTGTACAACCCTCCCCCCACACACACACAGAGAAGCATGGTTCAAGTCCCTGATGTATCCAAAAAAAATGCAATAACTGTTTCCTACACCCTCCACACTCCAGAGATCAGCCAGGTCAGTAAGAAAATCCAGGACAAACCAGCACAAACACACTCTCCAAACACACACCAAACACACACACACACACACACACATACACACACACACACAGACACACTCACCACACACTGAAGTGATGTTAATTCCACTCCATCTAACTGATGTGGGGGAGACTTTATTACAACATGATCTGGCATTTTTACAAATCTGTTCAAGTTACATATTGATCACTTTGTTAATTCAAACTGCGTGTGTGTGTAATATAGGTGGGGAGATGGAGAAGGAAGAGAGGATGAAGGAGGGAGACAGAGAGGGAGAGAGAGTGGAGTATGCATGCATTGTGTTGTGTATGAAGATGGCACTGACCTCTTCATGCCCTCTCACTTGCCCAAATGCAAACACCCAGACACACACACACACACACACACACACACACATTCCACTGTTACACTCCTTGGAAACACACTGCACAACCTAACCAGCCTTATTTGGCTCCACTCATCCTTTACAGAACTATTGTGCAGCTTTGAATGCAACTGATAACCAGCCATGTAACACCAAACACACAAACACACTAGCTGTCGTCATCTTGGAGATTTAGAGTCTAACCATTGTACCATAATCCCATGTGTGACACTAACAAAAGTAACCGGTGGCAACCATGTAACCTTTTTTAAATCTGATATGGGAAAGTTTATGTGGAATCTTTTGCATCCTTTCCTTGATTTCCCATTGGCAACTAGGGGATTTATGCAACTATTGTTATTGAAATTAAATTCGAAAGTAGCATTATTGTATATAGGAGGACAGTATGAAACATGTAAAATGTAGTTATTCCAATTCCATTTGCATCTTTCAATAGCAATAAGTAAATATGTGTCCAGAGTGTGTGTGTGTGTGTGTGTGTGTGTGTCAGGTCCTCTTTTTGTGCCCCAGGAAAGTTGTATTGATCAACTGTAGAGAGGACACGCTCTAAACTTTAAGAGTAAATAGGCCATCTACTATGCTGCTGGACACACACACACACAGACACACACACAGACACACACACACACACACACACACACACACACACACACAAAAATGGTGACCTACTTCACTCAATGTGCTCAGTCGGCAAGACATAAATGAAGAAACTGACGTAAGGCATTTTTATTATCACATTGATGCAAGACAGCACACAAACGCAAACACCTACACTGTCCTTAACCCTTCCATAAATACATATGACTTAATACATACAGATTTTAATTTAAATTAAATACTAAAATTGAAGTCTCTAGGACTGGAATTAAGCATGAAGCCAAATGTGTCTAATGTGTATGCTATTTCAGAAGCCTTTTTCACCATTATATTCATACATACATGTGTTCTAACTCCAGTTTGAGGTTCCTTTTAGTGTCTAATATAATTCATATAGGTATCCATATGGTTGCTGACACTGAGTCCCCAGTCTGGGAGAAGCTACACTGCTGATTTCTAAGTGAAGAACTGTAGCAAAGCCCACTGGAGAAGACCACTTTCACTGCTGAAACACCTGAGAATGGCTGAAGGACACACACACACACACACACACACACACACACAACAAACATACCGGTATATGCATATGCTCACAGACAACAAAACACAAGTCTCAGTACGTGGCTGCTGCCATATGTTGGAGAGCCCCCAGGCTCCTCTCACTTCAGACAACATCAACTGAAAACTAGTCCTCACAAGTCTAGTCCTCACCCATCATCATTGTTTGGGGACTATATAGCAGGATACAATTGAATAATTATATAAACGTATTTTTCCCAGCCTCGTGTTTTCCCTCTCCCTCTCTCTGTGCTGTCCCTAATTCATATCTGATCAACAAAACTTATTGTAGATTTTCCCTGAAAAAAACTGGTGCTCTGCAGTCTGAAATCCAAAAGTCTGGTTTGCATCTGTTGCTACAGGAGACAATATAAACTATAGTAAAAACATGGATATGATCCATAACAATTTTGTCCACTTTTAGTTTCCACTGTTCCACTAAAGCTAAAACTGATCCTTGACTTTTAACTCATCATAATGCCTTTTTTATTTCCTATATTCTTTTTATTCATTTCATGCCTTCAAAATGTGCATTACATTTTAAAAGCTTGAAATGGAAGCATGTGTGTTGGGACAGGATTTGAATTTCAATAGAAAACCCTATTGCAAGCAGCAGTGATCAGATGTAATTCAATAACACAGAAAATAAAACTGGTTCTTCAGCTAAAAGTACTTCTCAAACTATTCATCTAAGACCACTTCATTTGACAATAATATACCATATTCCAAATAGCACACCTTACATTTTCTCATTACGTCACACCAAAGAAAATATTTAACATGTATCTCATTTTCTTCCTCTGTTCTCACCTTGAAAATGAGCATCCCCTATAAATCTGTGACAGATGCGGGAAGGTCAGAATATATTTGTTAAGGTCTAAGAATTCCTCTGTGAAGCCCATGCCCGAGGTGGCTAATAGGATTCTCCTGCATGCCGCGGGGGATAAAATGAGACGCAATTTGATCAAGGTTTCGTATAACAAAATGATAATCACGTTCAGAGCTTCATGCCAATGTCACAGGCACTTCCACTGGCAGTGACGAGCATTCAAATTAGCCCTATCTCATTTGATGCCTTGCAACGTTCCCTGGTGACGCTCCTAACCTGTGGCATTCTTTGATGAGAGCAAACAAATGAGAAGAATTTTAAACAACAGCAAGATACCAAAAGTCACAGACATGGATGTGTGTAGGTTTGTTCAAATTTGATCTTGTAGTGTGTAGTTTTTTTTTCCAATCATTGAAATTATTATCATTCATTAAAAAAAAAAATCAAGCAACCAAATAACCACAAAAACCTGAAAGCTACTGAAAAAACATCCCTAAAACAAGAGCCTCATCTAAATGAACACTTGTTACCTGGAACAGTAGCCACTAATTGTTTAATTCTGTTGTCACGGAAAAGCACATCTAGTGGATGAAAATAATTTAAGCATCTTACCATGGATGTGACTTTATTTAGCTACATAACAAAAAATATCACGTTAAATACTCATTGTGAAAGTAGTCATGTACCTTTTGGGGAGATATATTGTGCAGTTTTCCTACAGTAGTAAGACATATCCACTTTCTTTAAGAAGTTGTCATAGGGCTCAATATTAAAATAAAAAAACACATCCTCAACTCAGTCTGCCCTGTTGTAAAGTCTTTGCTAAACACATAGCTGAAATAAGCTTTTTTGCAGTAAATGATGGTCTATGGAAAAACTCTCTGTTCCAAAGTTCTGGGATTTGCTTTGGCTACAATGTTGTGCCTATATCGGGTCTATAATAGCTAATAATATGAGTTCTGTGTTTTGGTTGGATTCTAGTGAGAATGTGATCGGTTGGTGTTGGTGAACGCTCAGGGGTGTTTCCCTCCCTTGAACCCAATGCATGCTGGGACACTGTCCAGTCCTAGCATGCATTGGGTCCCTCTGGAAAGGCTTAAGTGGGTAGAGATAATTCAGGAATTCATAACTGAACTTATTAGTTCATGATCCACTGAGAGCTGGTATCCACAGCTTTGCGGAAATAGCTAAATGAAGTCTTCTCAGGTAATGTGGAGTATTAGTGCACTAGGAGGTTATGGTAGTGCTGAACTACTATGTGAATGTGTGTCTCCTGCACATGTAGACATGCATCTGTGTGTATCCATAGAAATGTGTGTGTGTGTGTGTGTGTGTGTGTGTGTGGGTTGCAGGATTCCAGGGGCAGGTGTCTCAGCAGTGGTTGGGGCAGAGCAGCGCTAAATCACTCCTCAACTGACACACCTCACCACAGGGTGTCCCACCATGTGTTACTGCTGAGGGAAAAAGGGGGAGGGGAGGGGGGACACGCAGGGGTAGGTTACTGGGTCACAGAGAAAGAAATAAACCCCTCTATAAATCAGCAACTTGTGATTTAGGTGTATGTTATGCATGTGTTTTTGTGTGACACAGAGAAAGAGAAAATGTGTGTATACATGCTTGCCCTTGGAATTGTGTTGTGTTACTGTAGCATGCATCTGCCACTGTGAATGTGTGTGTGAGTGACAGACCAGCGCAGGTGAACTACAGACAGAGTCAGACATCCTGGCACGATCCAAGTACACATCAAGACTCTCGCCTTACAGCCTCCCCAATTCTCTTCTTGCTCCTCCTCTCTCTGTCCCATCATCCTCAGCTGCTGCAGCCTATTCCATACACACAATTACACATACATGCAAGGGTGCAAACACCTAATTAACATTGCTAGTGAAGTGAAAGACCTAATGAGTATCATTCATTTTTCTTCAGTGGTATGTTTTATATCAGAAGTAATTTCCATTTTACACTGAGTGGGTGTTGTTGTATGTTACATCTCATCCATATAAAATAAATACACACCTGCCCTATCAAGTTAAACACACATGTACACATACACTGCAGTATACTGTGTACAACCACAGGCACAGAATCCCACTGAGTGTGTAATCAACATTTCTGTGTTCATCACTGATGACACAAGCATGGATAGTATTAACATGGGTCCATTCAAAACAAACTTTCTGTACTAATCTTAGCGCACACACACACACACACACACACACACACACACACACACACACACACACACACACAATCACACACACATACATGCAATTGCACACAAATCACACAAACTCAACCAAGGATGCTGTGGAAATCCATTAGAGCTTTGTTAAGCAACGCACAAGAGGCCAATTAGAGATAACGAAAATAACTACATAGATTAAATATATGAAGACTATTTCGGAAATGAGGCACTCCTGAGACATACATACATACATAGATAAAGAAAAGCTACAATGTAAATGTATTGTTGGAATATAATTGCAGCAATTGGCAGGATCCAAGCTCCATGGGAGCTGAGCATTAATACACCAGTGTAGTGTTACAGAGTGGCCATGGGTTGTATTTTATCTTTATAATTATATGTCGGATTAAGAACACAATTATCATTAGATTTGTATATCCTTAGAGAGAGGAGGAGGAAAATATAACACAACATATGTAACAAGGTATGAGATAATAATATAAAGGTATGATACAAATTGATGAAAAGAATTTGGTTTTGTTTTGACATCGGAAAGTTAAAAAAACAAATGCAATACAAATCCCCAGAGTATCACATTCATGTATTACCTTTGCTTGGGATTGACTAAGTTATGACTTTATAAACTTTCATTTCTGTGAGTTTGTGCCCTCGGGGTGCAGAGCAGTGGGTGTTTGGTGGTGGGGAAGAGACACTTGGAGAAGTGCAGGTTCAGCAGAAGTGTATTTCCTGTGTGGCACCCTGCAGAGCTAATGTTAGTGGGAGTCTGTGGAGCCCCAGCTCATCGCAGTGGGAAAAAAAAGTTAAATCACCAAATTGTAGCCGTCATCCTCCCAAAGCAATGCTTACAAGTTTCACCGAAGCTGCTGTTTTGTGCAAATAAAGTATGCTCAGTCTTTCTAGCTAACAAACACACCCTTACTGTGCCCGAAATGATACAGTCTAGCACAAGCATTGAGAACTGTTTGCCTCACACATTTCCTTGTTCTATTATTACCATTCTTGAATCTTGTAAAGTAGGATATGTGTGTATGGAGTTGGTCGTACTGATAGAGACATTATTTGTTGAGGACTAAAACAGCACTATAAACTGAGTTAAAATACAGAGTGCCTTTGACACATCAACATATAATACAACAATAACACATATTCATGCACACACACACACACACACACACACACACACACACACACATCTGCCTATCAATCAAAGAAGCACTTCGTTGGGCAGCAGAAACCCAAGCTGACTCACATTGTTGAGATGAATTTGGCCTTTTTAATAGAAATCAGATACTGGCCAGTCTGTGACATCCACAGCTTCCTCCCCAACCACTGCTAGTGAAACTTAACTCAACACTCTATAAAACCTGCAATTAAACCTGCCTCAGCCCATCTTAAAAAGCTGCAGAGTTATACTGTCCCATGCTGGTCTAAATCAGAAAGTTTATCCGTCCCAGGAAAAGTCACATTGGGCTGAAACCCTTTATACATCATATTGTCATTGCATTATGTAAACAGAAGGGCTTTTATTAGAAATTTTTTGTCAAACTCTTCTCTTCCCACAGTCTATACAGTTTGGTAAAAAGCTAACAGCCTATGTTGCTAACTTTCAACAAGAATAGGTCACCAGCAAAACCAATCAATTAACTCTTGTCCATGAGAAGTGTCCTTTTGTTCTGGCATCATTGGTTAGCGTTACCGTGGGTTAATGTTATGAGGAATGGCGAGAGCAAGAAAGGCTCCCACTGCCGCCATCAATCAAGGAGTAGGGGGACATTCATCTGTGGGTTGCCAAAGAGTCATGTAAAGAATGGACTGCCATGGCTCATTTAAGTTTGAACCACAATTTGAATGCGCTTGTGTATTTTTTAGTATTGAGAAGCATTATTAAGGAGCTGAGTATATTGTTCCTTTCTATTTGAGAAATGATTTGAAAATAGTGTAATGGCAAATATTTGAAAAAAAAATAAAATTTGGATGGACAGTTTCTCTTTCACACAGACACACAGACACACACACACATACACACACACACTAACACGCATGCACTGATGTGTCCCCTTAATACTGGGGCCAGTGCCAGGCTGAAAGGCAAGAGTGATGGATGGGCAGGGCTTAATCACCTTTAATCAGCTCTGGCCTTGAATAATGATGAACAGCCCCATTTACACGCACAGAATGCAGAGAGAAAGAAGAAAAAAGACAGAGAGAAGCTTTGAGAAAAGATGCATACTCTTTGTTGAATTCATAAGTAGTGGCAGATGCTATCCCTCCTCCTCTGCTTTCATCCCATACATTCACTTTGTGAATGCAGCAGACTCCCTCTCTACAAGGCACATGCTACCTTTTTCCTCTGCTTGGCTCGCACATCCTCATCCATTTATCTTTATGTATAACAAAATAAAGTGCCAATGGACAATGTCCTCATTCAGCTCAACAAATGCTAAAAGAAGGTGTTGTTTTCTTATGTGACTATCACGTTACTATAGAAATTCTACAGAAAGCTGAGATGGAAATATACTGTGACTTTAAGTGCCAGGCGCTGTGAATGCTAAAATGTGATCTCAGCTCTCCAGGTGTGAAAAGCATGCTAGCACTCAGAATTCAAGATCCTGTTGAACACAACAATTAAATAATACTCAACCATTTCCCGGTTGAATGGAACTGAGTGCTCTGCATCTTTTTATCAGCAAACTAAGGTGTAAATTACAGTGTCATCCATACCACAGGAGTGAATACCTTTCCTCTGCCACCAGGTTAAATTGGTCATCTTAAGCTAACTACTGGAAATAATGCACAATTAATGAATACTGCACACTTCATACACAGTATGAGGAAGTTTAAATCAGACGCTGATAAATGTAATATTTACAGTATAAATAAAGCATTTTCGCCATATTTATTAAATGTAGCCTGAATGTAGAGTTAGCCCCAGCCCACTCCCACTCTCCCATCAACAACCCAAGGCTCGAAATGGTTGACAGGCAGCTGAAGGGCAGTGCTGTCAGTGAGGCTAAAGGCTGAAGCGTGGGGGGCCTGGAGGGGAGGCTGAGCCCCAGGACAATGGCATTACAGTGGGGATGAGGACTGCATGAATGACCTGCGGAAATCATGGGGCCAATAGGAATGTTCTCCTGCTGGGCGCACACATGGTATTTCACTCTGCAGCATGGTGATAACCCCCACTCTCCCCAAAAACAGCCATGCCGTGCAGTCCATCATTAAAAAGAAACCTAGTGAAGGGTTCTCATTGCTGGCAGATCCAGAACGTGGCACGATTACATCTTGTATGCAAACATTTGAAAGCTCACCATCTTTACAGAATCTGGCAAGCCCATCAAGTACGTAAGTGCACACTTGACCTTGCTCTCTTTCAAAATGGCTGAATTATTTGGTATACATTATATCCAATTTTTTTCTTTTGTCATAATGATGATCTTGGTTCTTCCTTGAAAATTACAACAATTTAACAGTTGAGTACTCCAACACACAATGGCAGCTAAAATCCGTTGATGCTTTTACACAATGCCTCTACTAAAAACGTGTTCATATCATACTCTTTATCTGATTTTTCTCATACTGCTCAAACATAGAGTTCAATTGCATTTGACGACAGTATTTGTAGGTGGCCTCCCATTGAGCTCTGTGCAGCCTTGTGTGGCCCATGTTTTAAGCCTCAAAGGAGCCAACAGGAGCATATTACAACCCCATATAGACTAGTCGATAGGGTCTGTTACATACTCCTCATTGACAACAGCCACATGTTATTATAGTTCACCAACTGGGAAGAGTCCTGCGGTCTAAAGTCCTTGAGCCTCAAACCCTCTGTAGGAGTGTAGGAAGGACAGTTCAGTAGGCAACAGGTTACGGACAACAATAGCTGTGTTGTCACTCACAGCCAGGTCATAAGTGGCCGTGCTGATACATTTGATCAAAGATAATAACTAGTTGTCACATGCTAAGTGGATAAAACATGAGGTGAAAACACACATTTAGTCTGATCATTACTTTGTATAAGTAACACAACTGATGAGACAGCTGACACAAACTGAGATGTCAACTTTAAAGGTGAGGACGTGGAAATGAACATTATTATTATTATTATTATTATTATTATTATGGACATATTATTATATTTTGCCACACATATACTGCGTAACTGTGATACAAGCAATTTAGGCTTGAAAGACCTCAGCACCTTTCATCATTTATTCCATCAAGGTTTCCTAACAATCCTTATTATCAGCTATTGAGACAAAGATATTTTAATGAAAAAATGGGTCAACTACACTCCTTTTAACCCTTTAACAAATTTTTATTGTTAGACCCATGTTTAGAATTTTGGTCATACAATTATGTATGTGATACGCTGTTGTACTGTGTTGTATATCATATCATAAGGTTTCAGTTCTAATCTCTGAGGTAATTCACCTAGATTATTGTTTGTGAAAGGGCTTTCCTGATGAAAATGACCACAGAAAACAAAAAGACAAGAATCTGTCATTTAGATCCATAACTTTTACTACAAGCCATTTATGATGCTTACATATTACCGTTTTAAATTATTACAGTCCTATATTAATAATCAATAATCTTAAATCATTGCATTGCATGTGGGTATCCAAACACAATTTGCTCCATCTAATTCCTAAAAGACAGTATGCATAGATAGGCTTAGTTTTTACTAAATATCGGACATACTTCAAATATGAAAATATCTCACCAGATGTTAATAATCTAGTGCAATTAACTGAAAGTGATGTGGTATGCTCCATCTAACTCAACAAGCTTCCTCAACTTTCCCATGTACTGGAAGCATCGGCCGTGCCAGGGAAAGCCTTCTTCTCTTTCCTTATTGTTTTTATACTGTAGGCCCATAAATAGTCCAGGCAAAATTAATGAGGCCACAGAGACGGTGATGAAGGAGTTTGGGGCTAAAGGAATGGAAAGATTAAGGGAGTGATAGATGGCATCATTACAACACAACACATCTCGCTTAACAGAACTGTTGGCTTTGGAAGTTGCATGTTTTAGCATGTGCCAATTCTTGTCTCGCCTTGCTTGAATGTACAAACAGACACATACAAAGTACACAAAGCCAGCAAAACTCTTTGATGCACCATATTTACACGCACACATATGCGCATGATATACACACAGATATACACAGACAAAAATAATATATGCAAACTGGACCATTGAGCACCACTTATTGTATATTTGTAGAAAAAGACACTTCCCAAGCACAACTTGTTCACGCACACATGCACACACAGCATCATAATTAGCTCAACTGCAGCTATATGTGAAATGAAGATAGCCTATTCTTTCCCCACCTGGGGACAATTTACTGAGTATCTCAGTTAAGCTAAGCACTGGTAATTAACACTGAACCCCAGTCAGTTAGCTGGTTGAGAGTAGAACTCGGCATTACTGCATTGTTTTAAGTGAAAGACTTCACAGGGCCAATTTGTTGCAAACCAGAAGGGGCCATTCTTCGCTCCGGTTTCCTCACACTGTCAAGGAGAACTTGAATGAATGTGGATGTGAATAACTAATTTACATAAAGAAGAGTGCTACACTGAACATTGATGAAGTAGTTTGTGGGCCTAGTTGATTTTATGTGTAAAAACTCAAGGCATGTGCGCTAGAAATTTCCTCAACAGTTTTACCTTCTAAGACATAACTAGCAGACAAAAATATGTACAAAATAAATTCATAAACATTTACCTATTTGGCCTCCTAGAATTAGCTGTTTCCCATACTTGTTCTCAAGGAGTAAATACAAGAGCAACAAAGAGAGCATTATCTGTCATAATATCAGAAATTTATGACACTGAAATGTATTTCCATAATGAGTAAAACATTAATGATACACTGAAGTGCAGAGGTGAAGGCGAAGATTGACACACACAAATGTTTGCTTCAAAATTAAAAGGTGTGCACTCTTGTGGTATGTACGACACTGTAATTAACATCTTATTTTGCTGATAATAAGATGCAGAGCATTTTATCAACGATCAAGCAGTCATGTCTCTCTCTCTCTCTCCCACACTTTCCATTTCTCAACCCCTGGATTTCTACATGTGTGTTGAGAGTGTCACTCAGCAGGGCATTAGCATGGTAAGTACATGCAGATGGCAGCCACAGACAGTAACCTTTCAGGATCCATTTGCATGTAAATCAATGGATTAATTGGTTTAAAGCTCATTAGAGTTGGGGTCTCATCAATACCACACACCTCAATTACCCTTGGCTCTGAGCTGTCGTTGCCAACCCGTCCACACACACACATATGCACACACACACACACACACACACGCACAAACACACACTCACACAAAAACCAGTGGTGTACATGAGGCCTCATGATTGGGAACTCAAGATCACCCACTAAGTTATTGTTTAATGCTATTGTTTCATATAGATTTGTAGCCTACTTATCATAAGACTGCTTCCCTGTGTATGTATTTTGAGGTAATTGAAAAAAAAAAATCATATCAGAGGTAGAGAGACTGCTATGCAGGCTTGGATGAAAGGCCAACATCAGCCCCCACACATCAATATAGCTGTTTGCACCAATAGCAATACAAACCTTGTCAGAAACGCAGGAGTCAGTGCGAAGGGCCTTTGCATTAATCAGTGAGATTTCTGTAACATTCCTTGAGGTTTTGCACTTTGGCATTGCCTCCAGGTGCTGAAATTGAACACTTAATAGCAAATGACTAGCAGAGCGGAAGAAATGGAAAAATTGGTCGGTTGTATCCCTTGGTGTGGGCCGTGCTATCTTTACCTTGAGAAATGCCTTGTGCCATCCATTTGAACAGGAAGAGATGAAGGGAAATGCATCGGAGGAGGTGGGAATTCTGTGGATGATGAGCACAGTAATCTTGTTGGACACTGCTATCTGCCATTTTTCTCTGCTTGTCTTCACATCACTTCTAACTTTCCATGCTCATTTCTGTGTGTGTGTGTGTGTGTGTGTGTGTGAGAAGAGAGAGAGAATGTGTGAGTGAGTGTGTAATTTCTAAGAAAGGTCAGTGCTCATCTCCACAGTATCCCTCAACCTTTAAAGGTTGAATCCTTTGTCCTGGTATAAGTGACACTTTCATTCCAGCCCCTTCAAGAGGAGGGACTTAGACAAAGACAGCGAGAGAGAGAGAGAAAGGCCTCTAGTTTGAGAGCAGTAGCATTAAACATTTCTGGCATCACAAAAACTTGTTGACACACAGCGGTGGTGTTGGTAAAGCCATTGCTAAGCGACTAAGAACGTGAGGCTGAATGCATTTTGCTTGTACCTGTACCAGCAACAACTCATTGATATCACAGTTTAACACTAATAACATTATGACCCGATTTCATACCTATATATTTAACTCCGCCATTGAGACACAGCAGTATCCAAACAAAACAAACCACATGTACTGTACTTGAGCATTCAGTTCTGGGAGAGAAATCTGAGTGGGAACACTGGGTCTGTAAAAATAGGCATTTAAGTAACAACATATTTAAAATACAAGCACAATAATAAGGAAATGTCTCTCTCTCTCTTGCACGTCTTTAATATGTACATTTGGTGTATATATGTAACTTATACACACTAAAACAGATACAAAAAAACATCTCATATGATGTTTGTTTCAGATAAAGGCATGCAACCATGGATAAAGTTAATTTAGTGTCCATCAGAATTACATACAGTACATGTTCTTCCTTTGCACTGGATATGGCAAACATATTTATGTCATATTTTGCCCAATGTTTCTGAAAAATACAGACACATTATATCACATAAATCTCACAAAAGTTGCATTTTTGTTGATATAACTATTTATTTTTCATATCCAAATAGATTGCATTATTTCAAGCAATTATGCCAAACAACATAAATGACTTAAAGGAGTTTGGTTGATAATTAAATGAAAAAGTAAAAAAAAAAAATTCCATACACACAGTCAATAGAGTGTTTTCTAGAAATTGGCATTGGGAGATGAAAACTAGTCTATTCAATATGAGTGGTTCTTGATCCACTGTAGATTGATCAATCTGCATTTTGCCATTCAAAGAAAAGCATAAAGGCAAACACAGAAGTAGGAAAAGACACACACATATACACAGCTGCAGACCGTTAAGGTAGTCCGGTGTGGTCTAGCCTTGCAGTCTCCATGCTTGGCTGCTCTGGGCATGCTCTGTTGTGTTTGACATTCAGAGTGCAGGGACAGCTAAAGGCCTGATTACTGAGGCCTGACCGCTTTTAATCAGCACACACAAACTCATATGCATACACAACAGTAGTGCATAGCTTGCACGACAATAACCCACTTCTCTCTCACAGATGCAGGCATTTACACACGTACACTTGCACACACAAGAGGGCATGTCATCTGACACCATTTCTAAGTCAACTGCCGTCGTTGAAGGTAAAATGTCACCACTCTGCTTCTTGCGGGTGGATAGGGATGGCTAGAGTATGCAATAAGTGAGTGCAGGGACCTTTTCCTTTATCTCTATCAAATGTGGGAGTAGGGAGAGTCAAGGATGCATGCAGTCTGAGTCTATGGATCATTTCAGAAAGACAGGACTTTCTGGGACTTCAGTGCCTCTCTTACAGAGGCACAAGTTGAGAAATAAGTTCTCTTGAGGTGGGTTACTTTATTTTGTGTGCACATAACGGTGTGTGTGTGTGTGTGTGTGTGTGTGTGTATGTATGTATGTTTGTGTGTGTGTGTGTGTGTGTTTTAGCTATTCATTTTGTTGCAGTTAAAGATTATGCGTAATTCTTTGAAAATACATGCTTTTGTCCAGTGCCTCCAAGCAAGCAGAGAGAATCTATGTCTTTAGAGCTGATGTAGGTGTCCCAATACATTTGGGACCAGCCCTCCCAGTTATGTGCCTATGTGCCTACATCTTTACTCCAGAGTTCATTTCATTGAGCTACATCACTCTAAATGAAGCCAGCAACCATAAAAAGAAAGGTCACTTCAGCTACTTGTCCCCAGAGCCTCATTTTTCCAGGCACAAGCTCAAGTTGAGGTCATATTTGATGGTCACAACAAAAATTGACCCATAACTCTGTGGGCTCAACACAGCCCATTTAGCTGCTACAACCAATGGTTGGTCACATTGTCTCTTTAACCTACAAAATCCAGGTAGCAGGTGGAGCAGTCCCCCTTTTTCCTTGTAGAGAACCATGGCCTCAGCCTTGAAGATGTTTACGTTCATGACGGTAATTGAACTGCAGGGTCAGATCTTTTAAATGAATACAACAAATGGGAAGGGTACAAAGTGCACCTAAGCCACAGAGTCTGCTACAATGTCTCCTACAGGATACCTCATAAGCTCAGACATAGTGTGATTGAAAAACGTGCAATAGAAATTTGACAACCTTAGGACCTGTAACGGGACCTAAAAACTCAAGTGCAGCCTTTTCACAGCCTTTCATTCCAATCCTTGAAAATGCAGGATTTATTAAACTTGCCTCTGACCAGATTCCTTTGATCCACTCCAGCTCTGCTCTGGGTCAAAAAGAAGAACACTTCTGACAGGCAGCCAGTTCACCCCAAGGCTGAGCCAGAGCAAAATGTACATACAGTTTGGAGACTCTAGAAAGTGATGTCTTATTAATGGATAAATGCATACAGGATGGTATTGGAATGTACGAGCGAGTGGGCGATGGAGGATTGGTTAGACAAAGGTAAAGTAATGCAAAAAATAAGTTAAAGCACATTTCAGATTTAGTGCATGCATGCATGCACATGTGCGCATGTGCGTGTGTGTGTGTGTGTGTGTGTGTGTGTGTGTGCTGGTGAGAGGCAGTTCCTGCTGTGGTAAGCACTTTGTCTTCCTTTCCTCACCTCTACTCACTTCACGTTTACTAATTACCTGTATCTATTGACAGACATGTCTCTCACACTTATGTCATGCACTTACTCTCTCTTTCCCTCCCTCCCTCCATCCCTCACACCACACACACACACACACACACACACAGATCCAAGAGGAGCTCTGAAGCCTCTCTTCCTGCAGACCTTATTAAGATGGAAACAATAAAAACACCAAGGTTATCATAGCAAGGTCAATAACACACACACAGACGCAGCTATGAGAGAATAAACATACTTAAAAAATAAAAAGCAGTAGAGGGTAAACCTTGTAAAGCTTGTGAAGCTTACTGAGACCTACGACTACAAATACTGTACATCAATATTTGTGTATAGTGATTTTCACATTGTAAACACACAAAAGCCAAAAGTTACATTTATATCCATGAATCAGTATAAAAATCAGTATAACAATAAAATGAATATGAAAATAAATAAATTAATAAATAAATAAGGGTCATAAATTATAAAACATATAATTATACTCACCTATAGGATTATTAGGAACACCATACTAATACTGTGTTTGACCCCCTTTCGCCTTCAGAACTGCCTTAATTCTACGTGGCATTGATTCAACAAGGTGCTGAAAGCATTCTGTAGAAATGTTGGCCCATATTGATACAATAGCATTTTGCAGTTGATGGAAATTTGTGGGATGCACATCCAGGGCACAAAGCTCTTACTCCACCACATCCCAAAGATGCTCTATTGGGTTGAGATCTGGTGACTGTGGGGGCCATTTTAGTACAGTGAACTCATTGTCATGTTCAAGAAACCAATTTAAAATGATTGGAGCTTTGTGACATGGTGCATTATCCTGCTGGAAGTAGCCATCAGAGGATGGGTACATGGTGGCCATAAAGGGATGGACATGGTCAGAAACAATGCTCAGGTAGGCCGTGGCATTAAAACGATGCCCAATTGGCACTATGGGGCCTAAAGTGTGCCAAGAAAACATCCCCACACCATTACACCACCACTAGCCTCCACAGTGGTAACAAGGCATGATGATCCATGTTCTCATTCTGTTTATGCCAAATTCTGACTCTACCATCTGAATGCCTTGACAGAAATCGAGACTCATCAGACCAGGCAACATTTTTCCAGTCTTCAACTGTCCAATTTTGGTGAGCTCTTGCAAATTGTAGCCTCTTTTTCCTATAAGAGGAGATGATTGGTACCCGATGGGGTCTTCTGCTGTTGTAGCCCATCCGCCTCAAGGTTGTGCGTGTTGTAGCTTCACAAATGCTTTGCTGCATACCTTGGTTGTAACGAGTGGTTATTTCAGTCAAAGTTGCTCTTCTATCAGCTTGAATCAGTCGGCCCATTCTCCTCTGACCTCTAGCATCAACAAGGCATTTTCGCCCACAGGACTGCTGCATACTGGATGTTTTTCCCTTTTCCCACCATTCTTTGTAAACCCTAGAAATGGTTGTGGGTGAAAATCCCAGTAACTGAGCAGATTGTGAAATACTCAGACCGGCCCGTCTGGCTCCAACAACCATGCCACGCTCAAAATTGCTTAAATCACCTTTCTTTCCCATTCTGACATTCAGTTTGGAGTTCAGGAGATTGTCTTGACCAGGACCACACCCCTAAATGCATTGAAGCAAATGCCATGTGATTGGTTGATTAGATAATTGCAATAATGAGAAATTGAACAGGTGTTCCTAATAATCCTTTAGGTGAGTGTATAAATAAAGTGTATGAATAAAAAACAAATACGGTATAATAGGGGCATGAGAAATTGTCAAAATACTAAGAAAGTGTTAAAACAGACATTGCTTTTCTTTGGTTGACTGCCATTAAAGAGTGCAGTGTGTGTTGAAACAGAAAGGTTGTTATGCCGACATCTGTGATGTGGCAGCACAGCGAGAAAGCTGCTGGAAGACAGACGTTTATGCGGCGACGCTTGGGTTCTTCAAACTGAAATGACATTGGGAGTCATCTCTTCACTGAACACATCGCAGCTGTACAATGAGATGCTGCTTCTGACAACTAAACGCAGTGTCACTATACATGCCTACAGAATGTGTTTAGATAAGGGAGACACTTGACAGCCGCAGCCTAGATGTGTCTGAGGTTGCAGCGGAGGGCATCCTCAGCACCAAGGACAGCAGAAATCACACACAATAGATTTACAGTAATATGCTTGTTTTATTTATAAGTTAGATACATAATGCCATATAGGCTTACATTGAATATAGTAGTAGTAGTAGTAGTAGTAGTAGTATTATGATTAGGCTCTTTGACAAGCTATGGCTGACGGGCCTCTAATTTAGCTCTTGTGCAGTCGTTTAAACTCCATCCTCTGCTGAAGGTGGACATCAAAGCAATGGACATAATAAAATATGCAGAGTTGTGAAGTGAAAGACTGATAGTAGTAGAAAGTGGTAATAGAAAGTGAGGAGAAAGAACAGTGAAAGTGAAATGCAAAGGAGTTGCTGATTATGCTGTAGACGAGCCAGAGTCCATAGAAGTAATTGCAACAACAAAAAAGATGAAGCTCTACAAATAATATTTTTATAATCACTTATTCAAAAGCAGTTTTGTAATGTTTCATGTTTTCATCTGTTTTTATGCAAAATAGACATAAAGCTGGGGGGAATATGCTTCTGTGACGACTTAAAATCACTATTGCATTAAACAGTGACAAAGAAAGGCCAAATATGAATTGACTATTGGAAATGCCACTGACGGTTATGTCATTTTGCAACCTTTGTGTCTTCCTGTTGTGGTGGAAAATCTTTTTATCAATCAACATACAGGAACAATTGAGAGAAATGCACTCAGGAAATAGGATTAGTAGAAAAATTAATGAATATGTATGTTAAATTGATAGCGGTAACGTCAAAAATCACAGAACAGGCATCCTGCGCCAAAGAGTTTTCAGTGGGGGTCTATATCTCAGTGACAGCTTGCTTTATTTCTCTCTCGCCTTTACCCCCCCCTCCCCTCTCTCCAGCTTGCTCCCTCTCATCTATCAGGAATGATGGAGTGACTCCCCAGCTCTACTCTTCCCATTTCCCCCCTGTTACATTACATGTGTATCCAAACAGGATGTTTCCAGCAGTGTCCATCCCGCTGTCCTTGCCTGTCCACCGACACGCACGCTCACACACATGTACGCACATTTCAGTATTGTCGGCATTCCCACAGTGATTGCCCGTCTAGTTTTAAGACAGGCCTGCTGGCTGAATGGAAATGCACAGAAGCATGCACATGCACATATACAGAATTATATATGTGTTCTTTTTTGGCTTATTTTTTTGCATATGCATCCTGAATGCACACCATAGTACACACACACACACACACACACACACACACACAAAAGACTGACCACTGTGAAGTGGTCTTGTCAACTGCATAGGCCTCTCCAACAAATAAACACCCCATCTATATATCCCACCATTTCTGTTTTAAACCTGGTTGTGTATGTGTGTGCATGTGGGTGTATTTGTCTGTGTGTTAAGTTGAATTCCTGAGCCTGTGGTTACCAACAGCTTTGAAGTCCTGAAAGTACAAGGGCCCCGGGGTGACAGGCTCACCCGCCACCCTCAGCCTGAACTGGAAGGTCCATAAAGAGAAAAGCAAACAGGCAATAATACACCGAATGAAAAAACCTTCCCTGCATCTTTGGCTACAGCCTCCTGCTTGGCCCAGCATGGCAGAAACACACTCACACAGGCATACGTGCACACACACACACACACACACACACACACACGTACACATACACACTTACAGATTGACACTGCATCAGAACACTGTGCGTGTGGACACCGGATACGGAAGTAAACATTGATTTAAGAGGGACAAAGACACGAGCACACTTACAGTATGTGCGTTATTATAGAAACCATGCCATTTCTAGGCAAGACCCGCCCTTCAATTGCATTTATCCTCTACTGTTGGCCAAGCAAGGTAATGAAACTCTGTCTGATCCCTTGTCGCCTATCCTGACCTAAACTACTCAAGGTCAATGCCTAACCAAAATCAATCGGGCTGCTTTGTAGGGCGCGACTTTCCTAGAAGTTGCATGGGATCCATTATAACCCGACATATGCAAATTTAGGCTTTCAATCTGCATGTACAGCAATGGCTAAGCGTATGGATGTGTTTTTCTCTCTCTCTCGTGCATGAAGGAACTCTCACTCTCAATGACACACACACACACACACACACACACACAGATGTGTATATGAGCATATACAGCATTATTGCTGAGTTTCTTGCTTAGTGAGTTATTCCTGCCCTTGGACTACAGCTGAATTGTGTCTCTAATTAACGCTATGCTCATTAGCTCTCTCTCTCTCTCTCTCTCTCTCTCTCTCTCTCTCTCTCTCTCTCTCTCTCTCTCTCTCTCTCTCTCTCTCTTTCCCCCTCCCTCCCTCCAGTCAGATTTCCCTCCCGGCTGCTGTGTTGTGGAGTGGGAGTCAGTATGATTGCTGTGGGCTTCTCGGCATGCTTTAATTAGCTCAGGTTTTTTCATGAACATCAAGGTTATGGAAGATCCTCAAAAAGTCAAACAGTACTGGAGGGACTGCAAATTTGGGCAGCAATAGAAACAGTAGGAAATAAAAAATGAACACAAATAGATAAGCTTGAAATAAGGATGTGCTTTTAAACAGTCCCACATTACTGCAGGAGCAACTTGAGAGCATATTTAACAACAACACAGTTGCTTAAAAGTTAATAAACGAGGGTAAACAGAGCAAGATGCAATGCAACTTGAAACATATGAGGTAAATAGCCAAGTTTCCAAGCAAATGTTAAGCACATTTTTAAAATGCTGCAAAACAAACAAAAACACGAATTAGAAGCCATCAACTGGTTCAGAGCAAATAAACTAGACTACGCAAAGCATAGTTTAGTTACAAGTTGACGTTACGTATGGTTGTTAATAGCAATCCGGCTTCCTAAATCAAAGAGTTTACTGCTAAGTTCTTTGGCTAAATGGAGAGAGGTAGCATGGTACAAGTTGGCCACCTCTGCAGAATACAGGGTTGTGGCACAGACATTTGGTGTCAGCAAGACAAGTTCACCGCGGTATACACTGCGTGCAGGGCCCTACCATTCAAGCTGTTGAACCAACTTGTCAATTTGCCCGACGTGGCGGAGGCTCAGGCAAAAGGACACTGCAATTCCACTATGCACCTTGTACCACAAGTGTACAGCGCACTAGATGGGACCCATATCCCGATCCTTCCCCCCATCCAATGGATACCGGGACTATTAATGTGAATTACGTCACAACTTATTCGGCAAAGCTTTTTCCATCTCCCATTTTTTAAACTCTTTCTTCAAAAGATTCAAAAACCACCTCAAACTTTTTTGCGAATTTAATAAACTTTTTTTCAAATATTCCCATTTCCATCAAAATGTTCTAATGCGATACTTTAAAATGCACATAAAAATACGCTGATGGAAACACAACTAATGTCAGAGATGCAGAATTCCAATGTAATCCAAAAGATATTCCCAAAAAGTTTCTGCCTTCAACTTGAGAAAGCATTTCTCTATCTCTATATATGGTGTCTCTGCTAGTTTGGATGAGACACTGTGATTTCAGTAGTGCTTTTAGACTGCACTTTTTACATTCAGCAAATGATGTAAAGTGTAGTGTGAACATTATTAAAGACCTTTGTCACTGGAGCCCTCAATCCTGGCCTTGTTCTTTTCTTCCAGCCTCTCCTCTCCTTTTCAGCTCCAAAAAGGGGAAATGCCAGGCAGTGCACACAGCCAAAAGGCAGCAGCAGAGAAAGCCTCCACATTAAGCTAAACTGACAAGAAAGGAGGACTCTGATGCAATGAAACACTAGTGTTAGAACCATGCACTTCATTCACCCAAACACACACACAGGACACAGGATCTGGATTACATTTGAAAATGTGTGTGGCGGAAGTATATGAGTAACACCTGCTCTCAACAATGACTATGGAGATGCCCATTAACAAGAAACTGAATGCCAAACAGTAACAGGCTATTGCTGTACTCTGCTAGACTGTGCAGCTCCCATTGTCGATGTGTGCAACTTTGGTTTACGATGTGGGGCTGCTGGAAAAAAAGGAACAAGGGTCCAGAAGACTCCGTGAACTGGATAAATAAATGCAACAATTCTATGATGCACACACAGAGAAACAAATATAATGCAAAAGCATATTTGCTAACAAAAGAAGACAAGAAAAGAATCTGTGATATATATAAGCCTGTTGCTCGATCAGAATTAAATCATTTTAATTTAGGGGATGGGGTTTGTGTGAAGAACTGACTTGTTCTTGTGGAGAGCTGGGTGGTTATATAATGGCCAACACAAACAAACAGAGTCCTTCCAAGGGACCAGAAGAGAGCCAATAGCTCCATGAATTCACAGCACTCAGCCTCAACAGCCTGGCATAAAAATATACAATAAAACACAGTACAAAAAACAATGTGGGTAATGAGAAAAATAAGAAGGAAAATGGAATCATGACCGTGGGACTTCTGCAGTGCTGCTGCTTTTACTAATTGGCCTGTATGGGTATTAGATCAATAAATATTTGAAGTAGAAACCAAATGCTAAAATATGTAGCATTAACTTTTATTTTATTTTTTTAAAAAATTATTCAAATCCCACCTTAAATTCATTAGAAAAACATGGTTTATAACTCCTAAATACATTAACGTTAAACTGGATGCTTAACATTAAAGGTTTAATTGGGCAGCAGTTCAATTGGATTGCATTAAAGGGTTTCTGGTCCGGGGCAGAGAAGTTCCAATATCATATAAAAACACTCAGCAGAAACAGAGCAACACTGGCATCCCTTTAGAGTCTTCTACCTCACAACTTCATAAATTCCAAGTTCACTGGGATTTTAGCTCGGGTGTGGTCGGACCACTCCTGAAAGCATGTGAGTGTTTTTTTCAAAGCTAAATGCAAAATGAGTTTCTGCACCAGTCGCACTGGCTCTCCTCCATTTTACACCAACATTAGGGACGAGAAAACCTCTCATTAGCAGTTCCAGCAACCCCAATAACAATACAGAAAGTCATGTAAATTATTTTTAAAGCCTTGCTTCAAACCAAATTATAACATGGATGCTACATTTTGGATTTTGGAGTACTGAGCTTGAGGATTTCATTGGTCAGGTTGATATATGTTTGCATGACACAGCCAATAAAAGATGTATTGTGAAACGTGTCTGCCCGAAGGCCAAGCATGTCTGTGCATGAGGGCAGCAGCTAAATCACTTTAGCGAGAGAGTTGAGAGTGATATAAAACATTCAACATTAGATGGACAGAGGTCTTTGAATCAGCGGCCAAGACCATCAGCCACAGGGGTGAGCAGAGACAGAAAAAAATGAATGCTGAAATCATTGCAGTCATCAAAAACAAATCATTTTAGAACATGTATCATTGGTGCAAATTATCTTTACCTTATAGTGCCTTTAAAATGTGGCAAAATACTTTCATTGTTAGTGCTGTTCTCTCTTCTTCCACTTATAATACAATTTGGTAAGTAATCCATGCAAAACCAGCAACTCGGGCTTAAGTATGTTTGAGTATATGTGTCCCTGTGTGTATATGGATTTTCTGTATATCTGTAATTATAATAAGCATTATGGTACTGGCAAATTTGAGGATTGTGTGTCTTGATGAATCCAGTAAGAATGTAAACCTGGGTCTCTCCGCAGCGTACAGCAGAACAGCTGCTTGCATTTGCAACACACACTCACACACATTTAACACACACACACACACACACACACACACACACATATTCATACTCAAACTCGACAGACAGACATCCGTTTGCTGTTTTAGGATCAAATTAGGGTTGCAGGAATTTCACACTGATGGTGGATAGGAGTTAGTTCACCTGCTCCAGTCTGTTCTAATGACAGATGAAAGACTGACTTTTCGAGATTAGATCAGGCCTCACATTCTCTGTGGAAAGGCCGAAGCCTGGTCACAAAACATACAGTAATCCAGACGATGACGGACGCTAACATTCACCTCGTACAGTCTAAAAAACGGCACATGCACTCACTGAGTTTCTCCCTGACAAAAGATCCGTTGACATCTGCCCTGATATGAATGATGAAATATCAAAATATGCTCACAGCAATACATGTGAAATATGTAATGCAGCTATCCGCCACACACATGCATATCACACACACACACACACACACACACACACACACACACACACACACACACTGGTAACAGCAGCTCACACACAATGTCCCATTGCCAAAGCCAGACAGAATGCAAGTGTTCTTTTGAAGGCACCACTGAATAAACATCTCTGCTTTCGCAAATATTTCAGGCTACACACACACACACACACACAAACAAACGCACACAAGCAAGATAATGTCTAATACTGGAGTGTATTCTATTAAAGCCATTAAAGTCTGTGTAAACAAGGGCAACTGCTCTCCTCTCTCTCGTTTCCTCTGTCACTCATAGACACATACACACACGCGCATGCACACACACACACACACACACACACACGGAAAAGACACATAGGTAAATGGAAGGTGCTCTATCCGTCTGACTCAGAACGGTCAAAGCACCCAACACCAAAACACCCAATCCAAACAATTGTATATTTAATTACTAGATTATTCATTATATTAGTGGTGTTAGCTGAATGTCATTTTGTTTGTTAATTTTAGAGAAACAGCAATGTAAGAAAGAGTATCCAATTATAGAATGCACATTTCCCCCAATGTACAGCCAATTGCATAATAAATAAACAACCTTTTCTGTGGAGTCATGGGGTAAAATATGACCAAGTGTGTTTGGGACCTGATTTCTGTCTGTGACATGTAAACACTTGAGAAACTGTGGTTCAGACATCTGTTCATTTCATACTGTTTTATCTGTCTGTAGCACTGTAAACATGTTTTCATCTATCTCGCTATCTGTCTGTACGGTGACCTAATCCGCATGCAGTCATCTATCTGTTAACACAGAGGGCCTGGAGAGCGAGCTGAGCACTGGGGCCCCAGACGGCTGCACACGGGGGCTGTGGGGGCCTGTTGGTGCAGCTGTCCCACTCCAGGGTAACATAAGACCTTATTAGAGTCCATTAGACCTCTCTAAAACTAATAAGAGATTGTCAAATACATCCAAACATTCACACAATTCACAGAGACAGTGAAAGGAGGGTGGTATGAAGGGGGACAGCGGGTTTCCATTTGTCTACATCACGTCCTATTCTAACTACAACTGTTGTCCTTTCAAATTTGGGGGGAAGAGGAATTTGTGGATTGAAGCTGCCAACATTTTGAATAAAATGTTATAACAAAATAGTTTATTTTCCCTTTAATTTATTAATATTATTAGGATAAAGATTTAGAAATGACATGATTTACTTCCAATTAAGAGCATTTGAATGCCTTTAAAGGTCTTTAAACACCCTTTTTCATGGAAATAAATAAGGTTGGGAAGTAAATGGCCCTGGTCAAATGTTTCTTTTAAACCTGCACATTCCTATGTCATGAAAACCCTTATTTTGTTTGTCATTCTTTTGCCTACAATTTACCTTCTCCCCCAAGCTGTTTACATATTGCACATATGAGGTTTTCATCTGACAGCTGCGACAAAGTTTCTCCTCGCATCTGGACAGTGAGACAGGCTCGTCTGCAGTCCACAGCCCCAGAAAAGGAGCTTCCCTTGGCTCTGACAGCAGGGGCTTGACCTGGGAGACCGCCTTTGATCTTAAATTAAGACTGAGCTTGTTTCTGGAGACGAGAGAGTTGATGAACATGGGAGCATTTAGGGCCAGCAACAATACAGTAACTAGGAATAAGAGCTAAAGACAAACTTCCAACATATTTTTTTTTTTTTTTTTTACTTAAAAAAGGTCCAGTGTGTAACATGTTTAGTTGTTCATTATCAAAATCAGTGTTGTCCTTTTTCATGAATATTTACCACCACCACCAATTCCAAATATTCCTTTTGGCATACATACATACAGGGCATATTGCTCTGCCTTTTGTGTTTTCTGTGTCACAAGATGAACTCACAGGTGCTGCTAATGCTGCTAATGGGTATCGTCGCTTTCCGGCCATGGCAAGTTTGAAAAAGGAAACATGGAGGACCACGCATATTCAAAATCCAAATTTCAGGAAGAAGAGTCTTCTTCTTCACCCAGAAAAAGAAAAAAGATATTGAAAAGAGCAAAAGAACGTCTTTTTGAAGTGTGAAGGCTACCGTAGCTGTAATACGTACTTTGAACTGCATGGCACGAGAGAGTTGATTGCAATATATGATCTCAATACTAGATGGGAGAAATTTCTACACATTAGACCTTTAAAGCCATTGTGGCACAGCCACTAGATGCTGTGCCTGGCTCCTTTGGCAGAGGCACATCTTGTCCAATATTGACCATAGAAACCAGCCACAACAAAAAGAAGGTGGGGGTTTCACATGCAGCTGGAGATTCTGTCTCAGCTGTTTGTCTTTGGCATGGTCAAACAAAATATACAGAAACATAAACCAGTGGAGCATAAATTAAGCAACCACTTCTATTGTAATGTTACACTATTTACAAGATATTTAACACATTACATACATAGATATACGTGCTTTAACATATATTGTATACTATATTTTATGTATTTAAAAATACTTTCTACAAAACCTATGGTGGGACATTATGAAAACACATTTACGGAGCTGCTGCACTGGATGAGCTACTGTACGGAAGAAAAACATCTTTTTACAAAAATACACTGATGAAGTACTGCCACTGTAATTGATAAAAGCTGTAACACTAGCCACGGAAGCCACACAGGAAATTGAATGTTGCAAAGTTATCTAGTTATGTTATGCCTATGTGCATACACACAGCCCTTTTTTGAAAAGGTAAAAATACACATACTTGTTGGGACGTTACTAACTCATAAAACTGCTCATTTTAGTCACACTTGGATCTGCTGAGATGAAAGGCACATGGGGACACTTAACCTTTGAACCCACTGGTTGCTTGATCCCAAAGGGGATGTTAAAGTTACTACGGGGCATCAGGTGCTTATTGTCTAAGTAGTTAGTAAAGTCAAATGAAGAGGAACAAGTACAGGCAAAGGGACAATAACAATCAATGAACAAAATGTTTGGAAAACAGACGAATATGCTAGTAAAACCAATGTTTAAAGTTCTGTAGCACCAGGAGCCACAAAGAGCTTCAGTAACTTCTATCATTGAAATGTTTTGATTCTTTCCAATAACCAACTGGCTACAACTTAAATCAATCTCCATGCAATGCATGTGGGATGATAATGATGTGACAGACTGAAAATGAAAGGCAAAGCCAGGCAGCCAGACATGTACTTTTTGGCTTTAGCAACCACCTCCCAGGCGACAACCGACTGGTGAGGTCGAGAATCTCCAGACTCCAATAGCTACCCACTCATGACTCCACCAACACCCACAACCATCACCACAACTATTTCATTATTCACCATCCACTCCAGCCTACTCCTTTCTTCTGGATTATCAGTCCCATCCTTGCGGCTCTGGTTAAGATCTTCCCATAGCTAATGATGTGTCACACAGAAGATGTCTATTGAACCACTGCATGCTGCACCACGCAGCTCATAGACCTGGATAACAGATCACACACATCCGTGTACAACTGTCCAGCAACACTGTGGGAAACCTCTTTTGAAAGTATCCCACACACATACTGCCCATACACACACAACCATACACACATGTATACACAAAGGTTGGGCATTAGGAATTAAATTCTGTGCTGACAGTTATGAAGTGTGACAGTCTTCTCATCAAACACTTTGCACACTTTGCAGCCTTGGCAAACTTTGCTTTGTTTGTATCACCGTATTTTAAACAGAAAGTGTGAGGGAACTGAGAAATAAAATGCAACTTAATGAAAGAAGAGCTGTCTTACTTTGGCAGGTGTTGCTTCTCTCCTCGTATCCCGGGTTACACAGACACTTCCCAATAGGCACGAGCCACTCCCCCTCTGTGCTGCAGTACATTCGCGGAGGCTCCTCCTCTTTGGAGTGATTGACACATGAGCCTTTGACCTCAACCAGCGACTGGGAGTCCATGGGCACCGTATCAGGGAAGGAGGCCAGATTCCTCACAGTCTGCGGGCACTTCTTGAAATAAACCCTCACTGAAACTAAAGCTACGCAGGCGCCCACGTCCTGGAACGCCAGGTAGAAGCCCTTCTTAGTCATGGGACCCACCTCACGCACCTCAGTGTTGAGCTTTAGAATGCGATCACCGAGGTCCATTTGGGTGAAACTCTCATCAGCGGCGATGGTGTCAATCTTAGTGAACTGGTGTTCTCTGAAGTGGCTGCCCTGGTCGTCGTCCGTCTCCAGGTAGAGGAGGTTGAAGGTCTCCTTGCAGGTGCCCAACACCAGCGGGATGGAGTTGCAGTCCCTCAGGGTGAACTTCAGCTCCACGTAGATCTTCTGGGCTGACTGGCGAGGGATCCAGTTGGTGCGAAGCCAGTTGTTCTGGCTGTACTCCATCACATTGCAGACCTGGAAGGTCCTGATGGGAGTGTAGTGCTCATCCACCCCACTGATCTCCTCCCACTGAAAAAGATGGAGAGAAGGAGAGATGGACAAGAGAAATGGAGGGAGACGAGGAGGAGCAACAAACAACAGAAAGAGAAAGAGAGAAACATGCAAGAGGAAATAGGGGACGCATTTGAAGTTGAACAGGAGGAGATGGTGGAGGACGTAGGTAAGGCAGAATGAACAAAGGTATTCAAAAGTTTAGGTAAAAAGTATATGATGATGAGAAGACAAATAACAGAGACAGAGCAAGGCAATAGAGGGAAAATAGGGTTTAGGGTCAAAAGACAAGAAAAAAGGATCCAAGATATTGTAAGGAAGTTAAAGAGGAAGGGGTTGGAAAGAGGGAGTTTGGAGTCAAAGAAGGAGGAAGAAAGAGGAAAGGAGGGGTGGATAGCAGAGAGAAAAATAAAAAGTTATCTCCACCCTGTAAGCACTTACAGATGAATTATTTAGATCCACATTCACTCTTGCTGAATACTAAGCATCTAATAAACACTTAAGGGTGAAAAATCACACCAACAGATCTCTTGTAAATTACTAAAATTAATTAAAAGCAAACTTGCTGCCTTAGCCAAATTTCCTCGATTAGAGCACTGTGAAAATATCTCAGAGAAAAATCAGGAAGTGTGATTTATCTTCTCAATCCTACGAAATTTGTGTAAAGCTGCTTAATTGCTGTTAAATATTAACAAAATCTTATAGTGTTTTTTTCCACCCTTTTACTAACATGTTTTTTTTTTCTACAAGTGCGGTTTTTCAAGCTGCAAGTCTTGGTTATTTGCATCACAGTACTACTGCTACTAAAGGAAACGTGCTGAATCCACTATGAAACAAAAGAAGCTACGAAGTATAGACAGATGTGAGTGTATACCAGGAACGTTCGTGGCTATCTTACATTTTCCCTCCACTGGGAGAAAGCAATGAGAGGAGAGGAGAAAAAGAAAGCGGGGTCACTCCTTTTGAATTCAACACAGCGGGAAGACTCATTGATCATGCGCATTGGCTTCGCTGTCCAGGCAAATCAACACTGAATCAGAGCGATGATGAATGGGCAAACACCTGAAACACTGGGCTCATTGTGGTTAAAATGACAGTCATTACAACGAATGGTCCTAAATGTGTAAATTGATGCTTTTTACTATTTGTATTTCATTCCGTGAAAAATTCAGAATGGATGTATGCCTGAATGAGCAGTGCTTTCTTCAGATAGAGAGAGAGCGAGAGACAGAGAGAGAAAGAGAAACGCTTTCTGGGTAATTGGAAACTGAATTATCGCTCCTTTCACACAAGCATTAATGGAAACATAAACCCACACACACATATACATTCACATAAGGCTCATGTGAAGTGTTTAAAGTCCCAAAGCAGGCGGACACAGCAGGTGCTTTCAGCCTAACACCGGAATTAATGACGAGCTAAGAAAGTCGAGGTTCTCTATTACATGGTTTTGTGTGCCTGTCCTTGGGTGTGTGTGCGGGGTGTGTGGGTGTAAAGCATATATATGAGTGTGTGGTGTTCAAGGAGCTCTCAGGCTGAAGGATAGCCACTTGCTTTTCATCTCACACTAAAGTTGGCCCATTAGAGAGAGAGAGATAAAGAAGAAGAAGAAGAAGAAGAAGAAGAAGAAGAAGAAGAAAGGGGAAAGTAGAAGAAGTGAAAGAGATAGAGCTGAAATAAGGAAAAGGGAGGGAGAGATAAAGTGAGAGGAAAATTGAGGGGAAAGATTCCATTGGTGTTTAGTCTCCCCTGTCAGGCTTTCCTCAACATCACCTCATTCATCAGACTATAGTCCAAGTTCTGTATAGGTCTAACAATAACAGGGGGAGACACTATTGAGTGGGGCTAGATGTGAAGAGATGAAGCTAAACGTAACATTTCACCTTTACTCTTGACTTAAATAGCTTAGCGTATAATATAGGTAGAAATAATGATGTGATAACCTGCAAAAAAATTGATGATAGACTTTGACACAACAGAAAGAAGAGGAAGACAAGAGCTTCCACTTGAATGCTGATCAGTGATTCTGTTGACATTATGTTTGATACGACAACGTACTTACAGTTTACATGAACAGAAAGCATCCTAATCTGCTTTAGCTTTATATATATACACACACATTCTGTTATAGTTAAACATGGCTTTCTGCCAGGGTTGCAAGCAACACAACCCGGAATCTAACTTTTTTGTGCAGGTGTGCTGTGTCCCCACTGTTGGTTAAAAATATTACCTACTAAAGAAACCACAAAAGTGCAGTTAGAACCATGATGTGATTACATTACAGCATATATATTATTGCAACTCTGTCTTCTAGAAATTAAATTTATACACTACTAATTAACAGCAGAAAATATGTTTGAATGTTGCACAAATTATGTTTTTAATGAGAAAACATTTTAATGGAAGTATCTGAAAAGTCATAAAACATTAGTTTTCCCTCTAATGAAGTTCAGTGTAAATTCCTTCAGGAAGACTTCTAAATAAACTTCAATCCCCATCATCTCTCCCTAAAACTATTCAGCTGTTAAGAGGCATTCACTTTTCAGTAATCAAACCAGAATTGGCCACAAAATTCATGATCCAATCACAGCATGCCATCCTGCTTTAAATGTGTTCTCTCCTTGCTTTCAGCTGTCTATTCAGGCAAATGTGCAACCCTCCTCCTCCCTCCTTTCCAGCAGTCAGGTCCTACGTTTGGTCTCACATGTACAATAAATCTTAGCATGCTATCTGCAACATAGTCTTTCCTGATTTGTGGCATTGTAGCATAAAGCATGATTATCGTTTTCATGGTTATGTTTAGGCATTTTAAGCACTATGATGTCTTGTTTCCACATTCCATGATAACTTGTTTCTACATTCTCCCCAAACCACAATATATTCCCAACATTAACCAAAGTGTTTCTGAACTTGTGTAACTCAGGATGCAAACCCTGGTCTCTGGTGCCAAAGTCCTGCACTTTGTTTGTTTTCCATTACCCTAAAAGTATGCTACACTGGCAAAAATACTGAACATACACATCTATATACTGAGTGAGCAAGTGTGTGTTTGTGAACATAAACTATGTTTCACTTGCTGTCCTATGTATGAGCATGTTGTGTGCATCTGTGCATTTGTGTTTCTGTCTGTGTGTGTGTATGTGTGTGTGTGTGTAATACTCTGTCTTTGTAAGCAGATGTCTGTGGGAGCTGCAGGATTTATGTCTTATCCCTTTATGTACTTTCATACCCACCAATATGATGCAAACAGAGATAAATCTAAAGCGACTGCGAGTGATTGCTCTCCACTTTTAAGCTGTCTTTGGGAGGGGTCTGAAGTTTGCTGTACACAAACAGTCTCTCACACACACACACACACACACACACACACACACACACACACACACAAAATTCAAAATCAAACCCAGGTGTGTTTGTGTGTGTGTGTGTGTGTGCATGTGTGTGTGTGTGTGTGTGTCAGTCTGTATGTATGCTTAAATGTTGGTTTCAGGCTTTCCATATCCTATTCCAAAGAAGATTACTTGCTTGACTTAAGCAAGTCTCTGCCAAAGTAAATGAGACCTCCGCTTGATATGAGGATCCCACTCTGGAGGATAGCATCTATTACATGGAGGTATCCTCTTCCCCATCCCCAAACATTGCATCATGACAACCTTGAATCACTTCCCCGAGTTTGTTAACTTAGGCTTGTATTGTGTCCTTCACTTGACAAGAAGGAAGAGGGAGAGACATAAACAGAGTTATAGAATGTTCTGGGCATGTTCTTTCATGGGCATCCCAATTGTCAGCCAAGAATATTGTTTGTTTTTTCAAATCCAGAGGCAACATTTTTCACCACAACTATCTTTCGGAGGCAACTCCCACTGTGAACTGTTGGAACTGTTTGTAAGTCAACCAGGGTAAATAAAGGTCTCAAGTGAGCAGCAATCCCCTTGTTTCTCTCCATGGGGAAGTAATTCCTCTCTCTCTCTGTCCTCTAATTGATATATAACAACACTAGGACCCTACACCAGTCCTTGTGGCCTCTGACCCCGACCCCTGATGGTCACAGTTGGGGCACAGTTTGATGTGATCCTGCTCCTGGTTTCTCTGATCTGTGCTGTAGGTAGGTGAAGCAGCTAAAGGGACAGTGAAATGGAGTGTGGTAACCTGATCTGCTAATGACATCTACAACTACGGCAACAGGCACGTCTCAGAATCAGCGAGTCAGCACACCAGTTCACCCACTTCAAAGAAACGCAGGTCAATGGGAGTTAATGGACCTGTTTATGGACCAGTATAGGGTAACAATGCATTTAAGACTAGTTGTGATTAAGGAAGATTGAGAATGAGCGCCAGGCCGAACAACGCCCCTTAGCTGTAACATATTCACAACAAACTACAACCTGTTGTGAGCTATTGCTTAACTAATATAAAATAGTTGAGTTTTTAGATTTTAGTCATTTTTGGACGTGGAATTACTAAATGGGGCTTTATAATAAAAATATTGGGAAAAGCAGAAAACAACATATAAAGTGTATTTACAACTGTCCACTGTACCTCTGCAGCTGGAGTGGTTAAATGTACAAATCTAGAGCGCCCAGAGCAAGGGCAGAGCCGATGAGCTCCGCTGAGGGCAGTGGGGTCACAGACACGACAACTGCAGCATATCAGTCAGAGGACATTTTATCAGCCGCTCTTACCAAAGGGAAACCTAAATACACACTTTATACCTTCTCGTGGTTTTCGAACAACTTGCCTTGCCCACTAGTCCCTGGTTATGCATTGCTCAGGGACACATTGGCAACAATTGCTGAAGGATGCTGGAAACAAGGACTTTTCAATCAATTCCAAAGAACAGTGACTGCAATACATTCACAGTACTGCAATGGTTACATTGGGAGGACATTTTGCTGGTTTGTTTGTGCTTTTTATTTATGCTCAGGTCTAATGCATTTCTTGTACTAAAGTGTGTATCTGAACATGTTGCCATGCTGTATACTGGTCAGAGGGTTTGCATCAGCTGGTTTTACAAGAAAGAAAGTAACTAATACACATTATATTTCATCCTCTTCCACCTCCTCTCTGGTGCCTATGCCCTCCCTACTAATCCTTGTTTATGGATGGGCTTTTCTCTGTACTCTCTCTCTTTCTGGGCGACAGGGGAGCGATTTATGCTGGTCAGCTGATTTCACAGATGGGGTGGCAGCAGGGCATGGGGGGGCTTTAAGAGCCATTGGCTGACTAAAGAAGTTGAAAAAGTAGTCTGTACTTTGACAGCAAAAATAAAAAAATAGAAAGCTGGCTGACTGAAGTGGTGGACCCCGTCCAGAATATAGAAAGACATGCCATTATACTGTGCATGGCCCCCCCACCGCCCTCCTCGTCCAGACCTGAGAATTAGTATGTGAGATGTGAATGTCTGCGTGTGTTAAGTATTTCTCATGAGTTCACACATTGTGACTGCCGGCTTTTTTTCAATAGATGTCAAGTTGTATACAAAACTCAGTCAATGCCATTGTGACTTTGCTTTTATGAAAGGTCTACAATCCTGTGGAGAGTATGACCCTAACATGTATACACATTTACAAGCAGGACGTTTCCCTGCACATACACTACAAGTTCTACATTATGTTCCTTTTTTATTCTTGGGATTGTGAATAAGCAGTCCCATTCACTTCATCATAATGATGTTTCTATAGAAACCCTGTGTTTTATAACATATGGCATACACTTGTTTTATTAGTATAAAAAATACAAAACATTGTCAAAATAAGTAGATGAGCAAATTTGTGGGTTTCTATTCTTTTTCTACATTTAATATTTAAAATATTTAGTATATCAAATTTCACATTGTAAATAATCACAAGCTAAGCAAAAACAAACATTTGAGTCAATACACAACAGGCGTGGCAAAAAAACAGAAATTCACTTGTATTCCTCTGTTGGTTCCTATGAAAAATGGACTTCACTTTGTACATGCCCATTGATTCAATGTTGTATTCACAGTCAGTGTCTGGGGTGTTGGTTTGTTGCTGAAGAATGCTATGAAAGCATGCAAGAATGTAATCTTTAACACTCTTTAGTCTTGTGAAGGACTAAGCCCCCTGGACACTGCTCAGCAATCAGCCTGCCTCCCAGACAGATAACAGTATATCTGGATCACACATACTCTACACACACACACACACATACACTTGTCAGTCTAGTTGCAGGCTCTGGAGCAAACATCTTGTGGAGGCTAAGCTCTTAATTTGTTCTGACCGGAGCACGGTGTGTCTCGGTAGGCCAATAGCCGCGGCCTCTCCATCAATGTGAATAGTGTTTGTGTGTGTGTGTGTGTGTGTGTGTGTGCGTGTGTGTGTGTGAGAGTGAGGGCTCAGTGCCACTGCCACATTATGAGAAATCATTTGTGAGCAGCACTCTCCCAGGGCAGGCTGCTTATCGGAGCGCAGTCAGTGGATGACGTGAGTAATTACAGATGATTCACCTTGAGGACTTGATCATCAGCAATATCTCTCTCTCTCTCGCTCTCTCTCTTTCTCCGTTTTGCTCATCCGTTGCCGTCCTTGCTTCTCTCCTCCTCTCTCTCTTTCTGCCCCTCTCTCTTTGTTCATCCATTTTGCCTGTCTCTGTCTCTCCTTTCTTTTTGATCCCCTCTAACTCTCTGGAGCCATTCTCATGACATTGGCTTCCATTTCTGTTTACTGTATAACCACACGCTTTTCTTCTGAACTCGTTCAAAGCAAATAACATGAAATAAAGCAGATCTCTCTGCGCACACTGCATAACTTCTTTCACACATTCCAATGTTCAATGCGGGATCAAGACCCTGACATCGGTGTGCATTTTCCTACACGTGAATAACTTCTATCAGCACAACATCAATCTCTCCTTGAAATGGGCACGCAATTGTTCTGTAGCCTGCAATTGTCTTTAGAGCAAACGCTTGCTGTGCTTTTTCCTTCGGGTCATTTTTTTATTGTGGTTCAACCTCATGAAGAAACTGAGCGTTTTGACGGAGCCAGCACTGTATATGGCCGAAGGAAACAAGGTTTGGCAGCTCCACAGAACAAATGACTGGATTACTTTAAGCAACTGCCAAGGAGTAATTCTAACACTTAATAAAGAAAAAAATTAGGAAGTGTGTGTGTGTATGTGTATGTTTGTGTGTGTGTGTGTGTGTGTGTGTGTGTGTGTGTGTGTGTGTGTGTGTGTGTGTGTGTGTGTGTGTGTGTGTGTGTGTGTGTGTGTGTGTCGGTGGGCCAGCCCCAAGGCCCAGTAGTCTAACTAGTTAGACAAATAAACACTGAGCAGGAGCCCACTGGAGGGACTTTGGTAGCAGAGAGAGGCTGATAGATGAGGCTGCAGAGAGATTTTTTTTTCACAAGTATGAAACTATGTTACTGTAACATTGCGGGGGGGGGGTTGTTTGTTTAATAAAAGCTGTACAATCCTTACATGTAATGATATGTTTTTGTTGTGGAAGAAAAAGTTATAGAATTTTCCAGCACTAAAATACATCTCTAACATGAGTGCTATACGTAGATTTTTGAACAACTTGAAACATGTGTTAAAAGTCTAGTAACTGTATTAAAGCATGTGTGACAGACATAATGGTGTGCATTTTCATTGAAGAAGAAATGGATTAACAAGTGAAATCTCAACAATGGAATTACAATGTGTACAGTACATGCAACAGCAGGTAACACTATCTCTGTTATATTTACCAAAAAATGGGTAAGCCCATCAAAATTCTTGTGTGGATGATTTTGTGTCTACAACCTAAAATCCTTTAATGCTTTTAATCTTTATTTAAACACATGCACACTTAAATACACACAGCACCGCACATACAAGCATTACATTTTCCCTTAAGTATCTTGACCATATGGCAAGCTCCGAATGCTTAACCTTTAACCTAAGAGACGGAGAATGGACAAAAAAAAACGTCTAAAGAAAAGTGGGTTAATCTGCACATGGCTCATTGGGTCAACATAACATAGTGAGAACCACAGGAGTTTGGAAATCCTCATTTAATTTGGTGTGGGGTTGAATCCAACATCCAGTTAATGTTGGTGGATGTGTCCCCATAATGTAGGCATATTAAGACACGGTGTAGGTAAATGTAGAGATAGAGGTTACTCACCCCATGCAATGGGTAGGAAATCCATCCCAACTCCCCTTGGCTTGCTTTAGAATCTAACAGGTTGACTGTGGTGAGGAAGAGAAAGAGAGGAAAAACAAAGAGAACATATGAGTGTCTAGGCCTTGTTAGCCCCAATTAGTTTCATCTAATCCTACCGGAAAGATCCCCAACCTCAACCACTCATCATGACTTTATTTGCTCAGCTGCGACACACACACACACACACACACACACACACACACACACACACACACACACACACGCTACATATCCAATGCTAACCAATGGTGAGAGCCGGCTTTCTTGTCTTGCCGTCTCAAGCAGCAAAGCAGGGGTTGGTCAGGCAAACTATAGCTTCTGCACAAATATCCTAAAGAGATATTGGACTAAACTAGACATTTCAACATTTGAAAAAAACAAAAAAAACAAGAAGCGTTTCTTTTCCAAGTCTCATTCTTTTGACCCATGGAACAACCCGTTCTACCACACCCGTGGTGATTGGACTGTCAACAGGTAAAGCACAACTGTATCAAATCTAAATTCAGAGGCAATCAGCAGTTTCTGATGTGGTCAGAATGTGACTGGCACTGAAAACAAAATATAACTCCATTTATAATGAATTCACATACAATGTTATGTTTGTCCTGCCAAGAATTGATTTATATCAAACTGAAACCAGGATGCAGAGAGGGAAATCCGTGTCTAATAGATGGAATATGGCAAATCAGACAAGGAGCTCCATTTGCAAGATGGTGCCAGTTAAGATTCATATGGTGCCAAAGTAGCCACCATGTCAGTATTTATGGTGGAGCGGAGAGCAATTTTGGTGTTGGATCTTTCTGGCAAACACACTTTTTATATTGACCACGTCCTCAGACCAAACCGGTCACCTCTATGCACACATGAACAGATAATGTTTAATCCACTCTACCATGAAGTATCTTCCTCAAGCACAGAAGACAAGAGCTTCAACGTTGTCTATTCTTAGTATGTACAAATGGCTGTGGTGTGAATTATTGGCATTGAATACAACAGTCAGTATGGACCATGACATATGGAGTGAAGAATGTGAAGGCAGCCTTGTGCTGTATGGATTCTCCACTTCAGTAGGAAAACTATCACTACATGTTGGCACCAGATTTTATTTGGGTTCAATCTTGAAACAATAAATACAGCTTGTAAATACTTCCACTTTGATTAAAATAGCAGGAAGCAACTGTTCATGTGACTACAATAAAACTAACGGCAATACGTTGGCAATATTCATTTAAATTAATTACCTTTTAAGTAAAATTGTTATTCTCTTTCATTCTGTTTCCCAAACAGAGAAAATGAATAGGCTCTAATGTTGTATTTGTAGTGTAAAGAAGAAACAAACTGATAAACTAAGTGGGCAAAAGTGTGATGAATGGTGATACAACCATGGTTGTCGTGATTCTTGTTTGTGCATGTTTTAAGGAAGATTTTTAGTTTTAGTTGTCTTTTTTTATCACTGAGCATTCTAAAAGGGGCTTTTCAAAGCTGTTGGGGACAACATTTTCAAAATGATTCTAAAGTAAATGAGTTATGTTTACAGGGACGGATTTTGACATATCCAAAAATGATTACAGATTTATACAGTATGTATTAAGATTTATATGTTGCTGCCATTACTAACCTGCACACTAAGTGACCTGCATCTAGTGCAAACAGATGGTAAAACAATAAAGTCCTGCCATTCTAATGGTCTCTCCTTAAAGTTTGACCGTGAAACTGACTCAGCTTCTTCCTCATCCTGCTGAGAGCAAATCAGTCCACAGCTCAACACACATAAACAAGTGTACACACAGAGACACAAATAAGTACCCAAGTGAGTGCACACATACACAACAAAGTGAAGAAGCAGTGCAGTCAGGCCCTCCAGCTGTAACTTTATTCACTCTGAAAATATGAGGACTACAATCTCCCTGTACGCTCCCATGCAAAGCTTTAATAAGCAAGAGCGTACACATCTCCCAAGACAGCCAATGATAGTATTTGTGGGTCGTGAATGACTGCTGTGGCACAATTTTAGCCTAGGAAGATTTACCCCTCACAACTACATTTGCAGAGAAAAGTGATTTTGCTGCTCTGTGAATTCATTGTTGTTTCACACTAGAATAAAGGTTGGGATGGAAATCATAATTTTCTTCAGGCAAGTCTGATAACTATCAGCCAGCATGGCAAAAAAAGAACACTAAAAGGGAAGGCGCAAAAAGGAACAAACACAGACACACAAAAACACACACACACACACACACACAAAGGGGCGTATTATCAAATTCCAGGCTAAAATATCTACTAAATTGAGGCTCACCCGAGCTGCAGCCATGCTATGCCACTCAGCCAGTTGAGTGGCAGTAGACACATTCCTATTAGAGTCTAATGAAGCTATCTGTTCATGTCAGATAATAGCAGCTCAGCATTCAGGGCCATTGCTTCCAATTTACATTTCTCAACGAGCCGAGCCCACCACTCAAATTGAGCCGAGCTGGGGAATTTGAGAGCAGAAAATTAGACGGCAGTCATATCACAGGAGGAAATAGCCCCCTCCAGCTGCACCAGGGCTGGGGAAATCAGCACCCACACACACACTGCCATGCATAAACACAAGCACAGTGCATATAGTTACGAAAACACAAAATCACACCAGAATAACTGCCCCATTGAAGAAGAACACACAATGTAAAACATGTAGCTATTTGCACTAAAATGTACCAAATAGATGAACACATATCCACCCTCAAAATAAAAGCATTTACAGATCCACTTATACACACACACAAACACACACATGCATACACTCTTTCAGATTCTCACCAAAACATGCACAAATTCTTGCAAATGTGTACTCAAAGCGGACACAAAATATGAGCATACACAAACATTTGACAGTCGCCCCCCCCACGCAAAACACACACACACACACACATTCACACAGTCGGTTAGCAAGCTAGCGTCAGCCAAGCATATAGCCCCTGCCCCATCAGGGAGTGCCTCTGAACGGGAACTAGGAGTATTAATAGCAAACTGAGCCAGCCTGTCTGGGAGGGAGCAAAACATCACACGGGGTAGAAACAGGTGAATCAATATATAAACACATACCTATAGGCAACCATTAAACACCCACACACATAAACTGACCCTGACCAAACGGAAGTATGAGAAGACTCTATCACGCCACAGGCAACCAGAGTGCCCTGCGAGGTTTCACAAACTGATGGGAATGCATGAATGGGGGTGTGGGAGTGGGTGTATTGTATCACCCAGGCAGAAAACCTAATGAGCACCTTGCAAATACAATTAGAGACTTGTCACATAGCAGTGTAATTCTCCCTGTCTTTAACTTGCTAGTGACCTACTATCGCTTGGCATAGCAGATGTTGAAATATTAACATGAAAAATTGGAGCAAAGATGTACAGGGGGTTTATTTTGATGTCTATGTTCTCATAATTTAACAGCTAAGTTAACCATGACTCTCTAGCAAAAACTTGAACTCAACAGTCCCTCACTTCTGGTAAAATATAATGATATATAAAACGTTGCTACGTGGAAATGTAATCCTCGGACACAATTAAAATGTCTGATAAGAGGAGGAAGAAGAAGAAGCTGTCGCTGGTCTAGAATCAACACATGGCTTTGATCAGTAAAGCGAAGATCCTTCCATCTGGACAAAGTCACTCCACTCAGAATAGAAAAGAACAGAATAGAATAGGAAAGTAGCATGCACATGTTCTTCTAATATCTCCAATCTTGTTATGAATAAAGTGGAAAGGGCTTTGTCTTTGCAGCTTGGCTCTGGGCATGTGTAGGTTGGCAGGCTGCAGTGCAGGCAAAGCAATGCGACTTGTGTCTGTGTTAAAGGGTGAAGTGTTCACCTCCCATTATGAATTATTCAAGTGCAAAGTCGCTCTGTCTGATGTTGCTGCTGCTTGCCCAACCCCTCTGCCCCCATTCCCTCTTTCTTTCTTTCTTTCTTTCTTTCTTTCTTTCTTATACACTTTGCCTTATGCTTATATACCTTATGACTACACACATTGACTTAAACACACATAAAGGCATAGACAGCACTCCTGCACACATAGGCTACTTTATTACATCCCTACATATACAAACTGATGCACAGAAACAAACAGACAAACCATATTGTTGTATCTACATCTGAAGTTTAAACACATGATGTCAACTTGAAGATGGCACTCTCCATCTACAGTTCAATCTTTGGCCAACACATATATAGGCCAAACGTATATGTAGAGAAACAGGGTTTATTTTTAAAGAAGGGGCATGTATAAGCACATTTACAGCACCTCTGAAAGGTACCATCGCTCACAAACGCCCATCGGTCCCAGCGGGACTGCAGCGCCGGGCTCTCCGGGCCAAGCCTCCCTACCGCCGGCTAAAAATACCCGAGGCCTCCCGACGCCCCGCAACGGGCCAACATCACACCACGTAGGTGCTCAAATGGATATGCCGCACCATATCTCTTTGAAAAAAAACTTTATTTATTTATTTATTTTTCGATTAAATATGGGGGAAAATATTTTCTAACAATATCTCATATGGCTATACGCCCAAAGTTTGCTTAAATCCGCCGCCACCAGATGCTTTTCTCAGGGATTTCCTCTGTCTTCCTCAACTTTGCCCCAAAGTTTTATACAAGATCATTACGACCAAATAAAAGCCACACAGTATTATTTTTTTTTTCTTTTGGGTGGAGGCACGGTGAAGAAATCTGACAGTGGTTTACAAGAAATAGGACTAGAACTTTGGTGCCTTACAAATGATGAGGAAAATAACAAATACTAAAACAATATTTATATCATCCCGTTCAAAGTTTGAAAAATACATTTTTTCTTTACGTTTTAGGTCTATGTAAATAATTAATTTATTCCATTAATAAGAAAAGTCACACAGAGTCTACACGTTGGCAAAATCAGGCCTTTATTTAATTCCCAATTCACTGATATAAACCACAATAACGTGTCAAAATTAACAGCAGATCCTTTTATGACCATCGATTTTTTTTTAACAGGCAACTTTGTTAATTTAAGAGTTATTTTGATAATTTGCTGCGCGTTTAGATGTGATCAGCAGCAGCCTGTCGGCATAGAAGGCTAGAATAACTTTATTCTTGACTCATGTGGTCACTGACTTGTAGGTTTTGTAATTTGGCACGTTTGTCATTTTGTCGACTTATAAGCATGGCTATAGTTTTAAAAATGATTAAACAATTTCTGGCACGTTTAGCAACTTTAATGTGACTTTTACAAACCAGTAAGTGAATAAGTCTCAGATCTTCCACTAGTCAAAGTTTCAGCGTCCTCTGCTTTATTTTAATCAATGAGGAGAAATGCGGCTCCGCACTGAGTTTATAACTTTGTAATGTATTTATGTTTTTTGTTACTTCAGCTCTGACGACCAGGCTGTTTAAGATATGACCTGTGATTGAGGCTGGACAGTGGAGCATGATCACATTCATAAAGCAAGACGATCCATTTGTGCCAACTATGGTAAACATTTCAACCGACAAAAGACGCATCTTTCTACTGATTCATCGTATGTTTGGGTCACATTTGCGGTTTAGCAGTCTGTATGAATGTATATACAATACGGAGACGGAGCGGCTCGATACTGACACTCTCTGGCAGATTGATGTCTTGAAAGGGGGATTTAATTGGATATAGATGTCTCTCTCTCCTTTTCCACTTTGTGCATACCACTTTTAACTTCTCTCTCTATCTTTCCATCTCTATCTCTCTCTCTTTCTCTTCACTCTCTCTCTCTCTCTCACACACACACACACACACACACACACACACACACACACACACTCTCTGACCAGCAGACTGTTGTATATTTTGTCAGGGGATGTGTATTTTATGTGGGTTTGTTTCTTTTTTCAGTACTGAGGTCGCACCAACTAAATATCCATCAGCTTTATACCTCATTAAACTATTTAAATCCTGACTATTTAACAGGTAAAACACAAAACAACAAACTAGTTGACACAGAGACACATTCACTTTTCCTGAATTGAGCACTTTTAATCGTCCCCTCATGCTTCCATGTCAATGATCATATAAACTCCTGAGCTTTTTCATTATAACAGCCAAGCAGAGCGCAGGGCTTCGGTCTCTGCTTGACACATGAAGTGGCGTATACTAAACGACACAATTTTAAACAAGGATTTTATTCTTTTTTCTATTGAATGAATAGCAAGTACAACAAACATTTTCTTTTGGAACACTCATAAAATAACTTCAATAAATTTGACAAATAGTTTGGGAGAAAATGGAAATTACACGAGTCCTCGTCAGCGTGGATTGGGGAAAAAAAACTCAACGCAAACAACACAATCTATGGTTTATTTGAGGTTAGAAGTATGTTCTGGGGAACTTTCCATTTAGAATGATTCTGATAGATATGAGGTCTGCTCTTTTTACCTATTGACTAACTCATGAGTTACTTTCCTCACAGTTTTCTGACTTGGGCGGCAGAAGGATCAGGAAGTTGGATGGGAGCCTTTATCACATCTGTATCTGAACATTTAATTACTTACTTAGGTTCATATAAGAACTTGGTATTGCGATTTAAATTACTCAAACCTAATTAATATCTTCGTTCCATGTGAAGCACCATTTCAGAATAACACAACTATCATGCATTCAAACACCGAGTAACTATTTTCTTTATTCCTTAACATTGATGACATTATTGTGAGTTCGGTCTTTTTAGACAGTTTGACCCAAAGCATTGCCCAAATGTAGTTCCCCGTGCCTGTGCGCATTTTAACCCTTTAGAGAACTCAGAGCACCTTAAGCACGCGCGTGCCTTTCTTTTCTACTTTGACCCTCTACAAAAAAAAACTTACACCATGACAAGTATTGACTACAGGGCGTGATAGTGGCGATGCACTTGAAAGAAGAAGAAAAAAACGTTAAAATAGTTCAACAATTGTGCAAAAAAAGAAGGAGACTGCTTCGCGTGCTTTCACCGCAGTTTCACATGTTGGGAGAAGCGGCTGCAGAAAGTGGACCGCTCTGGCTTATTCTGCCGGGTTTCAAAATAGTGCCACATGCTTATAATCACTGAAGAAGTGGCCGGAAACGGCACTGGAAATAGGTGAAATTAAGTCGTCCTTACATGACTGTAAACACAGTCATTGCATGACTTAGAATGGACGGTTTCTAAGATCCCCACAGCAGCCTACAAGTCAACTGTTTTGGATGTATTCAGGTCAGAGCCCTAAAAACAGACATCCGCGGTTTTACGCACAATGCGATTGTGCTCATCTTCGATTTAGCCTATTGCCTTTAAATCGGTGTGACTGGAACTGGGGCGGACACCCCAAATGGATTCTTGAATAAAAACAGATCAACATGAACCTTTCGCGGAAACACAGACACGCGGAGTTTTCATGACATGTCTTCGCCCCGTAAGAACTCTGCGATGGGCTTTGGTGAGCTGTCTCGCCATCATCACACACACACACACTCACATTCATCCATCCCCCCCTTTAAACAACTATTAACCCCCCAGTTCGCGAGAATATCCGAAACTAGGCTACACTGTCTGCCTTGCTTCAGACATACTTTCAAGATAGTTATTTAAATATTGTCTGTTAGTGATCATGACTCTCCGTGATCATCGGTGTCACTTCCACGCGCATTGGCTCATCTTGTTGTTTTCACTATAATTTGGACAGTAGCAAGTACGCAGTGAGCGCACAGCACTGGCAGCGATGGGCGCTGTAGCGCACCATTTGTAACAAACACATGCACACACACACACACACACACACACACACATTGACACTCTAATGTCCGTAGATTGAGAGTTTACTTACCTTCATTGGGGGGGTAGATGATGGGAAACGCAGGAATAACGCAGGACAATAAAAGAGGTAAAATGAAAAGGAGTGATCGCGGATTGCAATCCATGGCGGCGGATCAGAGGTACATAACTCCATGAAGCCACTGACTGATCTGAGAGAGTCTTCTCTCCACTCAGCTTTCTCCCTCTCTCTCTTGCTCCGTCTCCCTGTGGTTGGAGCAGTTTTCCGCTGGGTCCTACAGAGTCTGACAGACAGCAAAAACACAGCGCTCAGGTTCACCACAGGTCACTTTACCACGGGCGTCTTCTTGACGTGGAAGACACATGCAGCAGCTATTCAGCACATTTTGCAGCCTGCGTCAATGCAAAACTGAAATTTGATTTACTAAAATTGAGAACAGGATCTAAGACAAATATTAGGAATTTATCTGAGAACAAAATAGTATAACACCATAATGTACCTGTGACCTGTAATTCAATCACATTTACCAAAAATATTTCCAATGATTGTTTTTCGCTGCTTTATGCAGAGAGGAAATTGGTTAAAATAATAATAATAATTTTGTTTAACTCTAAACAGAAAATGTGTGCCCTACCTATTATCACACATATTATCAATATTGGGCTTTATTTGACCCAGTTACAATCAGAGCAGGCCAGTCAAGGATCCAACAATCATATACTTAACAGACTAAATCATTTCTTTTATTAAACAAGCCTGTGGGACAGTCAATAGGAACCTCGTGTTTTAAACGAAAAAGCAAAAAGTGGCCTGTGATTTAGAATCTTACACAAGGAATGTCTTTTCTATTGTTTTTTTAGCAAACCAATATTGACACTTGCTTTACATCAAGGAATTGGAACAGCCAACAGGATCCTGTCATTTTTAATCCAGATTTTGACATGAAAATCTATTAAAAAAAATCTATACTGTTCCCATGTTACCAAAGTTTTACTCATCATCAATTGGAGGGTCATATCTTGTATTTGGGTCTACTGTGTGCATTCTTAGGGCCATTAGGGGCCCCTCACATACTTGATCCGCACTGAAAGGCTGGGGTGGCAGTGTAATGTCAGGGCCCTCGCTGAGACGCCAGCTGTTGTGGTGGGGGGTTGGAGGCAGGAGGTTGGGAAGGCATCTGACGTATGGGAAAAGTTAGGACACAGCACATAAAAGCCAACAACACAGCTACACTTGGATTTGTAGAAATTTACTTTATAATTTCCTGAATGTAGTTTGTAGTTCTGTGGGCTGCAGCAGGAGGTCTCACTCAGAGATAACATGCATGAATAAAGAAATTCCCCTCGCATTGAATAAGGCAAAATATTCCCTGTGATGAAAAACTAATTTATTGAGCGTATTTCAATGGTTGGTATTTTTCCAAATCTGAAAGAAACTGAGTGGGGTGCCAAAAATCACAGTTTAACTAATGCTCATGTTATGCTGCCAATGAATGAACTTAATGAACTTCTTTTTTTTTTAGACAAACAATTATACAAAGCATTGCAACACGGTAGAAAACATTGCTAAATTTGTGGAAATGTGTCCAAGCCTATGCAAATTAGATACTGCACTATGAAAACTGGCTACATGTGTGGTGTATTACTTTCAAACACTGCTGCGTTTTCAGGAAGAAAATCTTTTTTTGATTTTATTATTTGTCTTGCTCAGTGTATTATGTATCTGGCAAAAGTTCTTTTAAAATTAACTGGGCCATTTTACAATGAATTTGATGTAGATGTTTTAGAACAAATGACTTAACAGCAAATTCAGAGCAGAGTCTTACTCTGAAAAATGTATTAGTCTCAGGTTGGCAATGGATACAGTGAAGTATGATGCCGGGAGGTCTCTGGCCACATTATTAAGAGGCTGTGGCATGTGGATTTACGGTAGGTTTTATATGTGCCAGCCTTTGTCATACATCATTTTCTACATCCCACTAATTCACTTATTACACAGTGAAAGAGATTAATATGAAAGGCCCCACAGCTAACAATCAATTCAAAGGCTGGTTGTTCTGGGCTCGTAGTTTACAGCTATGAGGATGTAGTTTCAATGGAGAACTTCCTGAAAAACAACTGCATTTATATTCATGGGAAATTGTCATTATTATAAATTCTATTGACTATATTATAAATACTGGAAGTTTACATTACCTTTTCCTACAAGAAATGCGGCTCAAAGTACTTTAAAGAGTAGCAAATTAACATAAAAATGAACGTTCACAGCAAGTGAACATTAAAATACGTCCAGCATTATAGTGAAATATCAACAAAGAAATAAGTTATATCAAGCACTTTGATTATACAGTATTAATAATTATGATCGTAGTGTGGCATATAAAGAAACTTCATGCTGACAGTCAAACCTAATCAGTACTAAACGTTTTCCTTTGGTTGTCTAAAGGGCACTGTCACTGTGTTTTTTAGTCAATAAACCTGTAAGTTAGTTCAGACTAATTGCTGAAAATCTGTTTCGGATTGTGGTGAATTGGAAAAATGTGATGGGTCCCTCCCGTGTCTCCGCTCCAACATTTTTTCCCTCTTCTCAATGAGCGCTTGTCCATTCTTGAACTCTTTCCAATGGAACAATCCAGTATGAGATGGAGGAAAATATTGATTTAGAGCCACAATTGTAAGTCGTGATGTGTCCTGACATGGCTGTATAAGGCTGCAAACTCATAGAACAGATGTTTAGGAGCAGCTTTGAAGCTGCCAAGGCCTAGCCTTCTTGCACAGTAACATACAAACAAACAGACAGAGCGGCTGGCTGTGTTTACTGCTTGCTGTCAGTACCCTCTTCCTCCCTGTGGTTCTCAGGCGGCACATTCCTCCATACTCACAGCGTACAGAAGGAGGAGAAGCCAGCAGGCTGCTGGCATGTAACACTATCCCCCCCACACCAAACATCATACCAGGGACGCTTTCTTACCATTGCCAGCACCACCGCACGTCACCCTTTTCCCTCGTCCTTTTATTTAGTTTCAGTCTACAGGGGATTGTAAAACTGAAGGAAATTACAATGGCCTGGTTATTGTTCTAATTAAAGCACTTTTGTGTATTAATATATATAAGCATCATACCATTATAGCAATACTACTACAACATTACACACAATACTTTCTTTGTCAGACAGCACCATTTGTTTCCCCAAAATTTAAATAGGCAAACAATATTCATTTATGAAAGGATGTACAAACTAACAGCCAACATGTAGTAGAGACGGTGATACTTATCTCCCCTCAAGAATTCAGTAAAATTGTCAAATCGATCAACATTTAGTGAATGTCAGTGCCTTACAATGTCATGTTTCCCACAGCTTGTGGTGTAGCATCAGGCATTAGGTTTGAAACATGTTAATATCAGCGTCACATTCTTATCTTGTGATGGATGTGTTTAAGTAAGTGCAGTGGTGTAATGTCTACTTTGTTACTGTCCTTGAGGAGAATTTTCACGTATCTACAATTTAAATCGTTAGTTATATTTATGGAAACTTTGACATTTTTCCCTAAGCATCTTTGTTACTCATTACTTGTAAGAAATGATTTTGTACGTTGGAGTGAAAGATTCTTCCTCGCAATTTTTCTGTTTTTGTCTTTGTTGATGTCAGGCTTTGAATTTCATGTTAAAAAAATGTGTGGAAACCCTGAATATTATACTTTACTGCAAGGAAGCCACTACAATGTTCACACTCAAGGTTTTTCTTTACTTTTACTTCTAATAATGAATTATCCATTTAATATAAGACTTTTACTCAAGTAAAGTTCTAAAAGGTGACTTTAACTTCTACCAAAGTTTTTTTTTTTTTTTTTTTTTCGGGTAAGATACTTGTACTTTACCAAAGTATTGCTTTGAAGTACTTTACACAAGACTGGTTAAGTGTGTCTAGATGTTTACACAAAGAAATCAAACGCCCCATTATTTCCTGCATTTGCGCCCATGATTAATTAGGTCATGCATGGTTCATGTGGTAAATTCTCCTCATCGCCGTCAGAGAGACGCTCTGGTAGGACTGAGCGGCCTGCCATAACTGTGGGACAGAGCTGGGTCTCTCTCTCTCTCTCTCTCTCTCTCTCTCTCTCTCTCTGCTACATTGCAACAGGAAGAGGCTGAAAGGGATGAAAGTACAAAGTCCATTTTTAAAGAAATTAATGTCCTCCTCTTTTTAAAGAATTTTACGTACAGTCATAAAGGATGTTATTCTGTAAAAACTGGTAAAAAGTTGCACTAGCCCATATAGTTTTCCATGATTTATGGTTGAAAATGTCTTTTCACAGGCTTGTTTCTGCTATGGTAAGAACATTGGTTAAATCTCCGGTCACACTTCTGTGTGAGCGACAGCAATATAAGTTAGGTGTGTTTTCCCCCCGAGAAAAGCACTGACATAGCAGAACAGAACCCAGTGCTGAAAGCAGTTCTCAAGTTCTTCACTTAAGCAAAAGTAGTAATAAAATATTTCATTACAATACTGTATTCCAAATGTTAGCCAATAGCAAGCCATACAAGTATTTATAAAGAAGAGTAAAGTTTGATTTTTTTTTTTTTATTTCACATCAGCTACTATTCAGAAACCCTAAAGAACAGAAGGAAAGACAAAATAAAGACTAAAGAAAGAAATAAAAAAAAGAAAGAAAGAAAAATGTCTGTTGATGGGGCTGTTTTCTTTGTCTGTTCAGGGTGGAAATAGTTGCTCATGCAAAACAACCAATTCTTTCCCTGGAAAAGGCTGACCAGAGCAGGCTATAGGTTGCATCACTACTTACTTACACTATACCCACAGTTCATGTTGGAGATAGAGAGCAGACATTTAACTAGATGTGACTTCGAAATCCTCTGAAACAAAACAGTCTGACATGAAGGTTTATTTACTGGAGGACAGCTAAACAAGGCTAAACCATAAGAGCTGGTAATTAGAGAGGGAGGAAACAACATTTGGTCTCATTGATGGCATTGAGGTTTTGTCACAAGGAGACACACAAAAATGCAAACAAGCAGACAGCAACTCTCTGTCTCTTTCGCCTGACTGTCTGTCTCACACAAACAATACAACACAATACAGTCTTGTTAAGAGTCAAATTTGGAGAGAAGTATTTGGTTGGTTGTAAATCATTAAAACCCACCTACTAATGCATTTGCTCTATGTTCTCTGAATATAAATCCATGGACTTTGCATTCCTTATTGTTAATATACAAAACGTTGCCCGCAACTCACCTTGAATTGAAATCAGCAGTAAGTTTAGATCCTGAAATGTGAAAAATAAGTAATTTAATGAAGAAAAAAAATATTGTTAAAGGCAGATTACTAAATCACTAATTTGACTGGAACAATATAAAAGAATTTCATGGTGTTGCAACATAACAATCACAGCCAAGTACTGCCTGAGATAATTAGCTAAAGCGAATAGAAGTATTGTGTTTTCTGGGAAAGAGTTCTGTCCTTATACTAGAAGACATCCGTCATAGAATAAGCTCTCATCAATCTTCGAAGGACAGTGTCTTAACCCCAATCTCACTCCCATTGCTGTACCCTCTGCCAGTATTGTCTTGGATATTATTCCTCCTCCATCTGCCATAGGATTAGATTCAAACACACACACACACACACACACACACACACACACACACACACACACAAAACACACAATGTGCTTGTGCCTTGGAGGCATACATGTACAGTAGAAGGATAGGATCTATAGTAAGTAACCCAGGTTGGGCATCATCTGCAAAATAAGACCTTGGCAACGCACTTGCCTTCTAAAATAACTACAGAGTGACCCAAATGCCGTTTTTGCATTTTTATTTACTTTCATAATATATTCACGAACAATGCAAAGCAACATAATAATATATATGTAATGTATATATTATATAGAGTTCCAAATGTGAGAACACATAATGGTGATAGCAAGCATGTGAATTAAGTATGTGTGTGTGTGTGTGTGTGTGTGTGTGTGTGTGTGTGTGTGTGTGTGTAAAGTATGCTTTATAATGGCTTCACACTTGGAGTGGCAGTCTTCATTGGAAGACAGTCAGGTCTGTTGCTGTGCTGTTGCAGAGACATTTAACTAAAATATTCACGAGAAAAGCACCTTAATTATACAGATGATGGAGTACAAGCCCCGAAGTCCTATATGTGTGTGTGTGTGATGTGTGTGTGATGTGTGTGAGTGTCATCAAGCTTCCATAGTACTGTAGCATCTAATTGGCCTATGGCTCCACAGAGCTCTCACTCTCTTTAGGTGCATCTGTGTTGTCTAGACTGTTTCTGTACTTGTCATCTTTGCACAACATAAAGCAACACACACTTACACATACCTTCAAACAAACACACACATACACTTGATTTTCACATGCACACAAACACAGCGCGGCGTATTGTGACAGGCTTGTGTGTTTACTCGTGGTGCTGTGGGAGAGGAAGACAAGACAACTGCAAGACACTGTGGAGTCAGGAAGCACAAACACACACACACACACACACACTTGTTGCCTGCTTCCTGCCAAAGCTACTAAATGAGTTGTTCCTATTTCAATAACCACGGCTGTTGTTAAAGGGGCGGTATGCAGTTTTGGCCACTTCTTTGCTGTGTTCTTGCTTTGTGTTTGCAGGTTTCTCTATAGAGCTCCCCCTACAGCTTCGGAATAGATATTTGGCAGCTCCTATGTTTACTTGTGTCTGACTCCTCCCTCGGTCAGTCCGCCGTTTCCTCTTTCTCTGTTCCTCCGACAATGCTTTCCTAGCTTTCTGTTTCTTTTTTGTGTGAAAACTCTGAGAAACTCCATCGCTACCCGTTAGCCGGTTCCGGAATGGGCGTTTGTGTGCAGTGCCGTGGAGCAATTAGTTAAATCGCAAGACATGATATCATGCGATACTTCCTGATGCTGAGTCCGGCGACTTGCCGGCCGAAAGTTGCAAGGGTGTTTTTTTTCCGCTCACAGGCGCTAGGGGGGAGCGAGACGACCACCCTTCAACTCAAAAATATATAGAGTATGTAACCATTCCAATGACTCCAAAGCGGTTCAGTTAAGGTAAATTAAACTAAAAAAACTGCATAGTTCCCCTTTAAGGTTACCTGAGTGAAGCATTCAGGGTGGGGAGCAGCCGGAGCATTGAGTGACACTGAACAGCCTTTCATCCACACTAATTATATTACATTAAGGTAATTATTTCAACACATATTCATTAAATTACACTCTTGGCCTACACAGAGGATTTTCATTAAGTTGCATTAAGGTTTATTTATCTGTAAAGGAAAACGTATAAAGTGTTGACACAGAAGCCCATGCTGTAAGTACAGCACAACATGAAGATTAATGTGCGCTGCAGATGTAACACAAGTATTGCTTTGTGACTGGCCAGTTTGACTGAAAGTAAAAGCTACAAAATGTCTTAATAGTAATGTAGTTGTCTACTATTGTAAACCAACCTTATGTGGAGTTCTGTGTCTGTCATCTGCTCCTACACTCGCCAGTGGAGCTATAAGCGGTTGGCAAGCATGCTGCAAACCAAGACTATGGGTGTGGTGCACATCTACAAATGTAATCAAAACTGTGTTAGTAAAACCCTGTGTTGAAACATCACAGTGTTCTGGCTAAATCCTTACTGGAAGCCTTACTGGGATGTGTTTGTGGCAACACGCAACTCACGTAACTGTGCTACGATGCATAATATACAAATTACAAGCCCACTGGAAACATTGACATCTCTTACAATTTAGCTATTCATTAGTCAAACACCACGAGACAAACCTTTAAACCACAATGCATACTGTAATTGTATAGTATTGCCAGTTTTTAGCAACGTGTTTAGTTGTTTATTATCAAAATCAGTGTTGCCCGTTCACAAACTTGTCTTTTTCATAAATGTTTACCACCACCATCAATTCCAAGTATTCCTATTGGCTTGAAATTTTACATTTTCATTTGTATGAACTGGGGTAGATGATCCATATTTATGCTCCATCTTGACATACGTTAGCCAGAACGAGACATACGTACAAGGCATATTGCTCTGCCTTTTGTGTTTTCTCTGTCACAAGATGAACTCACAGGTGCTGCTAATGCTGCTAATGGGTATCGTCGCATCTCGGCCAGGGCAAGTTTGAAGAAGGAAACATGGAGGACCACACGTATTCAAAATCCAAATTTAAGGAACAGGAGTCTTCTTCTCCTCGGCCAGAAAAATTAAAAAGGCTGTTGAAAAGAGTAAGACACCGGCTTTTTGAAGCATGAAGGCTACCATAGCTGTAATACATACTTTGAACTGTGTGGTGCGAGAGAGTTGATTGCAATATATGATCTCAATGCTAGATGGGAGAAATTCCTACACATTGGGCCTTAAACTATACCCTCAGCCAAAAAAGTATCAAACCTAGGCATTTTACATGTTGGGTGCTGTTTTCAGGGCAGTAATAAACATTTACAAGGAGCGTATGGAGCATTAAAAAGCTTTATAATAACTGTAAGAAAGTTCATTTCACTCTGTTCATGGATAAGCAAACCAAACTGTCAAAGAACTCAACTCAATTGTCAGAGTAAATTGAGGTGTAGTTGCTGATGTGAGCAAGTGAACAATCATGCTTTTTGGACTGGGAATAAATATATATTTGTTCAGTCCAAAATAATCACTTTGAGCCATAATAAGAGGTTGTCACATAGTAGTGATTATACATTGCTGACAATGCTCAAATTGCTTGCTCATCAAATAAACTTGCACACTCAAACAAAAACCGCCATGTACAGTATGAACAATATGACATTGTATCAACTTGTTATTACCCACAGTGAGTCTGCTGGATCTGTTTCATCTTTTCTGGGCACACAAACTGTTTCAAAAATCCCTGATAGATGTCATGTTGATAGCACAACCTTAATTTAAACATGATCCATATAAACAACTATACCCTATAAAACATATGTAGAAAGTGGTGTTTCTTGAGGGAAAAAATGGTGGGGCAACTACTTTACATTAACACATACCTTTTTCTCCTTACCTTTCTGTTATACTAGTCAATCCCTGAATTGTATGTGCTGTTGCTATGTTTGCTCTGCCAAGTGAGCCCATTTTCACTGTGTTCTCCTGATGCTTTTATGTTTGGTAATCCTCTCAGAAAGATGCTGGAAAACCTAAAAGCCAAGCTTGACCAGGTAGCATCCCCTCTGAATAAAACTCACAGGATTAAAAAAAAGTGTCTTTCCTGACAAGCTAAGCTAGCAGTTAGCCATTTTTTCCTGGAAAACCACTCCATGTTAAATCAGATTCATAAAAATATTCTGCAGCTGGTGGGTACTGAGGTGTGCAAGTCTTTCTTCAAAAGGTAGATCTTTCTCCAAAAATTCTGTTGTAGAAGATAATCCACGTCATTCATGGTGACCTTTTTTTAAAAGAAATGCTAAGTTCTGTTAACTACAAGCAAATGACAACTACACTACTTGGCAAAGAGACGATCAAAATCAAAAACTCAAAAGCATTGAGGCAACAGGCACTCAGTATCACATGGCATCAAATTTGGGCCACCAACTTCAATTGCCAATGCCTATAATTTGGGCGTGCGTATTGTTGTTTTCCCACATTCGTAGCAATTTGCATTGCAGAGTGTTGGGCATACATAGCGGTGTCTTGACACAAGCCCACTTAAAACACAATTTTATTATTCTATCCAGCCACTGACCTTAAATTGTATTCTATTGATATACTGTACATGATACTGATAAATAACAAGCAACCAATGATGTGTTTATGTTTTATTTCATGGATAATCCATAATTATATTTATTTTTAATTTACTCAGTACCCCTAAAACCACACTTTTTTTCTGCTTTGTCCCACTTGCCCTCATTGCGCTCGTCTCTCGTTGACTAACTTGCTTATGTTGTTTGTTGTGTCCATCTATGCGTGCTTTTGAACACCCGCCCAACTCTACCTCTGATTGACTTACCAAGAAATTTTACTCAACCTCAGCCAATCGTCAGCATTTATGCGCTTGTCTTGTGCACGGCCCACTAACCAAGCAAGAAAAAAAGTTTTTGCCACTTGGCTCAGAGATCTAGTTGGTCTGATGAAAAAAAAAAGCTTCAATTATGGTAACGCACCGCATTTTTTGGCAGTAACGGTAACGCCGTTATTAAGATGGGAAGAGTAGTCAATTAGATTACTTGTTAATAAAAAAAGTAATGCCGTTATTTATAACGCCGTTATTTATAACGCCGTTGTTCCCATCACTGGTTATATGACGCTAAAGGTCTAGCGTCAATAACAATGACAAAGGCACCTGACCAAGCATCCATATTTTAGGAGATAGGAGTGAGAATGTGTTGTATGTGGCAATACTGTATACTAATTCACCGTTTCTGAACAAATGAGACTACAGGTCAAAACGAGCCAATGACTCATCATTGCTCATCATAATAAACCCTGTTCCCGTACAAAACAGCCACCACTTCATCATAGATCAGGTATGTTGGTCTCCATTACCCAATTATTTGTCAGTGCAGTCTAAGTATGTATATCCTCTGGCACACATGGTTACCATCAGTACAACTCTTACCACAAAACCACAGTGTTAGTCTAATCTCTAAATACCGTGTGTAATGGGCCCGTGTCATTATGTTGTTTCGCTTTTATGACACACAGTCTTCAAAACAGCGATGTTTTTGTACCAAATCCAACCCGAAACATTGTATTACTGAATGGCAAAATCCTCATCAGTCATCACAGCGGCTGCATGTCTTTCATGTGAAGTGTGTCTGATGCTCTTCCTGTCTTGTTTCAGACATTTTCAATGCATTCTGGAGAGGGCTTAACACGCTTTTACCGACAAGCAGGCACACGGTCTAAACATTGCAAGCCTTGGTGCTTTTGTGTCAGGCTTTTATCTGTGGGGGGAAGGTGGGGTTGTGTCTAAAAAGTAGAGACATTTGGATAAACTTATATAATCTTCTGTCTGTCTTTTACTGTCACTATCTCTCTCTCTCATTCTATGTATCTCCAAACCCTCTCTCTCTTTCTCTGCTACCAAGACTCATCCTGAGAACTGAGAGATTACCTCCATTTGTCTTCATTAGCATATTAGCTAACAGGCCCTTTGCTGGAGCCCGTGGGAAACTGCTGTAATTGCTAAGATAGCTGTAGACTAAACCACTAAATGAATCCGTAGAGCTGTGAGTGTGCGTGTGCTTCAGTAAAGGAGGGATTTCAGAGATGAACTTCACCTTGACTCTCACGTCTCATGCTCGTCTCTTCTATCTCTGTGTGTGCACATTGTATGTGCGAGAGCACAGAGAGCTCTGAAAGAGCTGTGGCGAGGAAACAACAGCTCAGAAAATTACTCTGAGCAGCCAGCTGTTTCTAAATCTTATAAGAATTCATCAGCAAGCATAATTCTGGCACCAACCTCATATGGTGATATGAACATTTACATGAAAAGTATCATCACACAATTTCAGCTAGCTGCTTATGAGGGGTATTTTTCAGTTTCTGATCCATTCAAATGAATGCAGAAAAGAATTATTCATGCATATCTAAACTACTAGGGAGGAGAGGTTGTTTGATCCATTCTAATATATGGATGATTGCAATACACTGCGATTCAAATTATGAAGCGTGCACTCATCCTCAAAAACACCCTATACAATCCAACTGGCAGCTGAAATGCTCCTAATTGCAAGGCACAAACAAACAAGAAAATTACAGCAACTGTGCCCAATTAAGTGATATTTTTGCTTTGCTTTCTGTGGTTATATGGTTGATTAGCTGCCTGTTCAGGTAAGCACTTACCATTGAGTACATCTGAAGTTCACAAAGTTCAGAAGTGTGGCTCCAAATGTTGCTGAATATTTAATGGAAATAGCAGGAGTTGTATCAATATAGTAAGTGTAGTGTGTTGATAATATAAATTCAATAGTTAGCTAAAATTTGAAGGGTAACTTTCCTGTTAGTTATAGTGCTGTTTTTTTTTAAGTTAGTAGCATTCTTTCTCTTGTCCAATTAGCTCATTGTTGTTAAAAAGAAGAGCATGAATAGGAAACCCACAATGGGAGATAACTGAGAACTTTGCTTGCACATAGTGTTGGAGTTAGTGTACATTGTTTGCATTAGTCCACACAAATCCTGCTGCAATCCCAGTGCAGTCTCAATGGATCATTGTTGTTGACAAAGAGGGAAACAGAAAAGAAAGGCTAGCATAAACACAGAAACACACACAACGGTGTACAATTATTGTGCATAAGAAAGCACACAATATGCTAATTTGGCCTAAGGGTGCCTGGCCTGCGTGTACAATCCAACCAACATAGACACGCATGCTTCTCAGAAAGTCTAAAGCATTGTAACGCATGCCCGGTGGCACAACTTCCATGACTCATACCCTTAGAAGCACACCATCTCTTACCTTGAAATGACCATTCTTTTGTGATTTAACTGTTTCTGCAGACAGCAATATACTGCGCGGTGGAGTAACGTCATGTCGCCCAGTCTCGTGAAAGCCTTTCAGAGAATTTGACACAGAAATGATATTTTATTTTGCTGTCACCAATTGAGGCCGGCCTATAGTGTGTTCATTCTTTTTCAAAACCAAAAAATATTGTTGCCTTTCTTAAGTGATTATTTCAGGTGAGTGAAGTGTCTAACCAGGGATGGCATTAACACATAAAGACACTTACAGTTCAGCAGTTCTGTCACAGCGGAAAAAGATGCTGTGTTACAAAGTTGCCACTGTGAAAAGCAGTTTCTCAGTACAACAAAGTGTTATGAGAAGTCTAGTAGTTGAAAGTTAACAGGGTTATTGCGGACACATGACATGAGGGAGAGCTGTGATAACCATCTCTTCACATAAGCCTCTCTTCACAATGCGTAGTTATGGCGCCCTTTTGATGCTAACGAGCCATCACTTGCTGTTAGCATTCCATTGACTGCCATTCATCTTGACGTAAATTTAACTGCGAATAACTTTACATCTGAAGCGTTTAAAAACTCTATCGGTCCATTGTTTATTTTTAAAGAAACACAACAAAGTATAAAAGGCTCCATTTCCTTGTAGCTCACGTTATTGCTCCGTAGCAGACGTTTTTGTATAGGCTAACAATTGTGTCATAAACACACAAACTTGCTGTCGCATAGTTTAGAAATTACCAAACAGCACAGGAGAAGCTCGCAGACAGTTTCAACTTACATTAGAGGTTTAGGTTTAATTACTAATGTTACCTAGCTTTTTAGTTAGCAATAATTAACCTGTGCCTATGTTATTTACTTACATATACCCGTAATCTCAGAGGGAGTCCCGACGCCAACGGGGGACGCGGAGCAGTGAATGCGGAGCGGACCAGTGATCAAGATCAAGACTCAAGATTAACTTTATGGTCCCACGTCGTGGGACATTTGTCTTGGCCACTTAACCCATGCTAAAGCCATATTAAACCAACACACACAGACAGCATGTACAAACAGCAGATACTCTACAATACCATAAAACATACCATACTATGGTCCTGATGGTGTATAAAAAAGCAACATGGTGTCATGCAATGCGTTAGTTAAACAGTCAAACATAAATAAAATAATTTACAAAATGGAGATCAATAGAAGGACAAGAATTCCAAATCCCCATCGTTGTGCAGGCCAGTGCATTTTACTTGCTGCTATTTAGGAACTTAATAGACACTGGGATAAATTAGTTTTTGAAACAGTTAAGTCTGCAGCGAGGAATTTTAAACCTCCTACCGGATGGCAGCAGCTCATATTCTGCGTGCAGAACGTGCCACCAACGTGTCACTAACAATTCTAATTGCTAGTTGCAAAGAAGCCTCTTCATAAATACTTTTCATGGAAAAGTCCTTTTTAACAACAATGATTTCCAATGCAATATGAATCAATCTTAACAGTTTATTTTTCAACTGCACAGAGAGGTTGTCAAACCAAGCTGTAAAACCGTACCTGACCGGGCTCTCCAGGACTGCCTGATAAAATATCAACATCATTTTTTTGAATTCTCATGAATTCGCAAACAATGCAAGAAATACAAACGTTGCTGCAGTCTGCAGCAGAGACTGTCGACATGTGTGCTCCAGGTTAGTGACACCTGAATATAAACACCAAGATATTTATATGAGTGGGCCTGTGTGATGATTTGGTTGTGGATGACCACAGACCTGTGGTCACCCCCGAGGGTCAAACACCGTCTCTTTAGCTTTGGAAACATTTAGAACAAGGTGGTTATTGTCGCACCATTTCACAAACTTTTGGATTTCCATAAAATATTCAGATGGGTCACAGTTCTTGTTCAGCAGAGATAAAATTGCAGTGTCATCAAAAAATTTAATGACATGATTTTTTGGATAAAAACTTCTACACTCATCTGCGTATGAAGTGAAAAAGACAAGTGAGCTTACACAGCCCTGGGAGGCTCCTGTGCTCAACATTTTAGGTTCAAATAGAGCCCCATTAACCTGACCTGCTGCCTACGATTGGTTAAGAACGAATGGTATCATTTGATAATAAGTGGGTGTACTGTAAAATTGTTCAGCCTCTTAATTATCAGATGTGGCTGCAGCGTATTAAAAGCTGAGCTAAAATCAACAAAAAGGAGGCGCGCGTATGAGGCAGGATTCTCTAAAAGTCTGTTAATACTATGTGTCACAGCGATGATGTCGTCATCTGTGCTTCTGTTCCTCTTTTTGTTTGTAATATTCTTTTTTCACATATTTTGAAATAAACAGTGATAAACAATTTCACACAATACACTGAGACGAGAATGCTTACCAGGGCCAACGAAAAATATATATAATACCATTTTACAAATACAAACAATAATTAAACAGAGAAAAGACAGGAGGGAGGGAGACAAAACAGCGCATGCACATACAAACATACACACACAGACAGGCAGAAGACAAGGACCAAACACCTGCGCAAGTTAGAGTTACCTCTGTGAGGTCCGGGCTGTGGCACAAGGCTACAGCCCGGACCTCACAGAGTCAGCAATGCACCGCCACGTGTCCAGAGTCTTCCCTGGGGCACCATTTATCCGTGCCGTGGACAGTTCCAAATAGACCACATCCAGGAAGGAAAGGGTCCATCTGCGGATAGACAGGTCGTGTGGTGTTTTCAACGGGTTGCAATCATCCTCTTTGCAGCTGTAAGTCCAGCAAACACAGCACGTTTTTGAGTCCCACAGAGCTGAAAGGCTGACAGATCATCAGAATCAGAATCAAGTCCTTAACAGTAACAGGCACAGGAACATTAAACAAGGCTGAAATACTGTTCCAGAACTGGCTAACAGGAGCACACTCCCAGAACATGTGTAGACATGTGCCTTTTGCTTTTGGGGGTGAGATATGTCCTATGAATGAAATTGTAGTGAATTTGCTGATAGTCTGGATGGCAAATTACTTCTGGAATGTTAGACCATGCATTATGCCAGTCAAGAGCGGGGTCTGGGCAATCACATGCCTAGATCCCTCAATAGGTAGGGCAGAGAGGCCAGATAAAATGCTTCTGTTCCTCTTATATGCAAACTGATAGGGATCTATAAGACAACTGACCTCTGTTTTCAAAAACTGCATGATCATTTTCTCAAAACACTTCATCACACAGTGACGTAAGTGCTACAGGACGGTAGTCATTATTCTCTTCGCAGCTTGCTTTTTTAGGTTAATATTAGAGTTTTTCCAGATAAAGGTAACAGAGTGAATGTCTAGAGACTTCTTGAAGATACCTAGAATGGCAAATAGTCAGCGGTGGAAGAAGTATTCAGATTTTTACTTAGGTAAAAGTACTAATGCCATACTGTGAAAATAATCCACTACAAGTAAAAGTCCTGAATTTGAAACCCTACCTAAGTAGAAGTATGTAAATATTATCAGAAAAATGTACCTAAAGTATCCAAAGAAAAAGTGCTCATTGTGCACTGTCAGTGTTAGCTCTCTTTCAGTTACCAGTTAGGCTACACCTGGCAGTTAGTAGGTGTCTTAACATACAATATCATTTGTGCAATAACGTTTGTGTGGTAGAACCTATTTTAAATCAGTGAAGTGGAAATCTCAGTGGCAATGGTTAAAAAAAAATTGAAAAACAGGAAGATTAAATGAATTGGAGAAATCAATGATTCAAGGTGAGAGACTGGAGGAGTTTGACAGTGAGGTTGGCTTGGGCCGTCTACACCGGATTGATTAAGTGTGATTAGAGGTGCCATGCTGTCTGCCCGGGATACTCCAGCAGAACTTAGATTCTGCTCACTTTGCCTACCCACCCAGCTTCCACTTCCACTGTTCTCCCTCTTCATCCATCCATCATACCATAGTAAAGTGTTTGCCGGGGGCAGAACTACATGGGCAATTCCAGGCACAACAGCATTGTAATTGCATCGACTGAAAAAAATGAAACTGCTCAATTGACCTGTCTGGTTAAATAGAGAAGAGCAATGCCGCCTTCGTTTTTCCACTCACAATGTATCCTGCCTTTCTTTCCATCCTTCCCTCACTGCTGTTTATAGTTCAGAGACAAGGCCATTCTGGGTTTTGCCAGGTCGGAGGACTCAGCCGCATGTCAGACATCTCACTCTGACACACTATCCCTCCCTTACTTCTTTCTCTGCCAACCCCCCTCCCGCCCCCACCTCATCCTCCCATAGGCTTTCATGGAAAGTTGCTCTCTTTTGTTGTGCCAGAACTCCTCCATCCCTCTGTCTCTAAATCATCCCAAACAGAAGCAGCAGAGGTATTCAAGATGGATTATTTTACTCCTCACTAAAGCAATACTTAATATGTTGGACCATGCAGGGGAGGGCAGTCTGATAGCTGGGATGCCGGTTCAAGGATTTGAAGGATACTGGTTTAGTCTGCTATCCTCAACTGACCACACACAAAAACCGGGTCAATGAGTCAAAATAAACAACCACATGCATTTCATTGCACAAACATGCTTACATATTGAAATTTCATAAATATGTTTTTTTTCCAAGGCTTATACTGATCATTATTATTTAATTTGAAAACTGAAAGTAGTACTATGTATCACTACTACCTACAAAATGACAATGGAAATATTCTATGTACACATGTGTAATTCAGGTTATGTTCGTCAAAACATCACTGTGAAATCTACCAGTTATCAACTCACATACACCAATGCATTCAATGCTTGATGTATTGGCAAACTGATATGTTTGCTTAAACCAGTTACACAAACACATGAAAGGCAGACTGCCAGAACAGTGAGCCAAAAGTAAGACAGGTTTCCACAAGATACCTCCAGACTCCCACCTTCACACCTCATGGCCATTTATGTTCAGTTTGCTTGTCTCTCTGATCACCTATAGATTTACAGCAGACCACCTGCGAGACACACAAACCAAGCACAGACACGCATCTACACACAAGAAATACAACCAGCTGGTAGACAGCAGAGATCCAGTAAAAAGAAGGCTATGATTGATGTCTAAACAGACAGAGGAACAAATGAAACCAATCAAAACTAATCAGGAATGGCAGCTCAATACAAAGGAGGATGGGCAAACATAAGGAATATGTCCGCAGGTTGACAAGGATGCAGCTACATCCTCTGATTACAATAGCGGCCTGCCATACTGTATACAATCTGTTTCACTGTTAGTCTCAGTTCAGTGGACAAATGTTTACCTTGAGCAGCGGATGATGAACAATGACTTTCATGGGAAATAGATGAGCAATGTTTTCTGACATTCAAATACATTTGCTTGGAACATTCACATGGTGTTTTGGCTGGAGCTGAAGCAGAAGCATCCAGCTTCTCATCATTTTGTCTTCACAATGCAAAGCACATTAGGCATGCCAAACTTCAAAATGTGAATATCAACAGTTTTGAAGCTCTGAAAGGGGATTTCACTGTAAGAGTTACATGTGTATGCACAAAAAGCATACACACAGTCACCACTTTCTTACAGCCAACTTTAGTGTTCATGAAAACAGCAAAAGGTTTGGCTTGTTTGGTCCATATTTTTCCATGTAGCTTTCAGTCTCTGCCCCACATTGCTAGCAGATGAGTCTGACACAACAAAAATGGCACCATCCCTCACCCCCATGAGGTACCACACCTGATCCTACCAGGTAGGCCTATTGTGAACAAGCTATTTAAGCTGTTGTGAATGCGCACAGATTCACAAAATGGATCACAACGAGCTGAGGACAAAATACAGACCGCTAGCTGGAAGCAGTTTCACTCCAGACCCTGTCAGGTAAGGAAATTAAAAATAAGAAAATAGATTTTTTTTATTGACACTCTAAAATTACGAGGAGTCCAGAGAGTGTTGGAGGAGTTGCTGCTACCCTATGAAGACAAGCTATGTGGTGTCTTGGATATGGATTTTGCTTTTGCAGTGTTTGCGTCATTTTTCAAGAGACAAAAAATCGAAAAAGAATGGTTCCGGTACTGCATACTGAATCCCGAATATTGGATAAAATTTCAATATATAGACAAACGGGCAAGCAGTGGATTATACTGGACGATGGGTTTTGGATAATGTTCATCTTCAGATTTACCTATATGCTAAAATATGCAAAGACCAGTGCTGAGTCCATAGCAACCAGTTTATGGGTTGAATTTGTTATTTGTTGAATGGTCTCAATGTTTTATTGTTTTATTTCATGTGAATATTAGTTTACTAGAGGAGTAACTTAGTATTTGAAGTAATGCAGGAAGTGTGCATTTAGTTTCCATGCGCATTGTGTTTCCACAACAATGTTAGTGAGTAAATCTACTGAAATGGCCACCATGTTGGTGGAGTGTGATGTGTAAGATGAGAAAGCAGAGGTTAGGTCATGTATGTCATGATTATTAAAAAACAGTGGCTATCTGTACGTCTTTGCCAAGCGCAAACCAGAACAGAAGGTATCACTATCTATTCTATACTATCACAATTTTTGGGGAGGGTCATGCCTCTTTTCCCAATCATTTTGGAGGGTCATAGACAAAATATATTGCTGGTGGGTGAGGGGAGGGTGAAGTCTTTTTTGACTAAAGATCCCAAAACTCTTCCAGTAGCCCTTTAAATAAAAACAGTCTCTAACACACAAAGAAAGCTTTTTATCGGCAAGAGAACAAAAAACCTTTTGTGTGACCAAAGCAAGTTTAGCTAGAAAACAGGCCTGAATATGGTGCATTGAGCTGTGGGCTATAATTGTACAGGGATTGACAAACTAACACTTCAGGAAAGAGGATTAAACAAAGATCAATTACAGTAAAAGCATTTCTCAGTTAATAACACAGCTGGCAATCATCATTTTTATAGTTGAGTTTTCCAAATTACTTGCAGGTGGATTGATTAAAATAACGCTGAAATTATGTTATGTCAAGTCAAGAAAAAACATGCCCAGCAAAGAGAAATAGCAGCCTTTTTCTGAGAGTAGTATTTTATTTCTCGCTTGACTGATGTTTCTCATCTCATCTATCGGTGAGCCCCCCCGCTGAGCTTTGGCCATTTCATTTGTGATAAGCACATATGCCTGTCTGTTTCAGAAAGGTATAAAAAGTACAGAAATTGGGCACTGCAGACCTTTGTCTAATGATCATAAAGGAATTTTTAACCACGAGTGTCCAAGTTACAACACGGTGGGAACCTATTAATGGTTTGGAAATAATTAGCACAAAATAGTAATTAAGTTTCAGCAGAATTACAGAATGGGTGTATACAGGACTTTCTTCTGGTTATCCCCGCTGTGGTCTGCTGTATCCTGTAGAGCTGGGGGGGGGACAGTTGATTTAAGGAGGAACTGTAAATTGCAGCAGTATGAATGACTTTCTCCAATGTGAAGGTTATTCATTACGCCTTTTTTATTGTTAGTGGGCTTCAAACATGTTGACAACAGATGTCTTCTGTCTCAGCCAGTTACGGGCATCACAGACTGCTGGTAATAAAATAAAGTCACAGTAACTGCACCATTAACAATATCTCTGCGGTGAACTTACTCACCCCTTGCAACACACACACACATACAGACACACACATTAACACATCATGGTGGTGTAGTTACTCAGCAATGTTTTCTTTAGCAACCGCACAGGGGAAATAAACATGTGTGTGTTTCTCCCTCACAAACAAACACACAAACACATAATGCACTCTTTAAAAAAAACATTAATCATTTTAGGGGATATATGAACAGATTCAAAAAGATCAAAAAGAGACATCTTGTTTTCTTTTCTAGAATGACAAGAAGCATCCTAAAGAGAACACCTAAAGAGCACGATTAAGTTAGACATCTCATTACAATAACAGGAGACTGAAAAGACATTGAAAGCTCCTTAATAAAACAAGCTTTATTATCACCACGGATGGGTGTGACAATTACAGTATTGGAAGAACAAGAATTAGGTGATTGGGTGTACATCTCTACAGCATTACTAGCTACTGAATGATATTTTTAATGTGGATCTGGATGTAGGACACCAAGGAACAACGTGGAACACTGTGGCAACAACGTGACGACAATGTGGCAACAACAGGGGGTAATATGGCTGCAATGTGGTCACGACATGGCAAAACTTGGTGCCAATGTGGTATGAAGGTACAATTTTCCTCACCTGATTGCTGTCTTTGGCCATGTTTAAATTAGTCTTGGTTAGTCCACACAGCATTCCAGAATGGGAGAAAAACGTGCTCTGGTTTATTGGCATTACTTTAAACCAATCACAATCATCTTTGTTGGGAAAAGCCACGGTGCCACTGCAAAATTGCCTCAGTAAGGAATTTGTTTTTGTGGAAGGTGTACGTATAAAAGTTGTTTTAGACGTGCCACAGACAACTCAGATTGGACAGATAGTCCAGAGAGCTGTCTGGATTTACCCTGCAGAGATGTGAGTTGCAGTTAACCATAGTTCTCATAAATCCAGCGGAGTTTAAAACACAAAGGAAGCCCAAGGCAATGGATATCCGGCCTTAACGAGTGAAATCTGACAAAAATTCTGTCGGCAACAGAGCAATCCCAGAAGTGGAACATCGAGGATATAGACAATGTGTAAACTTACCATCGCACTGCCTCAATAAAACGCAAGACTGGGGTTTGTAATTCATCTCTCCTTGGGAACTGTAGCAAAATACCAACACAGCTATTACTGTAACAGAACTAGCATTATACTATAATTTGACATCCACATGACCAAATTCACCATGGTCAAACTTTGTCAAATAATTATTACTGTATGGCAATATTACTGCTGTGCTTTTTACAATATTACTTTTGAAGTTAGTGCAAGAGAAGATAAGCCAAAAATGACACCCACAAGAATCTGGAATCTCCCAAAAAACAATAAAACGTCATGTGGGCAAACAAGCACTGAAGCAATTCTAAAATTATAAAGTAATGAGAAAGAGCTGATTGAGGCATTTAATATTGGGCATGCCTATCATCAAGTTGGACAATGAGGTGGGGTGTGGTTGTCAAATGGTCAAATGGAGGCATACCCCTTTTTTATGTTTTGTGTGTGTGTGTGTGTGTGTGTGTGTGTGTGTCTGTGTGTGTGTGTGTGTGTGTGTGTGTGTGTGTGTGTGTGTGTGTGTGTGTGTGTGTGCTTGCTTAACTATATCCATGGGGGGCAAAAGTCGGGAGTCCCGACAGCTTTGTGGGGCCAAAATGCAGGACCCCACAACTTTAAAGGGCTGTTTGAGGGTTAAGATTTGGTGTTAGGATTAGGGTTAAAATTAGGTTATGGTTAGGGTGAGGGTATGCGTTAAGGTTAGGCATTTAGTTGTGATAGTTAAGGATAGGGTAAGGTAGCCTGGTCCACCAGACTCTCGTACATTTCATTTGTACAGAGTGTACAACCGTTAACTTCCTTGAAGCCTCTGTTGAAGTTTAAAACTATTGGATCTGCACAGAGCCTCTCTGGATCTGTCATAACCAAACTCTAACATTTGGTCGTGACGTCGGCTTATCATCGTTAGCTTTACCTTAGTCACCCCTTCACCACTAACGAAGCAAGCTGGAAAATCAAACTTTTCCCAAACCCAGTGGGGAAAAAGGCTACAACATCATGCCACCAAAAAAAACTCAGCAAAGATTGGCATTTAACTTCTGGATATTCGGCAGCATTGCCACAACGGACCGAATGGCTTCACTCGCTTCTCCGCCGCCATTACGGCTAGTGCACAACCTCAATGTCATCATTCACAGTCACTTCCTCTGTTTGCTGATTGGACCGTTAAAGATGTGACCGGAGTGTGTGTGTGTGTGGGTGTGTGTGTGTGTGTGTGTGTGTGTGTTTGTTTGTGACAAGTCTCCAGTCAGCCAGGCTACAAAGCAGTAATGACCAATTTGAAACGTACACATACAGTATGTAATATAAAATACTGGTTGAAGAACATAACAGTAACACAATGGGCAATTCTAATACTGTTTTTTCCTGCTGTAAATAGAAGGTCAGAGGTCAATGTTTTGAAATATGACTGAAAAATGCGTTACTTGTTGAGCTAAAGAAAAAAATCATCTGGGTTTCACTGGAGAGGTTGTGTCCCATGATGATAGAAACACTGTCAGAGAGTTCCACTGCCTGCCAAGAGTAAAATTTGCAGACAGTAAAACATATTTTTTAATTCATATTTATACAACTTAAAATCCAAACCAGAAAAAAAAGGTTACATGAAATATAATGAATAGTGGAGCATTACTCTTAAGTTTAAAATGCAGTCCTGCTGGAGTCATTGAGGCCACATACCATCAGTGAACTACCTTGGAAAGGAGTACATCCTGTTTTCCAGACAATCAGTGTATTGAGTTGTTCTCCCAACAGGCCTTTGCTCTGTTGCAGCTAGCTTGAGTCATTACACAGTGTGAGGACGATGATGTCTCCCCTGGAGATGTTCAAGAAGTAAATTAGAAGTGAAGTGAGGGGTCCTGTGTCCACTGTGCAGAGCAGGGCCCAGACGGACCCTGGGGTCTTCAGGCCCCTCGTTAGCAGACTGGCCTACATGTTTTCATTTGTTGGCAAACTGCAGGAGGTCAATTGCTGCTAAATTACCAGCTTTGGCTGAGAAAACAGCATGCAGATAATTAGTTCACTCTGCCCGTCCACACGATTCAGTTTTCTGAAAAACAGTCTAAGAAACGATTCAGGGCTCCAGTGCTGCTATTTCACCAACATTAGTCCAGCATTTGTGCCTGTATGTGTATATGTGTTCAAAAGGCAAGTGGGAAGCCTAAGAGAAAGATGCAGGTCAATGTTTGGTAGACAAAAAAATCTTGCTTTCAGCTTCTGCTCTCATTAAAAGATATTTTACAATAAATAAACAGAGTTGAAAGTAAACATTATTTCCCACTTTGATGTTCAAATTAGCAGTGGAATTCTTTCTCTTTCTCAAAAGTGTGGTATTATACTTTGCCTTATGTCGCTTTTATGACTGTAATGGGGCTTCTCCCTTATACAAACAATAAATAAATAATGAATCACAAAAAGCAGCAAAACTAAATATCATTCAGTGCAGCAGCGGTGTTGTAGAGAAAAAGGTCTCTTACGATACATGCCCCCAGCCTTAGCTGAGAATGCAGATCAATTCATGGTTTGAAACAGCGATTGTTTTTTACAAAGATGTTCTCACAAACCCCCAGAACTGGAAAAGACCATAAGAATTTCATCAAAGTTGTCCTAGAAAACACTTCATACATAAGACAACCGAACAAATAGTTGGAGAAACCCAATAAAACTTAACCCATTAAAACAAATCTGTTGTAAATATGATAATTAACACTTAATCTGTCAGTCTATCGAGTTGTTGTCAATTTTCTATGCTTCACTTATTAAGAGTCACAGAGGATAGAGCTTTACCCAGCATGTATCATGTGAAAGCCAAGGAAACGCCCAGCACAGGTCACCCACAGATCACCAGTCCAACCCCAAGAATGTTTCACCAAATCATTGCTGCATTTGGTTGAAATGACTTCCTGTTCCTTGAAATTGTGGTTATTATAGTAACCGTGATGACACATTTTCCATTATCTTAACAAAGCACATATGTGAAACAAAACCCTGACCTTTCCCTAAACCTAACCAAGTTGCTTTTGTGCCTAAACCTAACCAAACCTTAACCATAGCACTGTGAGATCATATTTATTTTTCCAACAGTGATTGAAAGGCTCAGACAAACAATGTTGTCCTGTCGACAGGGACATCCAATCAAATAATGTTAATTCAGTCTGATTATCAGGCAAATTCTAATCTACTTCTTGTCATTTATATCTGCAACATCTACTACCACATTAAAGTCCAATGCAGCAGTCAAACTGTACTGGGACAAAACAAAATCCTTAAGCACAGGTGAGACCAATTTTTCAGCTATTTCCATCTGTTTGCCCCGCTGACCTGTGCAAGGAGCTACCGGCTAGCTAGGTTCATGTTCATGTCTACACATATCTAATGCATGTCTGTGTAAATGATTTAAACCAAAGCAGACGTGGCTTACACCATGTAGGTTGAGAAACAGCAGATCTTTGACCAATACTGGGTTTTGAATGTTGGTAGTAGAAGAGTGGAGGGGTCTTTCTTTTTTACGTGCTTGTGTGGAATCAGATCCAAATGGAGGTAAAGGACTTCCTATACACCACTTTTTTATTGACTCAATATTGAATATTGTACTGTAGATTAAATGGCTGATGTCTGATTTGTAATGAAATGCTGATACAACCTAGTGATTAGGCAACCTAATATTTGTGTAACAATGCTTTTAATGGTAAAATTTAAATTTTTTCACCACCACACCCGTTAAAAGAATCCTCTTCTCCCTGCCATAGACCTTAAACCATAACCTCTTGCAGTCTCAAGGTGGAAAAGGACAGATAAGAAGGAGCCCTTTGTCCAAGAAAAATGAATATGATTTTGTGCAGTTTGATTAAATCATAATGTGGCAGGTAATGAATCTCCACCTTTGCTATTTCATTACTCAGTGCAGTCGTGTTATCAAGCCCTAAATATAGCCTCATTATATATTCCATTTCTAAAAGCTAGATTCAAAAAAAAGAAATGGTCCTTTCTGAACGTCAGGTGTATATTTCACTATGCTGTTCATACAAGGGCCGAGGCTCTTCTCCTTTCCTTTTCTTCTCCCTCTCACTCCATCTCCTTGAGTTATAGCCACCACTCACATCTAGCAGTTCCAAATGAAGGAGGTCTTTGCAACTTAAATTGGAAATAGATGGGAGAACCAGGGTGAAGCACTTGGATGAAAGGTTCAATTACTTTGATGATTGGTCTCAGGAAATGTTTCACAATGACACTCATTTAGTCTGACTAGTGCTCTGTGGAGACATACTTGTTGCAAGCTGAGATGTCATCCTCATCCTCTCAGCACACACTCTCTGAAATCTGCTAAGCTATACTGACACAAATGATCTGGTTATAATTATGATCTGGTACGATTTGGTTTGCGTATTTGAATCTGTAACCATTCTTCAGATGACCCTTGTTAGCTCACCAAAATCTATCCAATTAAACAAGGTAAATCTGTAATTAGGACAGCACATAATGAACTTGACCCCTGAGGTGGGACAGATGATGTCCTAATCAGAGTCAGTGGGCTAATCTATCTCGACAGAGGAGTCAAAGGTCACAGATGAAGCTGTGATAGTAGATAGACCTAATGAATAACAATAGGTGGATTAACTGAAAGCCAATCCCTGATAGGGAGGAGATTTGGCCAATAATGTCCCACAGATTTTCACGCTGAGAATGAATGTCCCTAGTGTGTCCTGCAGACTGGAGGAAAGTGTAATTTTGGAGTTTGTCACAAAATAGTCTCAATGTTCAAATGTTCACTTATCCTTCTACCTTTTGGAGCTTTCCATTGAATCTCACATTTAAAGTGTTTTTGGAAAATACCTATTATTTTTAACTGTTTAAGAAATGATTATTTGGCAAATATCACAAATGTATAATTTACCAATGATACATGCTGATGGTACACTAAGCTGTACACCTGATTGCTAGTAAACAATGCCTTTATCCATGAGCATATGTGAGCATCTCTGTGCGAGCATGTACACTTAATTTTGCTAAATGCAACGATGCACAATTGATGGATGTGTAAATTACAGTTATGCAACACTGCCCATCATATTGATGTAAAATAATAAATTATGATTTTTAACTGCCACCAATCTAAAATGAACTGCTCACTAATGAATAGAGTGAACCACTAATTGTTTATTATGTAGGCAATGGAGAAAGAAGAATGAGAATGAATGAATAAGGGAGTGATTTTATGTTGTCCACTAACAGAGCAGCATTCAGTTATAACAATGGAACACCTGCTTGGTTACACAGGTAACAGCTGGGATATCAACCACTGCAATTACTGGGTGTGTGTATTTCTGTTGAACACACTGCATAATAATGAACAGACTTTTTTTAGCATTGTGACATAGCTTTGTGATGTATATGTTGATATAGTGGAGTGATGCAGTTTGGTAATGTTCAACTATTATTCAGTTAGGATACAGGTACTCAGCATGACAAACAGAATTCATTTGACTCTTAAGGGGGAAGGCTAGGGTTTGTGACTTCAACACAGTCCATCCATTTCCACAAATGACTCAATAATGACTAATTAATGATAATATTCTAATCAATTGTGTGGCCTTTCTTGGTTGTTGTGTCCCTAAACACCATTAAGTTGATGTTGGTTAAGTGCATTCAGGTATGTATGCAGAAAATGTTTTTTTCTGTATTTTACAGTCACTTAAGCTATTTACAACTAACCTGTTTGTACATTTATACTTATTTCAGAGTTAGTTTGTGTATTTGTGTGTATGTGTGGCTTTGTGCTTTCTAGAAGTCCTCCCTGGGAGGGTCTCCCCTGCTAACCTCAACAAAAGGTCATTGTGGGTGAGGACACCCTGCTCTGACCCCTGGGGTCACGGTAGGCCTGTATGATGGAGATAGCAAGAGAAAGTGAGATAATAGAATAACAATATATATGTTGTGTGTTATGTGCCTGTGCGCCTGGCCTGTCCACACGCATGAATCCCCCCATTCAATGTGTTTGCACACATGGAGCATTCACTCAAGCATTTTGTGCATGCATTGTCACGGGTCTGTTGGCCCGTGTGTGCATCATGGGTAATCGTCAGTCCAGCCTTAAAAGCTAGGCAAGGTGCATGTGCAGCAGATAACTATTTGCATCTCTGTCTCCACACTTTAGGAGGAAATCCTTGTGTCCACAGCCCAAATATTTCTTCTATTTACCCCATGGATTATCCCCTACAGATAATTAGAATTAGCAGGGTTGTTTAGAAGGCCTCTCAGCGTTGCTTCTACCTGGCTTTTATTCCATTATCCATTCCATTTCAAATGTCAACATTTGTCTTTTGTCTTAGACAAAAATACCTCGTAAAACATCAGAAAATGACCAACAGAATTGTAAACAGAAAATCTAATGTAAATGTATTCATTAAAAGGAAACAGTTTTACTCATTTATACAATATGCTTTTCAGATTTCTCTTTGGTTTGACCTACTACATATGCCTAATACGACACATAATGTATCTACTGACTATGAGATGACTGGCAAACAGTCAAGACAGAAACAATGGAACAAAATCAAGTGATTAATTTTGATAATGTTTCTATTTGCAAATGATGTTTAACAGACAGGGCATTTTTTACTAAATTATAGTAAACACAAAGTTTTATTTTTTTAGGTTGGTCAGCCTCCTTCTATGGATACCTGTCAATGCCTTTGTATGTCAGTAAACAGAGAGCATACGTTGCTTTTGTTGGACTCTTAAAGAAAAAAGAGGCATATTCAGCGGCTATTTTGATTTTGTTAAACACGTCCTATAGTAAGTTATTTAAATAACGCCATGCAAAGGCCAGCTCACTTCCCATGAATTAGATTTCCATTTTCCTTCCACTAAAATTATGCGAAAGCCACCCTACTCTCTTTTTAGAAAAATTAACTTAAGACCCTGATCCTGTCTGTATAGATTTTCTAAAGATCTGCAGTACAAACAAATCAATTTGAACCTAAAATGTATGCTTATAATCATGTTAATTACATTTTTATTACATGTGCAATTTGATGACATTAGAAACTGGTTTGCACACAATAGGCTATTAGATTGAACTTGGTTCAAACCTTGGAAAAAACTGCCACAAGTCAACCTTTCCCCATCAAAACAGGGAAACGGGAAGTGATCTCAACCAAATGCTGCAATGATTTGGTGAAACCTTCTTGGGGTTTGACTGGTGATCTGTGCTGGGTGTTTCCTTGGCTTTCACATGATGCATGCTGGGACAGATCCATCCTGCTACTTAGAAAGTTAATAAGTGAGGTACAGAAAATGGCTGTATCTTTAGAAACTGCCACATCACTAGGCATATACAATATGTGCTGTCTTCCACCTTAAACAAAGACAAAAGTACTTTACCGAAAATAAGCAATATTCACCTCTTGATGAAGACGTGATGCAATTGAAAGTTCCACAACTGCCAGTAAATGGACCTTGAAGTAAGATTATTTAGTCAACTACCACTTAAATATACAATATATAACAGCCTTTTCCTGCAAAATATTAAATATATTGTGATATATCATAGATGCTTGTCTTGAAATGTATTGTGTGTTCCGGAATTACTTGTAATGTTATAGACAAAATATTGTCAACATAGCATACCATAAGCTACCCATTGACTCCCAGCCCTACATGTGTGTATCTGCAGTCTTCTTGTGCAAAGTTATCTGCCCAAGAATAATGTTTGTTAAAGCCACTTTCCCTTTCATGCTTTCTGCCACTGCAATACCTCATTGAGATGCACACTTTGCAAGGTAAACAGCATTTTAAAGGATCCTAAATGAGTTAATCCAAACGTGGCCTCCTCCTGCCTCAGGCAGGGTTTTGAATGTGAGAACTGTTACACACCCTCTTTTATGTTAATCTGCTCTTCTGGCCACAAAATAAGAACCACATGTCTTTCGCAAAGTGTTTCTTAGTGCACTGACAGAGTGGTCTTTCATGGAGTGGATACTGTAGGACCTGGCAGGGACACCAACAGACTGACTCGAAGGCAGGGGCAGACGATCTTAGTTCCAAGATTTTGAACGATAAGATTATTTAATTAACTTGACATTTGGCAATCTTGTTCAAAAGGGATACCAGCCTTGTAGAGTTCAAAGCAAATCTATAAGAACTGAGTGCTACCTCTCACTTACCTACACAGACACTCACGCGTCTTCCCTCAGTCGATCTGCCCTCGTTGCATTTCATTGAATCAAAAGTAACACACTTGAACTTTGACACAACCACTTTGTTAATGTCCAAACCACAGTAGGTCTATAGAAGGAGCTGCTCCTCCCTGGGAGTACTATAAGTATTCAACACATTATGTTGAAGATAGAGAGAGAATGTAAAAGAAATGTAGATGTTCCATCTACAGTTTAGTTATCGCTTATATTTTATAAGACAGACCAAATGTGTCACTTTCTCATTGTGTCAGAGAAATCTATTGGATTTGGACATTTGACATGTAATGGTTATAAATATAGCTTCTTTAAGTGAAAGCCTCACTCGTACTCCTTGACCATTTTCAATAAATCCGCCTCTCTCCTAGTCTATCCATCTCACTTTTATACAAACCAGCTCTTCATTCTGGACAAAGCATCGATTTGCCGTCCACCTGTCCGTTACAACAGAGCCTTGTTCAAGCAACTATATGCTCCTAGATGTGTTATTTTAATTAAATCTATAGTGTAGTTTACTTCTTTGACAGTCCATTCTCTAAGTTATCCATCTTTACCACAAAACAAAGTGGTATTCACTCTGTGTAATTGAAAGATTTCCCTGGAAGTGCTCCAGGCTTTAATGTGTCTGGTATTTGCAGCTCAGGGCTGTTTGCTTATTTCTTTTGCACTTCTAATACATTAGCCATCTTGTTGTGATTTATAGCAGCAATAGATCTTTCAAAAGGCCAAACAATTGGCCATTACAGTTATTGTTTCGTTGAATTCTGTGCACTTGCCGTATCCGGTTTATGACAAAAAAGTGGGAAGAATTGCAGTTCACTACCTGTTATTGTAAATAACTGTTTTCTATGTAAGATCTTAAAGTTTGTTTCTTGTTGTATTCAGTTTTCTTCATTGTATAGGATAAGTAATGTACTTAATTGATTAGCTTTATTTCTATTGAAACAGTTACAAAAAAACAAAATTCTTACCCTCATCAAACAAAAATTCCTACAGCCAATTGCTGTCTGTATTGTGGCCCACTAACCGATTGTGTCAAACAGAAGTATGACAAATTCCTTTCCAGGTAATTATGAGACATTTATACAGTCTCATATATCTCAGTTAAAACAGTATCTAACCACTCACTTATGCACAAGGGAGGGCAACACAGCGCAACCTGATCCCTACTGTAGGTTTACTTAACCAGCGCTATAAGCACAGTGCAATTATACCTGTTTTCATGTGATAATACCATCTGTAACCTTCATACAGGCTCACTGTTTCCTCTGTTCTCTCACCTAAAATTATTACCAGACCATATCGACAAATTCAAGGAAGAAAGGCAATGCTGTTTGTTTAGCCTGTGACCAACTCTCTCCGTGCGCTGAGCGTAGAGCCACATGAGAAAGGAGTGGGAGCTAATGGAGAAAGGGATCGCCGATGTGAGAGGGCAGGTGTGGGCTGAGTATACATGTGTAACCCATTTCACAGAGCCACACCATGGGAAATATCTAACTTACTCTCAGCTCCTTTTTTTCCATAAGATTAATTCAGGGAGAAATAACAACACTGCAGCACTTGTTAATTGGGTCATATTTCAACACTTACAGAAACCTCTCCATTAATGCTACTAAAAAACACAAGAGTGATATATTTTTTCATATAGATTGCCAAGGTAGGGCTTTCCCCATGTGTACAAAAAAAGAACCTTGGGGTTGAAAAAGAATGTCTTGGATCCAAACTCAAGCTCAAGCTTTTACAGACACACCTAAGCCCACAGAGAAGTTTGGAAAAGTATTTACATCTTAGTGGGAATGTACAATAGAAGGTTGAGTGGATCAATTGCTCATTTCCTCTTCCTGTTTCTTTTCCTCAGGTGCGTATGTGTACTGTATGTGTATCAGGTTACGTCTCTGTCTGAGCCCGGGTAGTGGTCATTAACAACGAAGGCCGTTATTGAACGGCTCAGAGGTCATTTCCCTTCCTAATACCAGCATTTACCACTTGAGCCTTTAATTTCCACTCCTTAGCCCAATATACACTCACTGAAACACTTACGCAAAGAAAACCAACTGTATGAGAATGCAACCATTTTCTGTTCACCTTACAGAAAATGGACTCATACTGAAAATATATTAAATGCATTACAAATAATGAGCCAATAATGATAAATACGTGCATGTTTTCACACAGTTTTAAAATCTCTCAAAACACACACACACACACATATATATATATATATATATATATATATATATATATATATATATATATATATACCCACTTTTTATGGTGAGCATGATGGCGTTTTCTTGGAACAAAGTTCTGCATATGTGAGAACATGATTGATTGGACACCAGCAATCCAATCAGCAATGGGAATACTTCAAAGTCATTATTGCCATCTATTGCAAAATTGTAAAGTTATACAGTAGTTATAATACTTAAGATTTAAGATAAGCATACCACATTTTTATACTATTTATGGCTGGCCTTTATACAGCTATAGCCATTGTTACCGTTTGCATTTTCAGTTGCGGAGTTAGCCATTCTTGCAGTTGATTTAAATGGCATGCACATGCACAACGGATTCACAGAAAACAACCAAGCACATCCTGGATGGAATTCAGAGGACAAGAGCCTCCTCTTTCATTATATTTATACAATTGCTCAAGCAATGCTTAAAATACTGTCCTACAATGTGGCTACTGTACTGTACTTGTTATGCTGGTGCTAAGTTCAAAGTTCTGGAATCCAGCCCTAAACTCCCATTACCCATGCAAATCCAATCTGTGAGTGTAGATTGTCTAGAAAAGAGAAAGAAGCTGGAAGTCTTAACCAGGATCCAGTTCACCCCTCACCCTATCTTTGCCTCTCTTTCTCTCTCGTCCCCTCCTTTCTGTCACCCTGCATTTCCTACATTGCGAGCGTCTCTGTGCATGTCTCCCCTAACTGTAGCCTGGTTTAACCAATGACATTGTTCTGGCTCCTTAACTAATTTCTCTCCCTGCCACAGTCACACAATGCCCCTGTACCAACAACTGTGTTACGGCTGCTCAACTGTACAGGCACAGCTATGCCAGCACAGATTGTGACCATGCTACAGGAATTAAGCACACACATACAAACGAGTTGCACATGCATCCACACAAGATGCACACATATACACACACAAAGAAAATCACACTCTCACTGCTTAGTGAATTGTCGGATTTGCATCTCATTTTAACGGTGTGTGTGTGTGCATTAGTTTTAGTGTGTGTGATTTTTTTTATAGCTCTTTGAATACCTTAGTGGCACACAAAGGCCTTCTCTCTCTCTCTCACTCTGGAAAAGCCTGTACCATTGCAAAAGGGAACAGATTTAGATGCGCAGTGACAGCTTAATAAACTGGATGTCTTTGAATGCCTCAATTTGCAGGGGGAGTTGTCTGGGTGGCTCGGGGAGCTGCTCAAGATGCATCAATAGGAGGAGGATCTTTCTCTGGTGGTGCTAAGACCTGCACAAAGCCCACAGTTGCTGACCTACAAAATGGTGGTCAAGATGGGGCTTTATGTTTAAGGGCTGAAAGGGAGGAGAGGTCTGATTAGTAGGTTAGGGAGAGTTCAGTGGCTCTGTAAGGCTCTGTATGACCTGCCGACTGGGACTTGAATAGACCTGGTGGCATGGTAAACAGGCTGAATAGGAATCCACGCCGAGGGGGGTGGAGCAACAACTCTAGGTAGGAGGGGAAATGTTTGTCTGGGTTCACGAGACCCTCACAGGAGCTGTGTAGAGGGCACTGGCCCTAAGTATAGGACTCATTAAGGCTGGCGCTCTGTGAAAATGAGGCTCCATTGGTGTTAAACCAATCCCACTTCACAGCTAACCTCCCATTTATTCATCATCAAAGCCGGGGAAGAACTCATGATCATAAGAGCCTTAAAGCAAACTTAGAAAAGTTGTGAATAATTTTTTTATTACAGTAACGGAAAAGGAGCAGGAAGACCCGCCATATCAAATTGGAACAGCTTGTCCCTATATTTTAGATCTACCCTTTGAATACTTACTGTGCTAACAAAGTATGGACATAAGAGAAAACCAACCATCAAGATTAGGGGGAAACCTATTATAACTGGACTGTGTATGGTCAAATTGTTAGGGATGGTCCAACCTGATCTCACAGAATTCCATGAAATGAACACGGCCCCTCTACTCAAAATCTGTGGCAGTTTCACGGGATTGCAAAAAATTTAGTGATGGCCCCACGGAAGACTTCCATGAAATGAACACAGCGCCTGAAGTTAAGGTAAAGGTTGTGGGTGGGCTTACGGTTTGGTGACACGCGGGAAGAACGGTACGGATGGGTTTAGGAAAATAAGAAAAGCGACTTTAGGAAACATTACACCCGGGACACGATTCCCGGTCTCCCAGGTGAAAGTCCTGTGTTTGACCCATCCACCACCCCAACCAACATCCTTACACAGATTTTCAGGCTTTCATACTACTCGCTACCATAGTCGCTCCTAATGCTAAGTCATCTTCTCATTGACTTTACATTGGCATTGTTTTCCGTGGTGGCCACACAGAATCTTTACACATTCCGTGCCACCACCACGTAATACGGTGTTAACAGTTTGTGATCATTTCACAGAATTCTGTGAGACCAGGCTGGATAGTCAGTCAGTAGTGCAATGTGAATTCCTAGATATGCAATTTTCTGTAGTGGTCCCAGTTTTGTTCTTAACATGTACTGAAGTAGCATATCATATGATTATTGAGTCAAATAATTGAGGACTGCTTGATTTTGTTTGCTATAATATACTATAGCATGTATAACAATATACATGCTATTTTCAAATATTTGTTGTAGTGAATTACTCAATTTTCATTTTATTACAACTTTTTGGGCCCACATGTGAGGCCCCAAAAAGATGCTATAATGAGGTCCATAGAGAATGTTATTTTTTATATATATAGACAAGATATGGGGCTTTTATTGGGCTTGCCCCTGTTTGCTGCAGACTAGCAAAAAAATCATCAACAGTGCCAGGCCTTTAGAAACTGTTCAAACTATTGTTCGGTGCAAATCAATTGCCAAATTCATCAGTACTGTAAACATCTCTGGTTTTGTTTTTGTCTTTGTCCAACTAAATTGGTTTGGGACTCTTTAGGGTCCCAACTGAGTCAAATTCAATGTAGTATTTTCTCCTCTTTCATTACATTCAAAATAGGACCCATCCCAGGAGGAGAGGAGGAGGGAAGAGGGATTGAGGGAGTGAGAGAGAGAAAGACAGCTAGTCCAACTATTGTACCCAGTCACATAGGTAAGTGCAGATCTTTCTCTCCATCTTTCTCTCTGTCTGCCAAGCATTGTGATACTGGGAGGGTCAGATTTGTTGTAACGTGTCTTTATTAGGATAATAGCAATAGCAGACATGAGGTTGTTCTGTCAAAAGTCCACCTATTTAGTTGCTTTCTTCACTCGTTTTAATCCAAAACTGATTTTTTTTTTTAAAGTGATCATTCGCTACAGTCTAACCAGCGATACTATTCCTCATCCATGCAGTTCTGTATCCTCTCTAAATGCTTTACCAAGAGAACCATCCATCCTCTTTCACAATCCCACGGCCATTCATGGAGTTCAGCCCCAGTCTCCCCAGCTCAATCAAAGTAAATTAGGTGAGCTGGAATGGGGATGGCTCAGTACCTTCTGCTGTGCTCCGGTGTTCTGCTATTATGTTAATGCTAAGCAGTGGCCCTGTATGGGTAGCCCCGGGGCAGAGCAAGTGGACCACTCCCCATTCAGGCGCTTAACCCCAATCTAATCCTCTATTAGTGCCACAATAGTATAGCTCTCAGTTAGAATGCTAACTGGCTGCGTTTTTTTTGGAGACAGGCCATAAGCACGCAGAGATGTCTGTTAGTAATCCCTTCACTTAGTCTCAACATGTGTTTATTTGAATTGGTTTCTATGAGATGAGAATAAACAACAGAATGGTAGCCATTTGCATTTTACTTCTATGCAGATGAAGACATATTTAACCAAGGAACCACATGAGAAAGAGGAGTCATTAGTTACATCATCATTGTTTCCAAGACTGTAACATTATTATTCGTATGTATTTGATTTTAATAGAGCATCTTTGATATCAGTAACTAACCAACCATCAAACTTTCAATGACATTTAATAAAATGAAGGAGGGCTAGCGTTTGCTATCTCTATCAATCCATCCATCCATCCATCTTCATCCGCTTATCCAGAGTCGGGTCGCGGGGGCAGCAGCTCCAGTAAGGGACCCCAAACTTCCCCTTCCCGAGCCACATCAACCAGCTCCGACTGGGGGATCCCGAGGCGTTCCCAGGCCAGGTTGGAGATATAATCTCTCCACCTAGTCCTGGGTCTTCCCCGAGGCCTCCTCCCAGCTGGACGTGCCTGGAACACCTCCCTAGGGAGGCGCCCAGGAGGCATCCTTACCAGATGCCCGAACCACCTCAACTGGCTCCTTTCGACGCGAAGGAGCAGCGGCTCTACTCCGAGCTCCTCTCGGATGACTGAGCTTCTCACCCTATCTCTAAGGGAGACGCCAGCCACCCTCTTGAGGAAACCCATTTCGGCTGCTTGTACCCTGGATCTCGTTCTTTCGGTCATGACCCAGCCTTCATGACCATAGGTGAGGGTGGTGGTATCTCTATCAATAATTTTTTTTATTATTTTCAGGAGGTGGCATTAATTGCCAAATGTAATTTACCTCAATGAATTTGGGCCTCTATTACAGTAACGGTACTTTGTTAGTCAATGAACGTTAGCATTTGCACTTTGTTTAACTAAAGTTAGCAAGCAATATTTCTATTGAGATGCCCTACATTAAGTTGGAGATGAAACCCTGTTAGTATGAAATAATTCTTGTGATGGTGTAAAAGACACAGACAGGGAGGTGTGGTATTGGTGAGTAGGGATGTAACGATTACCGGTGTACTATATAACGGTAAACTATATATCCCTATTATCACAGTGTGGAAAGCGTGTGTTTAATCCTTCACAGCTTCATCCGAGTCTCCTGAAGTTGCAGCGCAGGCACACTGCGTAGCCTATAATGTGCATTTCTTGAAGTTGGAATAATAGCCCAAGGAGGAGATAACAGTGCTCAGGACATTTATCAGCCATCTAAGAGGACTAAGAAGTCTGAAGCATGTGCAAATGTTGGTTGTTATAAGAATGTTGAAGGACAGCTGATTGAAGATGTGCAGGAAAAACATTGCTGCTAAAGATATTGAACACACTTTTAAAAATACCGTGATTATACCAAAAGACTTGATAATTTTGGTCACTATAACCGTGTGGTAACATTTTCATACTGTTACATCCCTATTGGTGAGCATGTTGCGTTACAGCCCCTGTAGCTTAACCGTTAATCATCCAGATTTCCAGTGTGTCGGACCTGACCCGTTTGGTCATGTTCCTGATGTAGCAGCTATCTTAAACCAAACGGGGGCTTGACTTGAGCTATATGCTGCTGCTGGACAGAGCTAAGATCTGTTTGTAGACCAGTAGTCTATTTCAGCAACATTTCATTTCCAGGATTGTTTAGTTGCCACCGGAAATTCCACCGGATGGCCCTCATTTTAAGCCAGATGCCCATCAGCTTCTGCTTTTTTGAGTTGACATTTTAAACTCCGGTCGATTTATGAGGACTATGGTTAACTGCTCCTCAGATCTCTGCAGCCGAGACAGCTAGCTATAGCTCATATTTCTCCTGTCCTGCAATGCTGTGTGGACTAGCCAGACCTTCCTCCGCAGCACTGTAGAGGAAGGTCTGACAATGCGAGACTAGGAGACCAGTAACAAGAACAATAGTTGTTCTTGGGGGGAACTGTTGGATCTCTATAAATTAGTGAATCTGTAAAGTGTCCTGAGATAACTTCTGTTGTGATTTGACACTATGAATAAAATTTAAATTAAAAAAGTGCACATTTAGTTTTTTTTGTAATTGTATGGAGAAAAAAAAATTCACTCAAAAGGTGAAACAACCCAGATATGATGGGTTATAGGGGGACTTGCCATGCATGTAGGACACTTACTTTGTATACAGTTTCCTTGTATTGAATGAGGAAATCTGAATGAAAACTTCAAATGTTGGTTTGTTTTTTCTCATACAACTTAGAGTCAATTGGGGAAAAAAGTAAAATAAAACCTTCATAGAGTGTAAAAATACCTATATCCGTTGGCTGCGTGTGTGTGTGTGTGTTGGGGGAGGGGGGGGTGTAGTGTTCGGGTCTGTTAGTTTGGTGAGAATAAAGCTGTCTGTTCTTCATTGTGGGCGCAATGCATATCTGTCTAGTAGTTGTTAGAGGGAGGCAGGGAGCATGGTTAGCTTCTCACTTTTTACTGGAACAACTGAATCAGTCAAAACACTTCAATGTCATAGTGCCGTGTGAAAAAAATAACTAAGCGATCTGATCCCTTCAATACAGAACATCCCTTATTCAAGTGAATTCTTACCCGGGCTGCCTGTGTATTAGCATTGTCATGAATCTAATATCTCAGCCAGTATGGACATCTCCTAATGACTCTGTCTGGGTCTGTTTTCCCATAATATCCCTGGATGCTACCTAACACTGTGACAACACCAGTCTGGAAACCTATTTTTTTCTACAGAGCGAGACAGAGTGGAAACCATTATTAAATTCCAACAGAGATTCTCCTTCTGAGCCAGACTTAGCTCATTAAATTAAAATGGCAAGGACCTTGTTTTCTGCAACAACAGAAGAGCCCCCTAATTGTCTTTTGATATGAGTAGTTCTCGACTCCAAAATAAATCAATCCAACTTTTTAAATAAGCCACGGGAGCTGAGAAACACTGATTCTGAACACAGTGTGTGAACTTGCACCCACGTAGAAGAGTAAATTGATTGTTGATGTTCAGATTAAAAAAAGGAAGCTTAGTGTCTTCTGCTGACTTTGCCCACTGGTAATGTGAAAGGTTCTCACCACAGTAAGTCTAATATTATTCTCACTATATGGTAAACCTTTGATAATGAAAGAAGAAGGGTAAACGTGATTACTTGAAATTACACCAGTGGAATATGTAAATCTGATCAAGCCTGTTTAAAGCATTATACATGGCCTTCCTCATTTGTTTTGGACGAACCAGAGTTCACTGTGGTTAAGCTGAACCCGCTAGCCCACATCTCGTGCGACAGAGCGCTCCTGTGTGTGTGTGTGTGTGTGTGTGTGTGTGCGTGTGTTTGCGTGGAAACAGGATTTATCTAGCATGTCGTACACAAGGCGGTGGTGACTGGCAATTTGGATGACCACAGTGGGAAACTAAGCCTCACAATATAGAGTAAACGTTGTCTCTGTAAAAACAGACAGACAGACAGACAAACACACAAAAACACATGCGCACACACACACACACACACACACACACACACAAGACAGTAAGAGAAAGAGGCTAGAAAATCCTATTTGCTTTGAGCTTGGACATGGTATCCTAGATCCACACAAACAAACTGCTAAAAATACTAAGCCAAGGCCTTTATGTTCTGACATACACACATAGCAACATACATGTCTACAGCCATATACACTATACTAGGTCTTATTCAACTGCTCTAAACCATTGCGATTATATGGTTAGCACCAGTGACCACAAAACATTGTGAAGAGTTAATGTGAGTACATTTAAGCAGACAATGTGTAAGTATTACTATTATGATTATGAAACATTAGAGTGCCAAAAAGCAACACATTTTCTCTCAGCAAACAACAATTTGTAGACAAATGAATGAGTTCCTAATTATATATATATTTTTTTCAGACAAAGTTTGACCAACATGTTCAACTCAGCTGATACCCAAGTCATTTTTTTAATTTTAAGAATCTACTCAAAACTCACTGATGGATGGAGACAAAGTATGTTTTTCTACACCCTTACTTCTTTATATTTCTATTTCTTGCTGTGTTTATGAGAGCAGCTCAAATCAACAGTCATCAATTACCACTTCATCTTACCACTCCTCTCACCCTGTCTCGCCCTTCACTTAACTATCTTACACACACACACGTACACACACACTTTTAGAGGTTTATGGCCAACGCAAGCAGAAACACACCTCTCCACAAGGACAAAGTAGTTGTTTTCCACCCTTTCCTGCTCCAGTCAGCAGCAAAAAAATTAATATTCTCTCACGTCAAGCTGCACTTGAGGAACATGTGAAAAGAGAGGGTGTATTTATAGAGCCTCCTTTGACATGAAACCTTTTCTTTCAGCTCATTCATAGTCGCTATACGTAGGTAGGCCTAACTCTATACTCCATTGTCTTTAAATCCAATTCCGTCTCAGATGATCTATCTATCTATCTATCTATCTATTTATCTATCTATCTATCTATCTATCTATATATCTATCTATCTATCTATCCATCTATCTAGTTTATATAACAGTCAGAGGGGCTTAACAACACAATGTGCATAAAAATGCCATGTAAATCAATTCACCATTGGAATTTGCATGGACTTAAATATATATACACTCACCTATAGGATTATTAGGAACACCATACTAATACTGTGTTTGACCCCCTTTCGCCTTCAGAACTGCCTTAATTCTACGTGGCATTGATTCAACAAGGTGCTGAAAGCATTCTGTAGAAATGTTGGCCCATATTGATAGGATAGCATCTTGCAGTTGATGAAGATTTGTGGGATGCACATCCAGGGCACAAAGCTCCCGTTGCACCACATCCCAAAGATGCTCTATTGGGTTGAGATCTGGTGACTGTGGGGGGCATTTTAGTACAGTGAACTCATTGTCATGTTCAAGAAACCAATTTAAAATGATTCAAGCTTTGTGACATGGTGCATTATCCTGCTGGAAGTAGCCATCAGAGGATGGGTACATGGTGGCCATAAAGGGATGGACATGGTCAGAAACAATGCTCAGGTAGGCCGTGGCATTTAAACAATGCCCAATTGGCACTATGGGGCCTAAAGTGTGCCAAGAAAACATCCCCCACAATATTAAACCACCACCACCACCAGCCTGCACAGTGGTAACAAGGCATGATGGATCCATGTTCTCATTCTGTTTATTTCAAATTCTGAATGTCCATCTGAATGTCTCAACAGAAATCGAGACTCATCAGACGAGGCAACATTTTTCCAGTCTTCAACTGTCCAATTTTGGTGAGCTCTTGCAAATTGTAGCCTCTTTTTCCTATAAGTGGAGATGAGTGGTACCCGGTGGGGTCTTCTGCTGTTGTAGCCCATCCGCCTCAAGGTTGTGCGTGTTGTGGCTTCACAAATGTTTTGCTGCATACCTTGGTTGTAACGAGTGGTTATTTCAGTCAAAGTTGCTCTTCTATCAGCTTGAATCAGTCGGCCCATTCTCCTCTGACCTCTAGCATCAACAAGGCATTTTCGCCCACAGGACTGCTGCATACTGGATGTTTTTCCCTTTTCACACCATTCTTTGTAAACCCTAGAAATGGTTGTGTGTGAAAATCCCAGTAACTGAGCAAAGACGATAGGCTGAGCCCTGGTAGATGCACAGAGACAAAGTAAACAGATTTGCACTGGTAACTGTAACTTGCAATTTAATTTAAGTTGGACTTTAAACTAATTAAAAATGTTATAGCAGTTAATGTTAAAGGGGAACTGTGCAGTTGTTTAGCTTAATTTACCTTAACTGAACAGTTTCACAGTTATTAGAATGGTTATTTGACTTTTTTTCAAGTATAATGGTGGTCGTCTCGCTTCCCCCTAGCGCTTGAGAGCGGAAAATCACCCTTGCAACGTTCGGACGTCAAGTTGCACTCGGACTCAGCGTCAGAAAGTATTGCATGGTATCAGGTCTCGCAATGTAACTAATTGCTTTTTTTGGAGTTTTTCAAACTATGGTCATGGCTGAGAGAAACAGAAACTCAGGAAAGCATTGTCAGAGGAACCGGTGGAAAACGGTGGACTGACCGAGCAACGAGTCAGACACAAGTAAACATAGGAGCTGCCAAATATCTATTCCGAAGCTGTAGGGGGAGCTCTATAGAGCAACCTGCAAGCACAACGCGAGAAAACAGCAAAGAAGTGGCCAAAACTGCATAGCGCCCCTTTAAAACCACTGCTACAACAAAGTCAGAGTGGGTCAGAGGCTTTTGGGGCCATATTTCTATAACAGCACATGACGTAGGCTTAAGCTGGTGAAGTGGTATTTCTGTTAGGAGCACAAGACTTTGCCCTTTGTATTTGCGTGTTTTGGGGAATCTTGAAGAGTGTAGTTTGGTGAAGCATTTGAAGGAATTATACATGTGTATTTTCCATGTGTTTTTTTCAGGTGAGTACAGTTTATTTTTTACACTGCAGCCCCTTCTGGAATTTTAAAATAATGTATGACTCACGTTGTGAAAAATAAACTGAAATTGTATTCAATCTAACCATTCTGGATAGATGAGACTGTTGAGCTAAATGCTGGCTTGTGTTCAGAGATGTGAATGGAATGTAGTTGCATCTAAAAAAGATTTACGCAGGAAACACACAACTGTTGGTTGCAATTTGCATTCATTGTTCAGTCTTCAAAGTGAGTCATGTCTGCTGTGCCCTTGCCTGGCTCCTTACAGCCTTTATGGAGATGGAGACACAGAGAACCAGAGAAAACGTTTCTCTTTCTCTATTTTTCACCCTCCATTTATTCCTCCCCTATATCATTGTTACAAAGGATGGGACCATTACAAATGTCACGTTGACAGCTGGGAACCATCCATCACTCTATTAGAGCTCCGGTTTGTTGGATTTGCAGCCACCAAATTCACAGACCTGCTAATGTGTGGGTGGGCTTAACAAGGAGTACAATTAATCCAACTCATTGGTAGCAAAGACCACAAACCTAAAAATTTTCTCATGTTTGAAATTGTATTTTAAGAAAGCTATTACTGTACATCTAAGATAAAAGAGAGGAACATCTATGGAAAAGCTGTTCTTTTAGAAAAAAAAGAAGTTTATCCTTATTATCCACCACTTTATTTGGAAATTAAACCAAAACTAAGTGCAACTGTAATTTGGCAGTAATCTCTAATTACTCACAAGTGTGCCAATCGCGTTGCATCAGGGGCGAGAGCCCAGGCGGTTTGTGTGTAGCACAATGTCACATGTCACATCAATGCTATAAAATTAAGAAACACAATATTATGGGACATATTTGTAAAATCTGTCTTGCATGCGACTTAAAACACAAGTCAAATATTGGTTCATGACAGCCAATACACATTTTCTGGCAGGTATTTCTTTGTTTAAACGACAATATTAGGCAAGGCAAGTCAGCTTTATTTGTAGAGCACATTTCAGCAACAATTCAAAGTGCTTTACATAAAACATTAAACAGCAGTTAAAAAGGATTAGGAAATTAAAAACAGATAAAATACGACAATAAAAGTAGCATTGCAGTATAAGAAATTAAACATTAGAGCAATTAAAAACAACTAAAAATATAAAAGCAGATTATAATATATATAATTTTAACAATGCAACTTTAGTATTTTAAATAAACAATTATTTAGAAGAAGAAAGGCAACATCAAAAAGAAAGGTCTTCAGTATTGATTAAAAAGAACTGAGAGTAGCGGCGGACTTGTCAATTTTCCTGTGTTTAACGGATCATTTTGTGGAAACTCAAACTTACAACAATATGGTAGGCATTCTATACAGGCAGAACCATATTTATTTATCATCTCATCCACCACTGTTTACCCATAACCAACAGTGGAAGTCATTTTCTTTACACTACAATATAGTCATCACTGTAAGGCTTAGTTTAATCATGGCAAACTTTGCAAAATCCTGAACAGCTCCAACTGTTTCTTGTAGATTTTACCATAACATCTATGTCACACCCGCGTTCAATGGCAGTTCACTCCAATATTTGTTTCAGCCAACAATAATGATAATAATTTCACCTTTTCATCACTTAATTGTTTAGGAGGGTTCATCAGTCACGTCAAATCACTGTCTAATCAATTCATTTAATTTTGATCTTACCCTTGCTGACTGTCATACAGTTTCAACAATGCAACTTCAGTGTGTAGTAGCAGATCAGAAATGTATTTTGGCCCTAAACCGTTTTGTGATTTATAAATTAGCTAAAAGCTAACAATTCTTTATGGCACAGGAAGCCAGTGTACAGACCTCAGAACTGGAGTGATGTGAAATTGAGCAGCAGTGTTCTGAATCTGCTGCAGCTGTCTGACTGATTTTATTGATTATTACCTACAGTATAGCATATATATATATATATATATATATATATATATATATATATATAGATATAGGGTAATTGATTATTACCGTGATTTATTGATCAAACTCAATTCCTACCACTCCATTCCTCTCATATGAGAGGTTAGAGAGATTGGTACTTGAGGTCACAATGGTCTGATTAAAACCAGACTATAAAAGAGAGCGCACTGATGAAAGTTAAATGGCCCTGGGTGATAGAGTGAGCAAAAACAAACAGCAAGGGATGGACAACTAACTGAGCGCTAATGAAACTCTCTGCGCTCATGGTCATTAGGAAAAGGAACAGTTGAGGTCTGCAGGAAAAAAAACATCTCAATATGCATAATTCATGATTCATAAACTATCACAAATTTGCACAAATCTGCATATGTACACACATACAGTACATACCTCCCAGTAGAGATGTTTGGTTGTTGTTGTTTACCTTGTTTGGGAAGTGTTGAGCTTTATCCAGCTCATTTTTTTGTGTGTTTGTTTGTGTTACAAACTAGCCACTCTAAGAATCTAATCCTGACAAAACTTAGCACTCTGACTGACAAAGAACATGAGGAGGAGTTCCCCAGATACCAAACATCTCCACAGTCTCAGTTTTCAACCTTGACAGAGAAAATGCTTTATTAAAAAGTTAAATCTGGGCATGTGTTTCTTGTCTACATGTACTTTGTTTTGCTGAAAAATAATTTACACATCCATTCCTTCAAATATCTTGGGAGACACTGCATTAATGCTAGCTGACCTTGATGATATGTAGTTGCCATGGATCATGCGACTGTCATACATTATGTCAACCATATGGGTTGATTATGCAAGAAACTTATAATGCCCACTATTACATTTCTTGTTAGGCGGCGACCGCTCATTGCTGTAGTAATAATCGCAAGAACAAAGGAGGAAGTGATGTGAAAAACAATAAGATGTGAAGATGTGAAAAACAATAAGATGTGAATTTTTGTTGCCTAACCTGAACCAGTTCCATTTCACAGTGTGTACTACGTTTAAAACTGTGCCAGTTCCGTTAAAATAAACCGCCACTGTACAGCAATAAATGGAACGGCCATTTTGGGAGTCTTCTGAAATTGACCCATAATGACCAATTATAATTGTGATTTCCATCGACAGGATCTCAAGACACAGCCAACCCCACTTTGTCGATGATATAGGATGTTGATTGTGAACTCTACCGGGATCTCCACAGCACACTGAAGTGGTTTGTAGCCAAGTTTGATCTAGGTGAGATGAGGATCAGCTTCCCTGTCTGAGACTATGACACTGACAAATGGGTGATTACCTCGTAATATAGGGCAAAAATGAAGGCAAAGCATTCAATGTATCACTTGATGCAGTCCAATTCTAGATATAGCCATTTGCATTATGCAGTGAGTAGAAGAAGATGATCAGACATGAAAGTAGCTAAAAAAAGAATTTGTAAGGTATCTTGGCTCACCCTCAGGGAAAGTTCAGATATCTGGAAAGAGCTTAGAGTACAACTGGTGCTTCTTCATGGTCAATGTCAGTTTGTTCAGGTATCTGATCAGGATACGTCCTTGTAAGTGAGTACAGCTTGAAGAGTGCAGAGGTGTGCATATGTGTGTCTTATTCAGACTGCCAATGCTCTGGTAATAAGGGTTTAACAGCTACCCTATAAAATAAATTAAATATGCAGAAGGATGGGCCATTCCTTCATCTTATAATGTGTCTGCCCCACCCAACTTCTTCTCTTTTTTGAATCCATCCCCATTTATTGTATCCTTCATTCACTTCATGGTTCTTTCTTACATGCCTCTGTCCTTTTTATACAGCTTCAGTAACAGGGTCCTGGCAAAACATTTTAGATTGTATCTACAGCTTTTGGGAATTTAATATTCAATCGGTATGCACTATTCTATTTCTTGGAATGAAGTTATGTTTTTTTTTTTCTTTTTTCTAATAAGTTGTTTCTATTTGAGGTTGGTTGCCTCTTATCTCATATTTTACCCAATTTGTATTTATATAATAAGACTACTGCCTCCTTTTCATCAATGCAAATGCAATGTTCTCAGTCTTAACCACACCTGCTTTCTACTGCATGTCATTTGGCTCAGCTGGCAAAGACAGGGTCACTTCAGGGTCTTGTTTCCAGGGATGTGATCTTTCACTACAGGCGAGAATCACTAAGCTTTCCTCTGGAGGCCGAGACAACACAGAGGAAAGGGCATGAGGAGATTGGAAGGTAATGAGTCTATTAATTAAAAGGTTGCAGTCCCAGCCACACAAGAAAACACAGTCCCTAAGGTTTACAGATGCAATGCAGGTGACCCGTGAATTCCTGCTCTCCTCTCCTCATTAAGTATTTGATTGGTGAGGTAACCCTAAACCTAACCCTAGATGAGGTGCATGCATTAAATTAAATAGATAAATAGAAGACTATGTGCAAATAAATAAAACACACATTCACACTAGAGGCAGGTGTTGTATCTAATCCGGTCCACAGCTCCCCTCTCGAGGAGGAAATTGAACAGCAGCAGCAGCAGCTATATTATAATGCTGGACTGCACATGAGCCTCATTAGTCTTTTGATCTCAGTGTAGAAACCAGCGGTGTCCATCCACGCTCTTTCACACGCACACACACACACATACATACACAACATAGTCTCTAAAGATTTGGTAGAGGTGATCTGTCATTTCCAGTTATTCTCTCCTTGTTAAGGGTCTGATCATTGAGCTTTGATTTATCTGCCACTGATGTGAAGTGTGTGTTTGTGTGCTTATTCTTCAGGTAATAAAGGAATAGACAGCCAGGCTCTGTAGTCATTGATTAGGCCCAAATCGACCTGACCCTCTTATATCTATCATCCAGCAAATCAGCAAGGTGGCTCCACTGATGTCACACACACACACACACACACACACACAAAGTAAAACACACTCCATCGATCAGTGTGACATACACCAAAATTGACAGATACACTGACAGTAATCAGCGCTGAATGTGAAGAAAGACTTTCTGGAGAGCAAACCAATTTATTACTGACTTTGACTGAATGATAGACAGATGGACACGCTGATGCATGAAGACAGGTGAAAAGATGAAAGGATAGTTGCGGGTAAGAAAAAGATCAGAGGAGCCAAATGGAGAAATGTATGACAAACTGCCAAAGCCAAGACAGAAAGGAGGAAGAAAATGATGCAAGTTGGAGGTCAGACAGGAGCATTTCCCCCTATTGGTGGCCTCTATCTGAGGCATAGGGTTACACACACACACACACACACACGTCCACAAGGAGACTGAGATTGGATTATTGATCGCATTGAGACAGACGGCTCTCAAAGGACAGAGGAGGTATCTTTATAGAGCGACTAGCCTGGTGATAGTCTCTGCTAACAGGAAAACAATAGGTGACCTTAACTTACGAATGACCAAATCACCTCAGTGGCTGTCAAACAAGAAAAAAGGTTCAATGGATGTCACATATACTTCTTTCATTACATTGGTCCTTGCTTGTTGGATGCCAAGCAGTAACAACTTTTATTTTGTATGTAAGACAGTTAGGATACCGCTCCCCTAATGTTATATTACTGCTAAATCAATAAATTGTTAATCCAGTATTGAATTTTGAATCCCCAATACCATGCAATATGAATAACAATAATATTGATTACTTTAAATGACCTAATCATGGCAGATCATTTCTTTAAGAAAATCAATATAATAAGAAAGAATTTTATGGTGGCAATTTCTTTGTAATGTTGCATGGTTAAGAGATTTGAACTTGAAGTGCAAAAAGCCTATCTAGATTTGTTATAAATTTTGATAAAATAAAATAAAAATAAACCTTAATAACAATTTCTTCTGAAAACAATACAATTTTAAGATGAATAATTTGGATTTATACATCTATCTTCTGATATAACAACAGACGTTAAATTACTTGATTCAAATAATAAAAACATAATATAATATGTAAGCTCAGAGAAACCATGTGTCCCATATATTATGCCCCTAGGCTACTAGGTTATGAAGAGTGATCACCCATATCATGTAACACACATGTACACAAACATGGAGCGCAGAAGCAGACAGATAGTCTTCACCACCCGCTACCACTGAGACCTGGAGACTAACCTCTGTGATCCACAACCAATTGAGAAAGCTTACTGAACTGAGTTCTGAGAAAGATAAGATGGATCTTATCCCTGAAGGGAAAGTTGGTCTTTTACAAAGGCAAAGTGAGTACCGTATAAAGAAACCACTGTCAGCTTTACCAGAAAGTGCTCATTTGCAATGGGAGAATGAAAACAAGTGACAAATACTATATGCAGGATGTGCAAAAAGCGTGACTGCTGAATCTGAATCCTTGTATCACCAGAATTAACTCTTACATTTGAGTACATCTTATTCATAATAAACAGCAACATTCCATAAGGATAAAGCGGTGAGACGCTGATAGCTTGGCAACAGGAGGTCTCCATTTAGACATTTCAAGGCGAGTTAGCGCCCCTGACCTCAGTTGCTTTTCCCATGAAGAGGCCTTAATGGCTCTTCTGAGGTCTTGGAAGGACCTCTTGTCCTGCACTCAACATATAGTAGGCTAAGGCTAAGTATGGAATAACAGCAATAAGCAGTATGCAGTTTACACTGTTGAAGATGCCAGATTTGCCGCTTAAAATGTCATGTTAAAATATGTAGCCTGGATTGAGTTAGTAAACCCTCATATTACAGCACAGTATTTTTAAAAAGGTTTTGCTTTAATGTATGTACTTTAAAACAATGTCTCACTTTTACAAAAGACTAGGGTTGGAGGATGAGGACTAACTCAGTAAATCGGCAAACATCTTCAAATCGCATAATGCCAGCATAAAATAAAGTATTGTTAGCTACTGCAACCCCTAATGCTAGGTTAATAGCAGAAATGTATAGTAAGGAAGAAGAACTACTAGACACTACTGTACTTACTCAAAAGGCTGTATCTGTACTCTACTGGAGCATTATTTTTCCCCTACTTCCACTTTTACTTCAGTACATATTGTACTATGAGTATAATACTTTTACTCCGTTATTTTTTACTGATTTTTTACTATTGAATTTGAAGAAAGATATTAAGGTACGATACAAATGCCACACCAGCTTGAGCTATCAGTGAGCGCTAGTTAACTAGCTACCCGCGGTTCACGATATGCTGCTGTGTTGTACATTCCTGTCCTTGTACTGCTGCTGCAGCCAAAGGAATTATGTGTGTCCTTTAGGTTAAACATTTGAAAACATATAAACAATATGATATTCAAACTTTTGACTGATTCTTTAATAACTGCATAACACAATTACTTTCATTACTTTTGAAATAAACTACTTGCAATACTTCAGTACAGAAAATGTTGAATACTTTAGTACTTCCACTTAAGTGTGGTGCTAAAAGAGCACTTCAACTTCTACTCAAGTCCCTTTTTTAATAGAACACTTGTACTTTTACTCAAGTGTGGGTCTCTAGGACTTTTTACATGTCTGGTTAATAGGTAGTAAACCTGTTAGGAAGGGCTAAAATAAGCATACTATCGCAGAGCAGACAAAAACACAGTTTGCCAAAGCATGGTATAGCCAAACAGGGCAATCTAGCAGGTTGTTTAAAGAGATGGCTGTTACTTAACTTTTGCTATCAAGGCCTGATTGGATCCACACAGAAATATGTTGAATGACAGGGCACAGTAAAGCTGTGCAGGCCAGTCCTCTAACCAACGCAGACAAATGAAGCATTTTTTTATATGACCTGTGCTCCAAAAAAAGAAACAATTTAATAAGTCTAGCCCCAATTAGGACATCAGTATTGACTTTCATTTTCACATTGGTGGTGATTTTTTATATTTTTAGACGTTGAAAGTTTACCTTTGTAAATGTTTGTAAATTAATCAATATATATTGTTGTACATGTATGGATAGCAGTTAAATTAGGTTGTTAACTTACCGTCAAATTAATTTAATACTATAATTTTGCCCTAGTGAGAAAAGCCAACAGAGTTTGTTTCTGTCATTTGTTTTAGCCTGGAGGTGTCTTCAACCTTTTAATGGCAAATCGTGACCTGGTATCCACTTCAGCAACCCCAAGACAAAAACAATCCAGCATGGAGATCATCTGATGTGTAATCTGTAATGGGGCCATTCATCATCATTTACTAGCAGTGATTCATTGTCATTTATCAGTATGCCATAATGGCTTTCTTTTGGTCTCCTAACAAACCAGATGTTATCTACAGAATACCGCACTTCCTTCTGGATCTGTTTCACATCATTGGTTATACATTCAGGTCCATAAAGATGCAGAAAAGGATGTGGCGATGCAGCGAAATCGGACATGCATTCCTGGGTTGACGCCACGGCCGGTCTGTACAAACACGCTCCATGTGGTAGGAATGATCAACCTGGGAGAGGTCACTGTTTGCCTGTTATCCAACTGTTTGGACAGGACTCTAACAATCACATAGATCCCAGTTCACCAGGACATTTAAACAAGTGCACTTCATGACAAAGCGGCAACCCACATTTGTTAGGTATTAACTTGCGATGCAGCGATTCCCAACCCCATGCTGTCTAAATATTTAGAGGAGCTTTAAGATAACTGGTGATCTCAAGAAACATGCTGGATGAGTTTGAGAGTGTGTATTTTGTATTGACCAGAGATCACGGAAAGGCTAACACTGACTACATGCTCAGGCGTCTGATAGACAGCCGTTATTAGATTCTGATCACAGAATCATTCTCTGACCTAATAGAAAAAAATTGACAAGAGAGGCCCTGGTTTTTATAATGTTTTTAAGCTTGAGAAAGCTTGAAAAAATTGAGAATAAGTTGAGAATAGGATTGTCAGTAAGTGGAATGCAGCCATTTTTGGCCAGGGTGGAGGGAGGAATCTTTAATTAGAATGCGTTGAGAGATCATAGTTTCCCTTAGAGCTATCGGGCCGTTTCATGTTTATATAATGCATATGCATGGGCTGGAGCAATCATCTGAAATCAGATACCCAATTCCACATAGTGTAGCTCCAAAGGTTCACTGAGCAATGCATTTTTGGACTTGAGACTTTGCACTGAAAGGTAAAGGTTTATGTTTGAAACAAACATGTGGTCGGCATCTGAGCTTTGAGGCCTGCACTTCTAAAAAATATGAACAATGCGTTCTATAAATCATTGTCCCCCAGAATACTGAGATCATAGGAAATCATCAAGTCATGGCGGAATGCATTACGGGATGTGGGTAAATCACATAACTGTGCATCATCTTCAAAAAAGACGAGCGAATGCTGTACCACTAGTGTGCAAGCATGTTGTCTCGACGTCCCAAGCCTAAGAGCTTTTGACGTCTGCCAGCATCGTCAGAATCAGAGCAGATCCCCAAAGACGATCCGGCAGCAATCACAGCGAATAACTCCCCGACCCTCTTTCCTCATCTGAACTAGCAATAATGTGATGCTGGATTAATTTTTGTTCCTCTTGGTAAGCTATGAAGGAGAAGAAAAAATGCTTAGTGTCCAAAATAATGAAACATTCCATGACACGTCCTTATCAGCCAAATGAAAAAATCACATTATCTTCAAAAGGGGTTTTAAATGCCCGACAGTTTGCTCGCTACCTCGAGCTGCACAGGGAATATCAACTGTGAGACAGTAATTCGCTCAACGCTTAATATTCAGTTCTCAGCTATGTAATATGCAAATTCATGGGGGTCATGCAGAAGTCACATTGAAAAAAAAAATGCCTTAAACTTAATTTGAGAGGCAGTTGGAGATTTTTTTTTAAGAAAATCAGTCAGTTATGGATAGGGTTCAGTAAAAGTCAAACTGGCAGGTTCCTTTAGAGAGCGCAGAGGTCCCTGCAGCTCTGACACAAGTTGATCTCTTCAGATTTACTGTGCCTGCACTCTTTTAAACTCCACAGCTACCACATTAACACTGTGCATCTCCATCAGTTTTCCCACTGGAATCTAGTGCAGCAGTGGAGAGCTTGTCCTTCAAATGAGATGGTCTAGCCTGTAAAGCATGTGGAAAAAAACACACATACACTTTGTGCAAGGACAATTTATATGTACTTTCACTTTTTTTTGACAGACTACCATATCCATGCATGTGGTATGTATGGGGCTCTTTATCTCTTATCTAGCTTGTACATGCGCACACACACACACACACACACACACACACAAACACACACAACTCAACCGGCCACATCGTATTGATCTGCATCAACATACTGTAAATCAATGCAACTACATAAAATTCACACACATGCATTTAAGCTTGTGTTATATCTCATCTCACTACAAAACTGCCTAATGAAAGAAATGTCATTATTTAGCAAGTGTAATCTGTTGGTTGTTGAAAAGGATAGACTGTTGCAAACCCAATGTCTCTGAGAATGGGATATTGATCTATCTCCAAAAGCTCCAGATGTGTCATTTTGTTGTGGCTGCACGCTTTGTGAAATCTATTCTGCTCTGATATCGCATGTCAGGTATTGTTGTCCTGATGATGGCCCAGATGATGCCGAAAAAGGGACAGAGGACGCTGCGCCACAGGCCCCGCTAATCGTGGCCAGAGAGGAAGAATTAGCCATTTGAAGATGGGCAGGACTGATAGAGGGATCATGAAGCTATTAACCTCCAAACAAGTTGCTGAGAGCCCAGCAGATGGCTGGGCTGATGGTGAGCATTCTGCCAGATTGTTCTGTGAGCAGATCGACAGCCCAGACTTCTCATGGATGCTGGTAGCGGGTCCTAACACATGCAGCACAGCATGTGTTTGCACAATGTGTGCATGCATGTATGTGTGAAGTATGGCCAATATGTAAAGGGTTTGCATGGATAATTATGTGACAGTTCAAAAGTCATTGCCATGTTTTTCACATAAAGTGAGACCGGGGTTCGTATTGGTCTTAAAAGTATTATGGCCATTTATAAACCACATTTGAGTTGTCAATATGGCTCACAAAGATGCAGTTTGCTTTGCAAACGTATGTATTTTATTATATTTTAAACGTTGTTATGGAAAGCACTGATTGTATTACATTATTACTGTAAACCCAATATCCTGTGCACATCCATGAGAAAACTATTAATGCAACAGGGCGCTCACAACTTCCTTACTCCCACCATCATTTTAATATCATTTTTAAACCACATACACATCTATGTAATTTGTGCACACCACAATCAAGACTATAACACATCTATCATCACTGTGCTCCACGTTTGTTGTGTTTATGAGACTGTGTTTGACTGTTTCAAGCCATTTGTTTACTCTTCATAACAAAAGAAATATGCTCATGTAAACAGACAACCAAAGAGGGCAGAGACATTAATGCAGGAAAAACATGAAAGATCAAAGTCAAAGTCTGTGTGAAAGACGATTTCTCCCAAGACGTCATAGCTGCACATGCAAGTCTTGTGTCTGGTGCCCTGTGCTAATAGGTGGCTCTGGTGTTTGCTGACAGAATTGTAAGGCACTGTGCTGGGATTTGATAGCACCACCGACTACGAGGGTGAGAATCGCGTTTGATGTCTGGTGTAGGGTTGAGTCAAAGAATACAACAAATTCTCAAGCACAGACACACACAATGTTCATGTCAGCCACCCATAATACTATGTTTACATACAGAAATGTGTTTTAGGTACCAAACTTGCTCATTAGATGCATGAACTCAAACACACATAAATAGTAACTCTAATCCTAATAGCATTACCCTACGGGAATGAATGCACTCAATAGTACTTTCTGTTGAGTCTGTCCATCCCCTAAGTATGGGGGTCAGGACCACCCAAGGGGTCGCAAGAAAATGCTTTTTTTCCTTTGTGAAATACTTGAGTTTTAATTCGTCGAGACTCTAAAATCATATAAAAATAACACAAACCCAAAAGGGAGCATCACTCTCAAGTTGAACTGCTCATAGATGTTTGTGAATCATTGAATACGTAATTTAATGTATAATAAGAATTATCCGTTTTAAGTAAAAATGTCCTCTACAAATTTCTAAAATTTCCTGTCTTTTTTGTGCTTCTAAGGGACAAAGACACAGTCCTAAATTGTGATTTAAAATCTGTGCAATATAATCTTTGCGTGACTCCTCAATGACTTCAAACATTGATTGCCAATCTTTTTCAACTGAGATGCGTGTGGTCATCATGTGTGTAGCAATGGTAATTTGGGTGGTCATACTATCACATTTTTGTGAGTTAAGACTGCAGCAAAGAACAACCACATCTCTCTATTGACTTATTATAGCATGCTTAAGTGAGTTGCGGCTGTGACTTTCTTACAGATACAAGGTGAAAAACAAACAGGTGTGATGAAGGCAATTGTAAAAAAAAAGAGATGCAAGGGAACTACTCCGAATCCAAAAATCTATTTTATTTTACATATTCATTCATGTATATACATACTCTAAATCCATGAAAAATTATACAATTTAGTTTCTTTAGTTTTTTGACAAGAAAAGTGGAACCATTATATAATATGGAGGATGCATCATTAGTGTGAACTGTGTACTGTGGCTAACCAAAGAGAAACATGCTATGTGAGCCATGTTCTATTGTATTAAGAGTAAAGAAAGAAAGACACTGCAGATTTAGCTCCAATCCAGGAAGAATGAAATAAATAGTTTTACATGCATTCATCTTAGTAATAAAAGAAGATTGCAAATGTAATGGTTGATCATTATCAAATCTTGCAACTCTTTAGATTTACAGAGTTTACAGTACATTGTTTAGCACCATGCACGACCCCGATTCTTACAGTGTAAGAAATCATTTATTTCAACGGCTGATGAAACATTTCAGATTAATGCCACATCCATGTACTGGAGGGGGTTTTCACATAGTTTAATAATCTTGCTCATGTCATGTTTTATTCAAATGTGATTCACAAGAGGCCCATTTTAAAACTGTAATTGCTTTGTCAAAAAATAGTAAAGGTGAGGCCATGTTTTAATGCTAAAATGTAGGTTACCATTTCAACAAGAGCTGTAGTTATAAGGTGAAAGCAGAAACCAAAGCAAAGTTAGGGGGGAAACAACTCTAGAGGGAGACAGTGGAGGGATTCTCCATGAACACTATGGGTTCCTAGAGGCTTCAGCCTTAAGCTATGCCTCCAGGTACAGAAAGGGGAAGTAAGAGAACTTAATACAGATTGGTGCTTTTAAATTGACACACTTGCTTTTGGGACCTGTGAAGGTCAGCAGGATGTGAAAAAGGTTGTGGGGTTTGTGGAAGGGTTGTGCAGTGTTCTTGTCCCTGCCTGCTAATTTCTGTACAAGCCAGTTTGTGTGCTATGTTATAGATAAGTATTACATCAACAACACACAACTAATTATTTTACAGGGAGAAAAAAGGTCTGACATAGGAAACTTTTTTCTTGTTCTTACTCCACCAATCAAGCCCTTCTTTACTAAAAACACAGGTATCACTGACAGTAATGTAAGACAACTGAACAAACAATGTCACTGCTAGCAACGGTGTCTTGTCACGGCCACACACAAACACACACACACACACACACAAACACACGTAAAATGCACATAAATGTGACCTATAGCATAGGAAATGAGAGTATGTTTGGGGTCCAGCACGCTGTTAACAAGGTAAACAGTGCTGGGGGTCACTATAGGGTAATAGTGCTGTTTATCGGGGGAGACCACGCAGTTTGGATATTGACATCTGTAATGAGATTAAGACCGATGGGGAGGAGCTGGCGGAAAAGATAAAGCAACTTGGAGGAGGGGGAAGAGTTTACTTCAACAAGGAGGTTAATCTTAAAATACAGATACAAAACAATATAGAGGATGATTTCAAGAGGAAACGTAAATTTTATATTATACACTTTTATATCTTATTCTATTTATTGTCCTCATTCATCACACTTACATAAATGGTTCGCTCGGTGGGCATCTTGGCTTGTCATAGTAGAAAAAGCGCAGGTGAAACATCAATGATGACTGCATTACAATAAAGGGAGCTAGCATGCACCATGCCAAATCCCTGTTACTGGCAGCCTAAATGGAATGCAGCTATGATTAATGTTATTAATTGTAAAAATGTCAGCATGAAAAAAGCTTAATGTCATCTTTTCAATTCAACTGATTTTAATGGGGGTGACACGAAGGTCAATGCTGCCAACTCTGCACTGTTTCTGAAAGCAGTTTGCATTTGTGTTTTAAAGTTGCTCCAGTTTGGAGCCAGGTAAAGTGGAAGCTCTAAATTGCCAGGAGATGACTTTAAATAGCAATGAACAGCTAGTGTTTGTCACCCTGTAAGTTGTCCCTACATTAATTGTGATGAGAATATAGGTTAATGTTGGCCTTTAACTAGCCTAGATTGCTGCAGCTATGATAAAAATGGAGCAAAAAAAAGATTTATCAGCACCTACATTGAACAATGTTAGTTTATTCTCCATTTCCAGATGGCGTAAGATTGACCAATGTTGAGCTTTTAAGGGTTTTGAGTCTTCAAACTGCACAACCTTTTACTTTTACATTAAGTTTATCAGTCTGCTAATAAAAATATGTCCATAAATGTTCATATTGTTAATATATAATAACAATAATAAAATAATAATAAAACTAAGAATAATTATTTTTAAATTGAAACACTAAATAACAGAAATTCCAGTCTACCATTGATTAACTTTGAACACAGTTTTATAAATTAAACGCAGCCTCGAACAATTTGACCTGATGATAGACACATTACAGGTTCATTGAAAATAAATAAAACTCCCATGCACAGAAAATACCAGTATTGTGTTTTGCCCTTTCAGAAAGACCAAATGCTCCAAGAGAAAATACTTGAAGTGAACAGAAGGTAGCCCAAGGAATGTTGTTTGTTGATGTACTGTCTTCTGGGCCTGTATGTGATACTGAGGTTATGAAATAGGGCCAGACCTTCCTTCTATGTAATTCAGTTCCTCTTGCACAGCACATTCACCCTGTGGTGGTAATAAAAGCTTTATTGAGTATTTTATTGAAACATATACAATGAAGTGTGATCAACACAAACAACTCTCCTTGTTAAAGTGCAATACATTAATAAATATGTAGTCCTATGCCAAGTCTAAATGAATTGTGTGTCAAATTAACCTTGTCAAGTCCTTACCCCAAGTGAAGGAGTTTAAATACCTTGGAGTATTGTTCGCGAGTGAGGGGACCATGGAGCGTGAGATTGGTCGGAGAATCGGAGCAGCAGGTGCGGTATTACATTCTATTTATCGCACCGTTGTAACGAAAAGAGAACTGAGCCAGAAGGCAAAGCTCTCAATCTACCGGTCAGTGTTCGTTCTTACCCTCACCTATGGTCATGAAGGCTGGGTAATGACCGAAAGAACGAGATCCAGGGAACAAGCGGCCGAAATGGGTTTCCTCAGGAGGGTGGCTGGCGTTTCCCTTAGAGATAGGGTGAGAAGCTCAGTCATCCGAGAGGAGCTCAGAGTAGAACCGCTGCTCTTTCGCCGTCGAAAGGAGCCAGTTGAGGTGTTTCGGGCATCTGGTAAGGATGCCTCCTGGGCACCTCCTTAGGGAGGTGTTCCAGGCACGTCCAGCTGGGAGGAGGCCCTGGGGAAGACCCAAGACTAGGTGGAGAGATTATATCTCCAACCTGGCCTGGGAACGCCTCGGGATCCCCCAGTCGAAGCTGGTTGATGTGGCTTGGGAAAGGGAAGTTTGGGGTCCCCTACTGGAGCTGCTGCCCCTGCGACCCGATACCGGACAAGCGGATGAAGATGGATGGATGGAAGTGGAAGCACGAAAATAACAATGGACACAATTATAGGGTTTGAGTAAAAAAAAAAAAAGCAGTAATACTTACCTAACTGGGCTTCATCCTGGTTTTTCAGTGTCATGTTGCCATGGTAAAAGACATTAGCAAACCCAAAGTAGCAGTTTTGGTAAAGCTTATCAAAAAGTAAGTAAGTACAAGTATTGTATTGTTGTGCACCTATATGTACAACAGTTCCAATGTGAAGTTCTGAAAGCAATACTTTCAAATCATACTGTATGAATAGTTTTTTTTTTTTTTTTTTTAGATCTGTCCTTTCTGGTGGAAAAACACAAAAAAGAAGAGCAGAGCCCACCATCAAAACACACTGAAGAAAGAGTTATAAGAAATCACTTTTCTCTTTATCTTCCCTCTATCTTTATTTTGTTGTCTTACCACCTTTACCGCTCCATCACTCCCCTCCTATCTTTTTCTCTGTTGGGGTCTCAGTTTCATTTTATTTCATTAGCTTTACCCTTGTGCTTCCTTTCTCATTCTTTCCTCGTCTCCCCTTCCTTTTCACTCTGACACTCTTTTTTGCACATCCTTTCTACCTTTCTCTGTCTCTCTGTTTCTGCCTGCAGCGTAGTTGTATGTTAATCTGTTGGAGGAGTAGTGCAAGGTGTGTTGGGTTTAATCATCCTGAGGTCTGGCTAGGTGGCTTCTGGAAGCTTGTCTGCTGGGACTAATTGGAACAAAACGCTCCCTTGTTTTCCGAGAAAAAAGAGAGACACAGAGGGATAAAGACAGAATCATGTCTGCAGCTGCAGGTAATTGGAGGAGCATAAGAAGGTAAAGAGAATATCAGTGTGTGTGTGTGTGTGTGTGTGTCTTGGTGCATACATAGACTCTTAGCTTGGGATGAATGAATGTGAGTCTGTCAGAGTGTGATACACTAAAATGATTGAGCCTGTGTGTCCATTTGTGTGCATTTTTATCTGTGTATTTGTGGGCAGCAGTGCATGTCCTGCAGTGACACATTAGCAAGCTCTTGGCTGGTAGAAGTGATTAAAGGAGAGGTGTATTTCCTCCTCTCTTTCTCACTTTCTCTAACTCCATCAGTGCCACTGTAACAACTAAAGCTTGCAATGGCACTCTAGTGTCACTTTCTCCTTTAAGATGCTGCTAAGTGGATTGTGATGCTGTGAAACACAACACGGAGGCCAGTTCTCGCCTTGCTAATGGAATCAATGTGTTGTGGAACACAGCAAAGCACCAATGACCCCAACCCCAAAGCTTATCAGTGGAGAAGCTTTAGTTGTAGTATGCTAACCAAGCAAGCAACATACTCCTAATACACTTTTATAGAGTTTTCAAACTTAGGTTGTTCTTGTCCAAATCAGTGAATGAATTAGTAAACTTTGAAAAGGTTAAATAAAGTCAACCAAAATTCATCAACAAAAGCAACATGAGAACACTCACTCATAGGTTAGATGCATCTCGGGTGGGAATGAGATAAACAAAAGAAGTAGGTCCTGTAGAAGGTCCTTTCGGCCCAAATGTCAAGAAGGTATTATATTTTGCAGCTAGTCCGGGTCAGACCTTGATTCAGCAACTGTTGAGTTCGCTCATCCACATCCTAGTATGCCAAGTCCAACAGGCTACAGGAGCTGTTTAGCTCAAACCTACAAAGTCTGCCATGAAGTTAGGTCAAATCAAAGTCAGATCCTAATGCTGTGTTCAGATCTGCCGAATTGTCCACAGCAGGAAACAAACTTGAGTCCAATTCAATTGGACTATACACAGCCGATTTGACAACGCCCCTAAATACCCTAACAAGTGCAACATAGCTAACAGTAAGGTGAGATAAGTAATGTCAATTAAATAATGTGCACATGCAACTCATCCTCATTGTAATTGCCATCAGTTTTGTGGTCTACGCATTTGGTTTAATTTACGTGTGGTGTGTAATTTCAGTACAGTTATTGTGAAGTTTTATGCACATAAATGTTATGTGTCATACATAATGTTCTGAATAACTTGCATACACTGCCCGTGGGACCCATTTTGGGATTACGCACTAGGATAGAAAGATCTGAGATGCAGCGTGATAAGCGCATTCGAACAAGGAAATGTAGTAATATTACCTTTTAAGTTAAGTTGCTACATTGGATTTGTAAGAAATATGTTGAAGATATGTTGTGATGAGATGTGTTGAAGATACAAGATGCAAGATCTGGGTTTAGCCCCTTTTGTTAATATGGTGCCAACGAGGTGCATTGAGAATATTTGCAAGTTTTAGCTAACTTAGCCTGATAGCTTGCTGTGTTAATACAGTAGGCTAATGTCAAAACAATGTGGTTGATTCAAGCAGTTGTTATAAGTGTTGTTTCATTTGGCAATTTTCACAGGATTGATGGTCGATGTTGGGATCACCCTGCCAAACAGTAAGGACCTACACTCATACCTAAATGACATTATAGGTCGATTGCTAATGACTCCTAAAATAACATATGTGACTGTTTACTATTTACTGATGTATGGTGACCGTTTGTAACACATGACACTGATGGAAATTTAAATTGTGTAACCGTTCTATTTAAGGTAATGGGCACAGTTTTAAACACATATTTGACCTTGTGAAGTGGAAATGAAAATGAGTCACCTAAAACTTCTAAAGGGTTAGGGGCTAGAGTTAGGTTTGGGTAAAAAAAATACATAAAGGAGTTAGGGTTATGTAACGTCACAGACAGCATTGTGTAACAGTAAAGTGACAGTTGAGATTTGGTTTTAAACGTGACACAATAACCGGTCTCCTGAGTGAAAGTTTAGCAGCTGATGAGCTTGGATTAGCACAAAGATTGGAAACATGTGGAAAAAGTTTGTCGAGATGTCTTGAGTGGTAGAGCCTCATATTAAGTTTTGAGAATGATATGCTGAAAACAGAATATACAGTACTAGACTTCATTTAATTGTGATAGAATACAGCAGTTATAACTAAACTAGGGACAAACAACTATCCGTAACCTTAGACAAAGTTGTCACGGTGACAGCTGCTCCATCCTCTCAGCATTCCACCTAAGTATCTAATTCCACTGTTTGATTCCTGTCATCCTCTATCCTTCTCCTGCTCTTGTACTGTAGACCTGCGCACCAGTTGCCTCCATAGCTCACCCACCTCCGCACATCACCTGAGCCACTCACCTGTCTTTACAGCTTCTCCTCAATCCACAATTGACCTCATTTTAAACACTTCTTCAACACAACACAAAACCAGCAGAGGAGAAACTTTTCCTGGGAGTTTTCTTTTATTTCCTCACATACCTACTCAATTCATTTCTCAAGTGAATTACTGTAAGTAGAATAGATTTTACTGTTGCCCGTATGACCTGGCTACACTGGCTGCAGCACGGTGGCTCAGTGGTTAGCACTTCTGCCTCACAGCAAGTTGGCACTGCAGAGTTCGATCATTGGTCCGGGCAGGGCCTGTCTGTGTGGGGTTTGCATGTTCTCCCCGTGTTTGCTTGGGTTTCCTCTAGGCGCTCCGGTTTCCTCCCACCATAGAGACATGCATGCTAGGTAACAAGGACTACAATTGAAAATTAGCCGACTTGCTAATAACACTGGCACAATTACAGAAATGCTGATTTATGCGCATTGTCCTAATCAAATAAATACATCTTAAAATATATCTGTAAACATATGAAAACTAATACACCAGGTACTTATTAAGCCTTGAATTGAATGCAACATTTCACAACTGTGTGATTACTATGTAAATATATGTATAAAGAAACATGCATATTGGTTCAAAAGGAGTGAATCTTTATTTGGAATGTCTAAAAAGTTCAAGCAGCTTCATATCTAAGTCTACCTGCACGAGAGCAACTTGAATACTGACATGATGACATGACAGTGAACTGTGCCACATCCTCTCACTGCTAATAATTGCTCTCAACTTGCCTTTAATTAAAAGACATAATCCCATTAACAAGCAGAAATAGAATTAATACTGCCTCAGACTCCAGCTGCTGCTCTGTAATGAGTGTGTGTGTGTGTGTGTGTGTGTGTGTGTGTGTGTGTGTGTGTGTGTGTGTGTGTGTGTGTGTGTGTGTGTGTGTGTGTGTGTGTGTGTGAGAGAAAGAATGTGCCTGGTCCCCTGACTCAGAGATATCACCAGTACCACATGGGTAATATGGGTGAGAGGAAGCAAGCAAGACAGAGACATTTAAGAATGGACAGCAAGAGAAAAAGAGAGACTGGAAAATCTAAGTCATGAAACCAGTCGGGGAGTTGCAAGATCAAAACTAATACAAACCAGTGGATGAGAGGCTTTTGAATGATTTGCATGGCTTGATGTTCTCAGAATTGGAACTGCTTTGCTTGCATGATTATTTCAAAACAATATTACAGCTAGTTTCAGTATTGTTTAGATGTATAAAGGGTTGTTTGTTAGATAATATTTTGCATCTTCTTGGGAAAAAATGCTTTGGTATAAATACTCCTGACATTATACTAAATTAGAAATCCAGAGAGACAGAGAGAGAGATGGGTTGAAAGGTTGGACCAAAGAGAAGTGATTTAATAACAAACAAATGTAATGAGAGGTTAGAGTGTTTTCCACAGAGACACGCTCCCTAGTCGCAGAGCTAAAGGTGAGAAACAATGGCCGTGAAAGGATGACATGCCAGCACAACGCTACTATTGTAGAAATAACAAAGGCTGCTGCTGAGCCACAAGGATAAGAGGACACGGTAACAAGGGAGCGTTCAATGTTCCTGAGTCGATTATGTTGTTGTTGCCCCATAGCAACGCCTTCCTACATCAGCACTGTCTTCTAATGTACCTCTCCCAAGCTAACACCACCCTTTGTACTCACGTCTGTAATACGTCATTATCGTATTTTCTGCATACCTCTGCCTCCATTGTTGTTGTCATTTGGGAATATTGACACATGGCTCTTGCTTTGCCATGTGCTCAGTGAGTCCAGAAAAGCATTTGTGTTTAAATCATTGTAATGGAGAGTAATATAAAAGAGTTATGCAGAGCTAAGAACTCACCATGGAATTATGATGATTTTAAAACTTCATCTTTTTGTTTGAATGTTGAGTTGTTACTAAAGTCAGACCAAAGGTTGTCTTATCTCTTACCATAGTTGGATTTGTTGTTTTAGCGCTATCATGTATTGTCTATGCTTTTATTGTGTGTATTTTATGATATTAATGTTTTTGTTGTGAAGCACTTTGTGGCCCTATACCTGTGAAAGGTGCTACATAAATAAACTTTTACTTACTTACTTACTTACTTACTTGCTATAGCACAGTAAAATGGCCATCAGAGCCAGTGAAGAGTAACCCAGTTACGCTAGATTAGCAGTTGAAGAAATGAAACAGAAGAAGAAGTGACCTTGTATATTGTTATCCATGGTCATCTCCTGGTCAGTCTGTCAAGTCTGCGTGTGTGTATGTGGTCTTGTTTAAGTATATTCGAGGGGTCCAAAAACCAAGAGTTCAGTATACTATACAGTGGGTACGGAAAGTATTCAGACCCCTTTAAATTTTTCACTCTTTGTTTCATTGCAGCCTTTTTCCAAAAATCAAAAAAGTTCATTTTATTTCTCAGTAATGTACACTCAGCAACCCATCTTGACAGAAAAAAACAGAAATTTAGAAATTTTTGCATATTTATTAAAAAACAAAAACTGAAATATCACATGGTCATAAGTATTCAGACCCTTTGCCGTGACCCTCATATGTAACTCAGGTGCTGTCTATTTCTTCTGATCATCCTTGAGATGGTTCTACACCTTCATTGGAGTCCAGCTGTGTTTGATTATACTGATTGGACTTGATTAGGAAAGCCACACACCTGTCTATATAAGACCTTACAGCTCACAGTGCATGTCAGAGCAAATGACAATCATGAGGTCAAAGGAACTGCCTGAAGAGCTCAGAGACAGAATTGTGGCAAGGCACAGATCTGGTCAAGGTTACAAAAAAAAAAATTTCTGCTGCACTTAAGGTTCCTAAGAGCACAGTGGCCTCCATAATCCTCAAATGGAAGACGTTTGGGACGACCAGAACCCTTCCTAGAGCTGGCCGTCCGGCCAAACTGAGCTATCGGGGAGAAGAGCCTTGGTGAGAGAGGCAAAGAAGAACCCAATGGTCACTGTGGCTAAGCTCCAGAGATGCAGTCGGGAGATGGGAGAAAGTTGTAGTAAGTCAACCATCACTGCAGCAATCCACCAGTCGGGGCTTTATGGCAGAGTGGCCCGAAGGAAGCCTCTCCTCAGTGCAAGACACATGAAAGCCCGCATGGAGTTTGCTAAAAAACACCTGAAGGACTCCAAGATGGTGATAAATAAAATCCTCTGGTCTGATGAGACCAAGATAGAACTTTTGGCCTTAATTCTAAGCGGTATGTGTGGAGAAAACCAGGCACTGCTCATCACCTGTCCAATACAGTCTCAACAGTGAAGCATGGTGGTGGCAGCATCATGCTGTGGGGGTTTTTCAGCTGCAGGGACAGGACGACTGGTTGCAATCGAGGGAAAGATGAATGCGGCCAAGTACAGGGATATCCTGGACGAAAACCTTTTCCAGAGTGCTCTGGACCTCAGACTGGGCCGAAGGTTTACCTTCCAACAAGACAATGACCCTAAGCACACCGCTAAAATAACGAAGGAGTGGCTTCACAACAACTCTGTGGCTGTTCTTGAATGGCCCAGCCAGAGCCCCTGACTTAAACCCAATTGAGCATCTCTGGAGAGACCTGAAAATGACTGTCCACCAACGTTTACCATCCAACCTGACAGAACTGGAGAGGATCTGCAAGGAGGAATGGCAGAGGATACCCAAATCCAGATGTGAGAAACTTGTTGCATCTTTCCCAAAACGACTCATGGCTGTATTAGATCAAAAGGGTGCTTCTACTAAATACTGAACAAAGGGTCTGAATACTTATGACCATGTGATATTTCAGTTTTTGTTTTTTAATAAATATGCAAAAATTTCTAAATTTCTGTTTTTTTCTGTCAAGATGGGTTGCTGAGTGTACATTACTGAGAAATAAAATGAACTTTTTTGATTTTTGGAAAAAGGCTGCAATGAAACAAAGAGTGAAAAATTTAAGGGGTCTGAATACTTTCCGTACCCACTGTACGTCCAAACAGCTTTGTTGGTCAAAAATGCTGGAACCCACAACTTTAAAGGGCTGTTTGAGGGTTAAGACTTGGTTTTAGGATTAGGCTTAGAATTAGTTTGTGGTTAGGGTGAGGGTAAAGGTTAAGGTTAGGGTAAGGGGCTAGGGAATGCATTATATCAATGACCGGTCCCCACAAAGATAGAGCCACAAACCTGTGTGTGTGTATGTGTCTGTTGGTGTGTGTGTGTGTGTGTGTGTGTGTGTGTGTGTGTGTGTGCGTGCGTGCGTGCATGCGTGCGTGCATCTGCTTGATGTGGCAGGGTTTCAACCAGTGAGTGGTAGAGTTCAGAGGGCTTGTCTGCACTCTCTCTGTGGGCTTCTCTCTGACATGACAGTGAAGTGACAGCGCCAAAGCACGGACACATCCCTGACAACTAAGGTTAGACGTATAAATGGGGCCAAAAGTTTCCTTTTGTTATAAAACTGGACATACCTGTCATTGTCATCCTTCATTAATAATTAATATGATGAATGTAATGTAGTTTTGATTAATTTGTACTATGTCAGTTGTATGGAACTGAAACTATTTTGGCATGAAAATAGTGAGTAGGTAACTATATATATATATATATATATATATATATATATATATATATATATATATATATATATATATATATATATATATATTAGTTCACAAATCTTGGTATCAAACCCCAGGCTCAGCAACATCAGTGAGCCAAGTGAACCCTGGGCGTCACAGAGCGATCAAACCTTCTATGCTCACGGAGTTTTAAAGCCAAGAGATCAGTGGTTGCTGCAGAAACCACATCAAACACTCAATCTAAAGGCGGGCAGTATGTCAGAACTGCTTGTTGGATGGTTGAATAGCTTCATATTCCCCTCTTTCCTCACCTTTCCGACATTGACCGACGCGGACTGGCCAGCTGTTCACCCTCCTTCGATTCAAAACACTTTTGCATTCTGAAGTCGTCGGACAGCACGTATGAATTAGTTATTTTCTAGTCCTTAGTGTAGACCAACTCAGTTTTGTCTGCCTGCGTGTGTGAAAATTTACTTTTTAAATCCAATTTAAAGGGTACCCCTGTGGAGCTGGTGCTCATATTGTTTATAGCACACAAAGAAGGAAGCAAATGCCCACCACAACTGCAGAGGGCAGTATTGGTGGTGGTGATAAATCTGCATAGCAATGCAACAATAAAAGACACATTTTCAGATAGTGCATTCAACCTGTTTGTCAGGTCATCCATGCTCTCAACCGATATGGGTTGAGTGTCCGGCTAAAAGTTCCTGAGATGGCACAACAGTGCTTTATCTTGAGATGGAAAGAAGAAATTTAGATAATCAAACAGATTACAGATCTCAAATCTTTCCATGAAACAAGACAATAATCTGACAAGGTGAGATGATAATCCTGCTCTTAAACAAAATTTAAAGACTAACTGGTGAATTAAATGACCCAATTAGAGACATTTGCAATGGAAATAGCTCAGCTTTATAACAGAAAAGTTTAGGAAGGCTCCAGAGAAATGTAGTGCAATGTGACTCACATAGGGTCAAATAGGGCAATGTAAGAGCTCCATACAAATCTCTACAAAAATAACAACCAGCAGTATAAAATGTCGAACTTATAAAAATGGAAATTTGGCCACATTAGTCGAGGTCTGGGATCACATGCCACCACCGATGTGAAATAAAGATTGAGTTAACCACTTTATGATTTCCAGTCTGTGATTATAAAGCCCTTACAACCACACAGTAATTCATGAAAATGATGAATCATTATTCCTTTGAAAGATCATGCCTTCGAATAACTTTCACCACAACGTTACTACTGGCTATATACTGGATGCTATGGATTTGCCCGATTTATTTCAGCCAGAAAGAATGCTAAACAATTCTGTAAGTTATACACTAAGTGTGTGTCAGTTGAGTTGAGGTTGGATTGCCCTTATTTTATGCCACTTAAGCTTACGTCTCTGCTGTGAGTGACATGATGGAATATAGCCTACATCAGTATTGTGTGTCAATGCAAAGCCTGGAATATAAAAATGTAAAATTGCCTATGCTGTCTGCCTAGAAATGCAGCCACGCTGTAAGACTTTGACACAGAGATTGCATAACATCTCATGCATAAAACATTAAGCTATGCATATGCAATGCACACACAGGCAGGCGGGCATATGGTGTAACCTACTATTTCCTTCTTTTGCCCAGGCAAATAACCACAAGTCCATCATGGAGCTGAGTGTGCATACTGTACGTGCATTCTTGCCCTCATGTCCACATGGTCATGTCAGACAATGTGCCCTTCTTGGAGAACTGCTCAATTGGGAAGTTTTTCTCTTTCCCCCACCACACTTTTTCTCAGTCTAGTTCCCTCACACGTTTTCTCTCCACCTCATCCTCTCTCCGGACCAAAGATGAAGCCCACAGAATCATTCCAGCACATGTTCATCAAGTCGAGGTTTGCAGAGGACTCATAGGAGAAAGGATTAGGATTTAGTAGGCTTCAGTCCAAAAGCGATAGCAGGGGGGTGAAGACGCAACCAGGATCATGTTTGCTATTAGCAGAACTTTTGTGAGCTGATTAAAAAAGGGGAGGAAAAAAAGTAGAACATTAAAGGCAGCCAGATTTTCCTTCAAGTGTTTTTATAAGTCACTTTGGTGTCTTCTTTGAAAAAGCAGATAATGATGGCACACAAAAAGGCCATGAGAGGACTTTAAAACTTCAGGCCATTCGAGATAAAGTTGAGGGAGAGAGTACGGGGGGAAAAAACAACCTTGACAATCATTAAAAAGGGGAGAAACTTCAAAGTGAAAGTAAAAAAACTGGAGATAGTTTCGGGGATAATTATGAAACTTAGAGTTGAAATTTGTGCCATATTTCCACACACCCAAGATTCAGAATCTTCCTTCTCCGCCTCCCTGTCCTCGAGTTCACCTCTCTGGCTTGTTTTTCCCGAGCTGTCCTCATCGTTACCTAGCTAATCCCAGCCACTGTCAAGATTTAAATGCTGCTTTCAGCGTGTGCCATATTTTCAGCATTCAGCATTCAGCATCATTTCCCTGAGCCCGACAGACAAGGAGAGAGAGAGAGAGAGAGAGAGAGAGAGACAGAGAGAGAGAGAGAGAGAGAGAGAGAGAGAGAGAGAGAGGAAGTCGAATTGGAGAGGAGATAAAAAGACACTCTATGGATTACACACGCACATACACACATAAATATGCATATACACATGCAGGAACACAATGTTTGAGCCTCTGTTTAATTAGCCCGGCGGTTTATCAGGGTGATCAGGAGTTCAACACAGTAAAGTTTCCTGTAGATAAAACAATGTTTGGGGAAGCCAGGCCTAATGAATGCTGAGCAGCAGAGAGGAGGAGGAGGAAGAGGAGGAGGACGAGGAGGAGGAGGAACTGAAGGAGATGAAAAGAGGATGACAAGAGCCCGCCTCGGTTTAATTACTTACCTGATACTTTGCTTTTCTCCTTATCATCCTCTCCTCATCTATTAAAGCAGATGAGAAAATTGCATCTGACAGAAATGCTTTCTTTTATTTGCCAGGAAAGAGATGGAAGGTTTATTATGACAGTTTAACTGCGATAGTAACTAAATGCGCCTGCTTCCGCCATTTGGAAATCCAAGGGCTTTGTGTACGGATGATCAAACAGTACAAGTTGATTGATGCAGATGGTTATTATATTTTGTACTGATGGTCAGCACCTTTAACTTGAGTTTCAAATTACATTTTCACAACTACAGTTAATATTATTACTTTTTTCAAAGTCAATGTAGTGTCTATTGTACTGTTCATTGTTCTGTTTTCTCAAAGCTCAACATACTTACAAAATATGCGGTTAACATCTGTCTTGTTAGCGGGACACCTGTGTGCTATAGGGGGCTGTGGGAGAAAATTTCCAACTAATAAATATATATTCACTTTGTTTGTAGAACAGATAGGGCTAAACAGTGAGGTGGTAAAATAAAATACAGTTCAGGGGGATGGGCTACTTTGTTCTGATAATGAGTGTTAAAAATATTAGTTGGGACAAACTGCATGCTCAAATACAGTCACATCTTGTCCTTATGCCAACTATGTCAAGCATGGATGTGTGTGTCTGATCCTAGGTTGAAGATTTTTATGAAAACTATGGTATTAGGTCTCGGTTCTATTAATTAGGAATGATGTCATTGTGCTCACCGAAGTAACTGCTGTGGTCACAGGATGATTCAACATCTATAAATACAGGTGCAACATGGTAATAAAAGCTGCCAGGCAGTCATACAGGTTGTAAACAGGCTAGTAAAATTAATTTGGAAAAGAAAACAACGGTCAAATGACAACCAAAACTGTCTGTTGTAAACATACAACACAGTTACACTGACTTCCTGGTTCAACTTGACCTACCATACATGCCACTGTAATCAGAGATTATTAGCAACATTATCTGTGCATTCACTTTTGGTTTTAGCTCTAAAATAAAGTTTACAACCTGTATAACGTCTGATTGCATGTATTTGTTCCTCAGGATATATTTCATCCAATGTCACCACGTTCCAAGATCTGAGCAATTATTCTCTCGCAAAGTAAATACTGTAAAACCTACGGTGTAATGAACTGGCGTTTGAGGTGTTTATACACCACCTTCAAGTCCTGCAAATGTCTTTTAACAGGTGTTACTGTAAATAAAAAAAAAAACATTCAAAAGCCTTCAACTTATAAAGGATGCAGCTTTTCGACTTTTAACAAAAAAACAGGATAAGATATTATGAGAGTCCACTTATTTGAAATCTGCTTTTATGGATTGTAAAGCAGTACTGTAAATTGCAAAGAAGTGAACAAAAGATGCCTCTCTGGTATTTTTAGCAAAGGCTGCTTACCTTTGAAGTCATTTTGGGCAGTTTCTATAGTGGCACCATCCAGAGGAAATTTCATATAATAAATAATGTATCATTCTGGACCACGTTTTGTGCATTTGCTACATACAGAAACAGCACGCCTCCCTATAGGCTCTGGCACCTAATTAATGGGTTTTTAGGGATGTTGCCTTATCAGAACTGAATTCATGTAAGGCCAGCATCAGCCGGTAATATTTTGTTGTGTTCTTTTGTTTTGGAGGAGCAAATTATCCTACCTATTGTCACAGTTGTGTCCAAACAGTGCTGTATGACACTCTGTGTCTCTGCCAACTTTTATTCAAAGACAATTAATTCAATAAGAGGTCATTTGTGATAGAACAAGTTTACAAATTTACCCCTGCCAGTGACTGGGATCATTCCCTCCCAGTTATAATGTAATCACATCCAATTAGGGGATACGACAAAGCAGTCTTCAGCGTTTCAACAGGAGGGGAAGTGTCGTCTTACGGCATTTGTGTTAATGGGGATAAGTTAGTTTCATTGTTCCCTGTTGTCCTTCCTGTTTTTTTTCTTTTTACTGCCCCAAAAAATGTACCTTCCGATTTTCCATTGGCTGTCTGGCCAAATCATCAGTGAGCCCAGCAAGAGAGGAAATACTCCATATTGACGATCCTTCTGCTGTAGAAGAGGCAACAAGGCCTGGGAGTGGGCATGGATCATAATAACACGGTGGAGCATTCTTTAAATTATATCATCATAATGGGGTGCAATTTTCAAATTAAATTGTAAACATATACTGCCATGTAAAGGAATAATGTATCAAAAATGTCCCACGATTACATTTTTGATCAATCAATTTAATGACATATTAAAACAGTCAACAGTCTTCTGAATTTTCCTTTACTTTTTAAGTATGGTTTTATGTATTTTTGTTTGAAGTTTTTGATGGTAAATAATGAGATGCAGGAACTTCCTCAGGGACATCTAACAAATGTTTAGTACATCCTTCAAGGGTTTCCATGAAGGACAATCTGGTTTCCCCTTTGTTCCTGAAGGTTTCAGTACAGTGCAAAGGAAACACAAAGATATCAAAGAAAGGGGGGAAAGAGAGAGCAAATAGAGAGAGTTATGGAAATCAATCATAATGTTCAATTTAAATAAATCGGTTACCTTCTTCAGGAAAACAATGGCTCGTGTGCATTGGTGCACACACATATAATTTAAATAATGACGAGAGTGAGCCATAGGACTAAGACCAGAATATCTCATCCAAAGTAAAAGTGGGCTATTGACTTCAAAAACAGCAGTATAGTGTTTGCGGAGGCTTTGATGAGCTCTTCACAAAAAGAGCCTTGAAAGCCTGAGATTCCTTTCAGGCGGAGACGTGAGACAGAGGCAGCCAGCATACACCGTCTGGCTCCAGAAATGAACACACACACACACACACACACACACACACACACACACAAGCAAATAGTCAGGCAAGCACAACAAAAGAGGAATGTGGATCATTCATGATACTACAATATTACTCAACAGCTGGACTGAAGTATATCGACCAGAACACTCACACACAGCATAGGCCTGGCAAGTTGTGTTATTGATGTCATTCATTGTTCTCCTCTCAGCACCACTACCCAGTGAACAACCCGACCAATAGGGGTGCTGGTGGTGACACTTTAGTGACCCCATCTGGCAGGGGATTGGTCAAAACTCAGAGCCAAGGAGAGAAGAGTATGAAAAGAGACAGACCACCCACCAACAACAGCAGTTTCGATAGGACAGTCCACCACTCGGTCCAATTGCTAGTCATCTTTCTCAGTCAAAGAAGTTGGCCTTTGTGAGTGTCTCGGCAGTGTGTGGGCTTAAGCGTGCGGCAAGGAGGAAATTGAAAATTGCTGATCTCTGTCTGGCGAATAAAGAGCAGCAGCCCACAGCAGGCTGTCAGCTTGGTTATACCACCCACTCTGACAGCTCTGCCTCTTCAATGGAGCACAGGAGTTCCACTGAGAATAAGTTTGAGGCCTTCGGCTGGATCTGACGCAAGATTTCTTCCTGCCTTGGTGCGTTGTCACATGCAAACATGGATGCTTGTGAGGAAGTCCTACATGTACTGTATATGGTTGTTTACATTCATATTTCTATGCAAATGTGTGCTTATGTAAATTGATCCTCTGCAGTGGTTCTTTGGTTTGGATCGTGGCTCTATGAGAAAGCATTACTCACATAATTGTCTGACGAGATGAAATAAGAACTGCAAAATCAACACAAATAACCAGGGTTCTGCTGAAAAAGTTAGAACTGTGTGTTTACCATATTCCATACATTATTACATGTTTTCCATAGCTCATAAATCCCTATGTAGATCCCTTTTAGCACAGTGATCCCAAACCAAGGAATTAGGATCCCACAAATGGTCCCAAGATAAATTGTACCAAATAGAAATAGAAAGAAAGAAAAAAAATCTTTCTGCAAGAAAAAAATCTAAATTATGTCTTTTCTGTATACTTATAATTTATGAAATAACAGATTAACTATACTTCAGAGCTAAAAATGAACAAAAACTTTTGATCTGTTATAGATAGGATCTTTCTTGTAAGGAGTCACAAGCCATACATAGGTAAACTAAAAAGATTATTTACTGCATCAACAAGGCTTCTTTCCATACAATCCCACAGAATTATTTACTCTATGAGTTTTTAAACTGTTTTAGTTAAGACTGCACTGCACTGTGACTGCTGTGGATCAGGAAAGGTTGTCTGAAGGTAGGGGAAGGATTACAGCACTTCAAAGCAATGCTCACTTCTAAGCTGGCTGATGCAAAATCCGCTTTGTGTAAACGGACAGCCGGCACTCCAAAAAAGATTCAAGCCCAGAGTCGAGGACAACTCCACTGTACTCTCAATACATTCAAATTACTTACAACAGACTCAACTTGAACACTTCTAACAAGAATGAGTGAGTGTATGTACTCCAACTTCAAATATACAAATTCAGAAAATTAATAATCAAATTATTAAATGATATGGCGACACTCACACACAGGTTTTTTGCCAATAGTTTGTTAATGTCAATACTGATTTTGTGGGATAGAAGTTTTCAAATTCTGTTAATTTATAAGTATAATCTTTAAATGTCAAACTTTTGCTTACAGTGTTTGATTGTTGCTGAAATATTCATCATTTCCTAGCCTGTCTTAGAACACTGTACAGAAAGCAGGATAGTTAATAGAGTGATTATGCAACAAAAAAAAACACATTTCATATTAAATGCAATAAAAACAAATAAAAAAAAAAAAAAAACATCCTAAAGTTTCAAACAGACTGCATTATATTCACCAAATCAGACCAGATTCAGTTCTGTCCAATATCGGTCCTACAGTATTCATTTTTTCTTTAGAGATTCAGAGTCATCTGTATTGCTGACTGCACACACACATAGATAAAGATACGGAGAAATGGTCTGAGCTGTCTGTGCAGTGAAATTAAGACTAGGAGGTGGGAGGGTGATGGAATGGCTGTGGTCAAAGTACAGTGGCTAGCAGGGCTGCTTCGGTGAGTCCTAAATCACCAGCAAACCCGACCATCGCTGTGATGGATGTGCATGGCACACCCCGGATCAGGAAACCTCCGATCCGTCTCTTAAGCAGAAATGTTTCAAAACGGACACCCTGGGCTGGGTCCTACACTAAATCTCCGCACAAATAACACACACATGCACATGCAAATATACATGAACAGAAAACCACAAAGAGTAACGCACACATAGTTAAAAAGGTCCAGCAGTGCAGTCCAACAGATTTATGTGAGCAGAGGTGCTGTGGTCAGGTGAATAGATTGCTTAGCTGGCAAGGTGGGTGGGTTCTGTAGCCTCAGTGGCCAAGACAGACCTTCTAATCATTCCAATAGGCTGGCTGATTTATGTTGATAAATTATATCTGGAAAGAAAAATCCACCCGCATTAACAGTTCTGCCCAACCAGAAGATATTCACTGTAATCTTCTTACAGGAATGTGGGCCGCGAAAAAGTAATTTTTCTGTCAAAGACAAATCACAGGCTCCCTCAAATTGGTGGGATTTTCATTTGAGTGAGAAGCAAGGCTGCCTCGGCTGTTACCTCATTCATCTGTCACTTTTATCAGGGTATTTGTGAACAAATATTAAATTAGAGAAAATTACGGTTAACAGTATACACACATATGTGCAATTTCTTATAGAGAAAACAGGAGTAGATAATGAATTGTAATAAAGTGAGGAGTTGTTGAACATCTAAAAAGTAATTATTAAAAGGACAATAGTTTTCAGATGCTTTTCAAAAATAAACCACAAAAACAACAAAAAGAACAGCAAACTGATATTGAAACTGGCCTTAATCTAGAACTGTTTTTTTCTGTATTTCTACCATTTCCCTGCTATGTCCTTTGTTGCAACTCACTTGATGTGGTGAAATGGAATGCGACTCTGAACATGTAGTCAGCTGTTACTGAATGTTAAAGGTGAAACACGAACAAGCTGGATTTTGACCAGGCCCTCGCAAATATGTGTTATTTCGTATGGAGTCAATATGGAGGAGCACTTGGCGTTGTACATGCTGGGTGCATGTTAAGTTTATCCAACAAGTTAGATTTCTGCCAGAGGATCTGTGCCAGCTCCTCTTTTTTAGATTATTATTATTTTTTTGATCTGTGAATCATCATTGTGAACCCATAAATGGTTCTTTATTGCACAGGACAATTGTATAGAAGTATTGTGGTGGATACATGAAATCAAACTCTAACTCTCACACATCTGGTGGTTAGTGTGAAAACACCTTGGTTAAATTAGTTATAAAAAGAAGAGGAATTTAGTTTAGTTTATTTGCACAAACAAATGCATATACCTAGAATTTTTAAAACAAGCAATTACAGTGCAGGAGAGGAAATAATGCCTGAAAGGCTTATTCAGCATCCTCCCCCAAAAAACGTGATAATTTCTCTACACAAAAAAGAATTCCTGAACAGTGATTTTGCAAAAATAAAACAAAACCTTTTGAGCGATATGTCAGACTGCCTGCAGCGTGCTGAGTAGAACCACAGTGGACGGAGCAGGGAAGAACCCAACAGCTGACTGAATAGAAAGAAATATCGGCACTACGGACAATAACATCACATAGTTAGAAGATGACCACATCGTCTTTCAATTAGTAGCCATAGATTTTTACAATGGATGGCTATGTTGCCCTAATTGGTTTAGCCCTGATGACCGATTAGTACAAGATGAATGAGAATGAACATGTGTACGCAAGAGTTTGGCATTAATTGAGTTAGAAAACGGCCATTGAAAGAACTTTTTTTAAGCCTTTTTAAAGTTTAATTATCCCTAAAACAAGACAACCTCATAATCAGGGATGTAATATAGCAGGGTGAACAGTTTAAACCCAATTATTTTCTTCACAATTTATTGGCTGGAATATATTTTTGTTTTAAATATAATTAATTTCAGGTTGTCTTGGTGGTTGTTTGCCTACTATTTAATTCCTCTCTAAACTTTGCAGGTGTAAGTTTGTTTCCCTGCTATTTCTCTATATGTGCATGTCTGGTTGGTGAGGCTGTCGGTCCCACCAGTCTGAACTGTCTGAGACAGCTGGCCACTCTGAAGCAATCTGAGAGGTCACTGGGCGTGTAGTCCTATTTCTCTTCACGTCAGGCCGCAGAATGAAGAAATCCATGGGATTAGTGCATGGTTTGTATTTGCTGACAGACTAGTGACAGGCCAGATCAAGAGGCAGTTTCACATTCAGTGTACCACGCCCAGCAGACGTGCTCTATATCTGGACTTTTAAAACATTAACAACTGCACACTTAAGGAATATATATTAAAACGTACTGCTTTTTCTTGCCCAAAATGATTGGAAACCCCATAATTCTTGTGAGTTTTTCATGAGCCCATGGCTAAAGAGCTAAGACAGCATTGTTCGAGCTGGGACTTAAGTTAATGCAGTTATGAGTAGCCAATCCTACATCACAAAACTGTCACTGAATTATTCAAGTTGGATTTTGATTGGCATTCAGGCCTTCTTTGGATAGTGTGATGGTGAAGATACAGACAGGAGAATGGTGTATAACATGCAACAAAAATCCCCTGCTGAAATCAAATGGAGGACAATATGGTCATATGGTATGTTGACCACGAGGACAGCAGGATGCCCCTAAAAGGAAAACAACAAACAAGATTCTCCAACTGTATGTTCACAGGGAGATTGATCTGCCTTAAGGCCCTGCTTGGAACTTTCCAGTTTTTATTTGCTTTGTATTTTTATCATTGTATAAGATCTATATGTTTACAATAAGTAGGGCTAAAAATGTGTGCACATACAGTATGTACTGGAATACGTACATACACTGCACACATACGATACATCATCTAACTGGTGTGTTGTGCTCGTTCTAAATATCCTTAGCGGAGTAGGGAACCACTTAAAACACATTTTTGAGATTCCACATGTCCAGTTGATGACAACATATCAAAGCGTAATTAAACTAAATGTGATTTTAAATGGTTGCAGATGTCACTTTGTATGATATTGATCCGTGGTGCCGCTCAGGGCTCTGTGTCTCGGCCAGCAGGTAGGCAGCACCAACCTTTCCCCGAGTAAGCGTGTGCATGGCTGCATTGATTAGGTGTGACTACTCAGGTCAGGGGCCAATTTGAGGTCGCAATAGGGTCAAGCGTGTTGTCCAATAAAACAGCGGGACCTCCAGACTGGATCCAGCCAGTATCCTGGCAACAGGCACTGCACCCCACCCCGAACCCTGAGAGCACCCATCCGGTGGTGATTGAGACTGCAGGGATCCATTCTCTTTTCATCAGCTTCAATTCATGCGTTCCTACACTTGGCCTAGATGAATTAAACTGAACAATAGAAACAAGGGGTCAGTAAAGCATTCACCATTGTCAAAATGGAGAGCAATTAAACAGAATGTTCAGATCGCACTGTTATTGGGTGAAAACAATGTTCGTGGCAAATCGTCTGTGACCATGCTGTGCAGATATACAAAGATTATCCCTTTCTTTTTACTTGAATAACTATTTCCATAAGAATGTAAAACTGTGTGTACATACAGTATACTGTCTGTTTTTATACTCCACAAACAAATGTATATTTATATACCCTCATATTTTCTTCACAAGGAAATATTAGCATGACCTATTAACCAGGACCAACGTTGGATGCGTTGTGTTGGTTTAAGACTCAAATGCCATTGAACTTAATGCAACATTATTGCATCACAGGCCAGTACAGAGAAGAATCCAATACGACCCCATCAAAATATTCCACTGATATGTTTTCCAGCTATTCAAATAAGTCATTATATTAGAATAACATATGCTTTGGTATCTAATAATGTCAAGTAAATCACAAAGTGATTTTCAATGAAGAGGAGTCAGCGATTCCAGGATTAAACGCTTAGTTGAATTCAATAAGGCGGTGTATAGTGTAATAGGAAACCACAGAAGAATCAGTACTTACCACCTCATCTGATAAAAATGTATGCTTCTGCTCTGCAGGACTTTGTTAAATCTATTAAAACACGTTGTCCTCCTGCTAGTTTCAAAATAATATGCTGATTACAAAAGAGCAATAACAGACAACGGTGGTAAATCATCTTGTACCTATCAAATAGTTATTAAAACACCACGAACTACGGATCATTACCATTGTGTGTCTAAAGACAAAAAATATGAGAAACAGACTGAGGAGCAAATGCATTTGTTTCAATGATCTTTCCATACAGAAGGTTGTTAAAGTCAGAGAGAGAGACATATAGGGCTTCAAGGGGAACTTCACATTTACAATATTACACACATTTGAAAAAATAAATATTGTTATCTCTGGCTCAATAGAGAGCTGTGGAAACTCAACCTACCTTATGTAGCCTTTAGTTTTCAAACTGATCATAATAATACACCAATTTCTGACACAATTTGCTGGATGGTATGTTTTCTTCTGCTATGTTTTGTCTTTTTTTTTTCTTTTTTTAATTACACATTTATTTTGTCAATTTTGGATATATATTTTTGCCTGATGGGTAAAAATGTATTAGGTTTTATTATTAATTTATTAAGGTTTTATTTTTGAACATAAGTGATTATCTTTGCAGACATCATCTGCTGAACTCTTCAGCAGCAAGGAGTTATTTTTGGCAACACTCAACACAGCTCTGAAACGTGCTTTTTGCTTTATAAGCGAGATGTTTACATGAAGTCAGCATGTTTTACAGTCAGTGATTGCCAGCCTGGGGGTCGGGACGCCCAAAGGTGTCACAAGAAATAGAGGGGTCACGAAAAGACCTATTAGAGGACACTGGTTTATTTTAAATACATTCCTTTAATATTCGTTATTTTCTTGAATTGCTTGATAAGTTAATATCTTAAGGCCTCAAAATAGAAGATAAAACATTGGGGGAAATCGCTCCTTTTAAGAGATTACGAGGCAAATGGGGTGGGAACCATTGGTCTTTTGGGTTTATTGATGTTTCAAAAATGTCACTTTTACAGTAAATGAGTATCATTTTTATAAGCTAACACTGTACATACACGTCGCTACATTGATTCAATATGATTTTTTTAAGTTTAAATGTTTTTCGTTTTTAAAACATTTGTAATATATTTCAGTCAACAATCAGAAATATTTTGTTAAATGCTTCAGTTGATCCATTATAGCAAGCTAGTAAGCTATCCATTTAGCTACATTCTTCAGTCTTAACAAAAATAACAAAACCTTTTTAATAAACACCATGAAAACAAACACAATCAGCCAAAATAAAAACCTATGACAAAATGTATTGACTTTTAAAAAAAATAGAAATGCCATGCCAGTTATGGCCAGTCAGCGTAGTCATTTCTCAGTATATGCACAGCTAAGCCATTGTTTACTGTCTCAAGTAAAAGTCAGCAGATGATGATAAAAGATGACAAGACTAAAACATAAATGTATTTTAAATTAAAAAATGTGTTACCTCATAATTTAAAATTCAATCTCAGAATCACACAGAGAAGAGAAAGTGATCAAACCCAGTCGTGAGTTTGTTAGATGAGGGATTTAGTAGGTGAGAGAAACAACACATTACCATTCTAGCTATCTCACTCAACACCCAATGGTGCACATGTTGAGTTGAGGTAATGTAAATGTGTGATTTACTGGCATATGCTGCTGTGGTGATAGGTGTTGAATGGTCTCCACAGCAACAATCATCAATGGGTGCACAGCAAAGGTAGCTAACACGGAAGTGAGGCGCTCAATTTGAGCTTTTTAGTTAATTGATACTTTCCTCAGTTGGATTTATTTTCTTCTTTAAATGACATGCCAGCAATGCAACAATACCTTTACTTGATAACAGCACTTAGTACCTGGCAGCATGTCAAGTGTACAAGGTAAAATATCCCATAAACTACAGTTGTCCCTGATTCGTAGCAGGTTACTCACACAGTCCACAGAGAACTTTTCCAGGACACCTAGAAACCCCTAGAGAGGGGCCTAACCAAGGACCAGGCCCTGCCCCTCCCTGGGACCAGCATCATCCATCACGACACTAATGACTGTAATGTGTGTCAAGTGGTTTCCATAGCCAGTCCATTCTTCCCAAACACCTCCATGGCTGTAGTTAATGCTGGTGTATGTATGTGTGGTGCGCCGGCTGGAGGAGTTACTATATTTGTATAACGACTGTGACTTTTTTTTCTTCTGTACTCCAAATATTTGCTCTCCCTGTATCTGATAATGAAGATTATGTTCTCCCAATTTTCCCAGATTGCTGAGAATAAGAGTGTGTGTGTGTGTCTGTGTGTGTCCATGTTAGCCTCAGTAATTGGGCCAGCTCTGCTCTCCCTCAGAGCCCCCGGAGGTAGAAAAACTCACAGTGCCATTACATCCTCATCCTCGCTCCCTTCATTCAATTTGTCACACACCTCCTCTTCTCCCTGCAACTGTTTGCACCTGTGATTGTGTGTGTGCATGCAAGTTCAAGTGCTTGTATGGTTATGAGCTTGTGGAGGCTGGTGTGTCTTCACGCATGGGGGGGTGTGTGGGTTTGTTATTTGTGTGTGTGCATGTGTGTCTCATAATGAAGCCATATGGCCTGTCTTTTAGTCTGGAGTTGCCAGCACTGGGAGCTGTGACGCTGGCAAAGAGCGCTGAGATGAGACGTGAGTGGCATACCCTTTTCTTCTTCTCTTCTCTCATCTCCTTTCTTCCTCTTCCTTATTCTCTCTGCTCCTCCTCCTTCGCCCTGTTGTTTTCTGTCCTCATTCCTCTCCTCCCCTTTTTTTCTAGTCTCTTCATATTTACTTATTTTTCTTTTCTGCCCACTCTTTTTTACAACTCTTCTTCTGCCATATTCTTGTGCTTCCCACTCTACTTCTTTTTTTGTTTTTACACCTACTCGCACCACAGTCCTTTTTTCCCTCTCCTCTCCCTTGTCCTCCACATTAGTCCCCGTTGTTTTCGCTTTTCCCTCCCTCTCTCCCCCCTCTATGATTAAGTAGTGTGAAACAATCCATTTCCACATTTTCCTGTGAAGCCCAGAGAAGAGACTGTGGTCTGACCTAAATTTACATGTTAGTGAGGGAATCTAGATGACAGCACATGGAGGAGGGAGAGTAAGAAAGACCTAGAGATGAGGAGAGGACATCAGGGACTTCCTCTGGACAGTAAGAAAAATATTCATCTACATTTTTATTCCAATGAGTAACTTCTAAAAAGTTAAAATTACAATTCCCAGTTATGTCTGTTATTGAATTAGATTTCCTTTGAGATAATAACTCTGATCTGCTGCCTTAATACATTTGGGTTTTAAGTTAATATACGTAATAAAAAAAAAAGATATTTATTTTTGAATTAGAAAACCTTTTTTTCTGATTGGTTGGCATCTAAATAAATGAATTCATCATGACACAATATGTTGATAAATCATAATGTCACTATATATACACATTATGAAAATAAAAGATGCACACAAATTTAAAATAAGTTTGAGAAAGACAAGCATCACATTGAGTTATTGTACAGAACATGGTGAGAAACAATGATTTTTTTTAAAGTAGACAAAAATACACAAAATAATGTTTTTAGCTTTTAAGTCTTTTTTTATTAAATATAGGTATACACATTAGTTTTCTTGATCTTCCATTTTATTGATATATTTTTGTTTTCTTTAAACAATTTGTCATTTTAACACATTTATAGTGCAGCATAGAGTTGGAAAAGCTGAATATTATTTAAAAACATATTGCACAATACAAGGATGAGGATACTTAAAAGTGAGAGTTTTACAACGGGACAACTGACACAATTTATTTCTGTATCAGCACAGCTGAGATGTTGCTTTGGGTTTTTATCATCCTTTTTCATGTTTTTTTTTTTAAATCCCACAGTATTGCTTTCAACTAAAAAACTATATATGTACGTATCAATAGACATCAATAAAATGAAGATTTAATTTTAATAAAAATTAAAATTGCTTTTTTTATGCAAGAGTTTTGTGTGGCCTCCCAATGCTAAATGGCTGTTAATGACACTCTTGAAGATCTACCGTATGTCGAGTGTTACATCCACTATTACTTTATGAACCGGAACATTTAAAAACTATTGCAAATTAGAAAGTCATTTTTGGACAATAAATAATGATGAGAGTAGCGCAATTATGATATAACATTTTAATATAACATTACATTATTGTAATTCAGAAGAGCTTTATACAATTTTAGGATTATACGATGCATTGTGTCTCAATCTAAATGGCAAAATAGCCAATGAGAGTTTACAAATGTAGCTTATGTTAGAAAGTGATTAGCTGGTGAAAAGAAAAAAAAAACTATAATTAAACAGTAGAGTGATTTTAGTTTGTTTTTATATTTGTGTGCTCACCCTGTTGCAGACACAAGTAAGTCATTATCATATATCCATATTTTTAACATGACTTGGCTCGAACAACAGAACCTTCTGTGGTGTCAGAAAAAAATCATATATATATATATATACATATATACATATATACATACATACATACATACTTTTTTTATAGTGTGAGGTACTGTTGAGAATGTGTGAGGAACTGAGAATCAGTAGTAGAACTTATCCAAGAACTATCGTTCTGCTTTTTTAATCTGTTCATTTTGGGCTCTCCCTCTTCCTCTATTTTTGTCTGCCATGTGTCCTCTGCAGGGAGCAGACGAGGTAGACTGCTTCCGCATGCATGGGTGTGAGAGGAAAATTGAACACCCCTTCACTTGCTGAGACACACATTGAGGGCTCAGTTTGGTGTGTGTTTGTGTGAAAAACACTCACGCAATGGCACAAGATAGTTTGTTCCTTAACTGAAGGGAATGGGCCTTTCACTCTGTGTGTGTGTGTGTGTGTGTGTGTGTGTGTGTGTGTGTGTGTGTGTGTGTGTGTGTGTGGTACACACATTATTTGTTGGTCTTACACTGTGCCTGTGTATCTGTGCATGTGTGTGTTTCTGTTCCAGCTAGGTGGCATGAGTTAGGCCTCTGTTTGCCAGTGTTCCCGTATGTGGGATGGCTGCAGCTTGCGTGATCAGAACAAAGCAAGAGAGCATGACAGAAAATCCCTCAATACCCGGCCTTTAAAAAATGCAGGAGGCCAGCGCACGCAGAAGCAAGTAAGGTAAATGTATAAATTATGGACCAAAAAGTCTGCTTCAAAAAGAGGGAGAGATCCCCCACATGAGGCAGCAAACTTTATTGCATGTGAAGAGTGAGTGGCTGCAGTTGCTGAGTGTTTGCTGGAGTTCCTTCACTCCGTCTTCCTGAGAAAATAAGCCAGCACCTTTCTAATAAATGGACCGTGTAGAGCCCCGCTGCCAAATATTTGGCATTAAGCCAGAATGTTTCGCATTCAAGTTGGCCGGCAAGAAAAACAAAAAAGCCGCAATGATAAAAAAGGTATTTTCAATTTATTAAGAAATACTTAAAGCAGATTTCAAAGTGTTGTGAAATTATTTCTAATGCATTATTTTGTGTGTTTACCATCCTGATATCACACTGAAGATTAACACTTGGCTGTTTTAAAGTCAAATAAATCATTTTTATACACAGGGAATTATTTACAATAAATAAAATAAATAATAAAATAGCAAAGCAAAATACAATATGAAAAATATGCATATCCTCATAGGCAAGGATGTAATACATAAGCAAAAATGTGTTTTAGTTTTTAGTTTTTTTATACTCACATTGAAATAAGTGAGAATATTTTAATGTGAAAATGAAAAGCACCAGTGCATCCGATTATCTTGTTGGTAATTTATTGTTTTATTTTTTTATTTTTACCAAGAAATATCAACATAACAAAACAAAGTTATAGAAGAGTAATAAAAATGGCCATGAGAGATTTGAATTAGTTTAAGAAAGATAAAGATTTAAAATAGTCATAATAGTCATTCATTTTCCACCAGGGTCAGTGAGCAGCAATGTAGAAGATAATTACAATGTGCTTTTTTCTAATACATCAGACTCAGCTATATTTACACAGTTTATTGACCATTCCATTATATATGCTAACAAGTCCGTTATCATCTTTTGTTTAATTTAAGTTATATAACTAAACTATATAACATATATTAAACAAGTAAAACAGCTTTTTTTCCATAAAAGATTACATCCTGAAATTATGACTTGTACTGTTAAACTGCTCGGGACTTTAAAAACTCTAACTGGCACATTGAAATTATACTGTATTTTGCAGTGTATATTAAGAAAAGAATGAAAGACTGAATGACTATAAACACAAATGTACCTAGAACAGTTATTTTGTAAAATGTTTATACTAATTAATTAATTAATAAATAAATGTGTCTAAATCAAAGCGCCAGTACAGAGAGAACAATCCCAATGCAAATGTGTCTGACTTGGTTTTAAATTCAAAAGTAAATAATTTCCATAAGCTTTTAGGGGCATACCAGTAATTGTGTCAACCATCATGTTTAAACTTACAGGGGGACACAGATTTTAAAAGCAAAGTCATAAATAAAACAGCAGACTATAATGATATGAGTGAAACAGTCTTTTCCGTTATGTTGGAGTTTGTAATTTATTTTTTGTAATTTCTTACAAAAAGAGTCTTGATTCTGAGGTGCTATTTTAATGCTGTAATTTAACAATGTTTATAAATTCCTTAACTGTACAAGGAAACTGTTCTGATGTCACCTGATACAAACACATGACCAAGGTTTCATGTCAGCCTACCAAATGATGCAGTCGCTTTCCTTTTAAGCACTCAGAGGCTGTGTGTTCTTTTGTGCAAGTGTGTGTGTGTGTGTGTGTGTGTGTGTGTGTGTGTGTGTGTGTGAGCATGCACATTCAACTGAAGTCCTCTTTAAACTGTGCATCAAGGCATGACTAACAAGTCAGCACACAAGTCAGTCCTTGCCCGCCATGACAACGCGGCGTCATCACTGGGATTTAGAGGTCGCCTATCATCGCTCAGGCAGGGTCTAAAAATCTTCACAACACAGAGTTTGCATAGTTACACACTGTCCTGTCGCAATGCACTTCAGGTGGACAAGACATTATTCCTGATGGAGATGGTCAACGCTATTTGTGTGTCTCACTTCCAACTAAAAAAAAACTAGGAAACAAAAACCATGCAAAAGTAATGCAATCAACTCATGAGAGCACTTTAAATAGAAAAACATGTTTAAATGCTGTGTAGAAATTTGAAAAGAATTACACAGATATTGCAATGCAATATGAAATATTACATTGAGAAACAATGCATTAATCTACATACATGGACATAAGCTGCCATGTACAGTAACTTGATAGAGCTCTGTGGAGTCAACGTTAGAGAAGTATTGCATAAAATCACCAGCTGAGGCACACTGATATACTGTATGTTACAGTGTATATTGTAGAGAGAATGAAAGTTGACTCGGTACATGTAATGACAGTTTTAAGATCATAAACAAACAAACTCTTCATCCCAATGTCGCCTTCCTTTGAACTACATACATTATGGTACAGCAGCCCTCCCCTCACCTATAGGTGCAAGTTGCAAAAATATTTGTTTGATACGAAAGGCGGTAAATTATTCAGGGATTACTTAATAATGCAGCAACGTGAGGGGGAGACTCAAAACCATGGCAGTGAATATCGCTCCGCCTGGCTGCCTGGAAGCTCCTGCCACAGATACAGAACACGCCATATGCATTGCCCTGTTTAGATTCTAATTGGCAGCCATACCTAGTCTTCTCAGATGCACAACTTTCATTTTGTACTTGTACAGTCACTTACATATATGTCATTACTGAGCAAAGTGGCTGGAAGTCCCCTAGATGCACCCAGAATAGCACATAACTCTGTGACACTAAGTGCACAGATTGTGTTTGCGTGTGTGTATGTGAGAGTGTGTGTTTGCATTAATCTGGGAATCCGTTTGACGAACAAACAAGGACTATCGTTAGAAAACAGCTGCACTTGTCACCAAACAGAGATGGCCCCAGCAAAGGAGAACTATATAACACACACACACACACACACACACACACGATCTGTTTAGGTGAGTCACCACTTCTTAAAGAAGCAGTGGGTGGTTACGGCACCAGCTTTAAATAGACAGTATACAGCACAGAGTAAATCTGTAGAGTAACTGACACTGAGAGAGAGAGAGAGAGAGAGAGACACTGAGAGAGAGAGAGACTGAGAGAGAGAGAGACACTGAGAGAGAGAGAGAGAGACTGAGAGAGAGAGAGAGAGAGAAAAAAAAAAGAGAAAGAAAAAGAGAATAAGACAGGGAAGTCAGGAAAATGGGAGAGAGTTTGGGAGAGTATATTTGAGTTGTGCTGAGTGTGTCATGCTGAGCTCGAGGGCTAGGAATCATCTCACATCCGTCAAGGAGGCTGGTTGCAGGGTCAAACTCAGTGCTGTGGCGAATGGCCCTGTTATCTCACAGCTTTACATTCGCTGCGCTGCCTTTACTCAAAGGCAGCAAAACAGGGCTGGAAGACAACCAAAAATAGAGACGCGCAATTAGAACTGCTCCCAAAGCTTTGATGGAATTAGCAGTGAAAGGGAGCTTGCATAACCCACCCTCCCAGAAAACGACAAAATGTGCAGACAGCATATGCAACGCTTGTCCTATTTACTGGAAATGAGTCCTAGGTCAATGTTCTGCTGCCGTGAAAAAAATAAAATGGCATTAACAAACGTTTGTGCAGAAGGTAACTTCCTCTTTCTTGTTAATTTTTTTAAGATAGATTTTCGCCTGCTGTTACATTAAGTGTGGCCAATGTGAGAAATCCTCCAAGGGTTGGTGTGTAGCCTACAGATACTGAGCGTATATGCATCCTGGTGTATATACTCCACATCAGCAGCAGCGTGACTGCCTCGGGCTGTACAGCCACATACTGCAGAAGGGAGAAGCTCAGTTATTTCACCAGGGTACTTTATTTCCACCACATTTTCTTAAGCTGCCTAATGCCAAAAACTTACAGACACAACACAAGACACCACCAGCATTTTAATTAGGTGACACTCAGTCGAAAGCTGATTTTTAAATACTGAAAATAAATATTAAGAGTATTTTACATGATAAATGCCTTTCATTTTTTTGTAAGCAAATAAGGTTTTTGTAACTATGAATTTGAGCAAAGTTATGTATTAAAAAAGTCACTTAATGTATTTAAATAAGACATACTGTACATTACTGATGAATAAAGAGCATTTTTTTGAATGTAATTAGATGAAACAAGCCCTTGACTTTTTTTTTTTTTAGAATACTGTTTACAATTTTGTCTATGCATTTGTAAAGGTTTTTTCTTTGTTTTAGCTTTTTAATTATCTATCTCTTGTTCACAAAAGGAAAGTTTAGCTTAGTAAGTATAGCATTCTTCTAGCTTAGTACAAACAGCCACAGTGGCAGTGTGGAGACAGTCTGTCCCCAGGGGATTTGGTCATAGCCCAGCAGCCAATAGCTCAGCTGCTGACTGGACTGAGTGGCAACAGCAGACACACATTGGAAATCCAGCTGTACTTGAAAACAACAAAACAGGCCTACAATATATGACCACAAAGAATATTATTGGACTTCATCCCTGCCTCTCCATAAGTTAACATCTGTAGAGAACATGGAGAATCTAGTCTGAATTAAATATAAAACATTCATATGGTAGGTTTCTTGTTGCTTTACCAGTGACAGAATGATGAATCAGAAACAATGCTAGAATTAATCTTTTACAATTCAGTGCATAACAGCAGGAAATTTGGAAAGCTGCTACATTTGTGCTTAATGACTTCACTCTTGAAGTTCCAAATAAAAAGGAAATTTTAAACCACATATATTAAAAATGATTTCAAACTAAATTAAAATATTTGAAAATAACCAGACACACACATACACAAACCCCATTAAAGCAAGTCTGTCAGCAGTCTATATGCTTTTGCTATCATTTGTCCATCAAAGGGGCCAATAACTGTCTATCTTCCATCGTGACCATTTTCATGCAGAACATTTGGACTATCAAAATATTTTGACTAGTATTGCTCTACCATAGAGCACCATTGTTGTTCATAAACTCATAAAGACATCACTGAGCCACACTGTTGCATTGGGCGTCATGTTCCTTCATTATGATTAACATAGGTACTTTAGCCAATTTGGAGTCCATCCCAACTACATCATCCTGCAAGCAAAAAAAACTTGAATCCATGGATGAATGTAGTCCCTAACAAATTAAATCAGGCAGGGTCAAAGGCAGGTTTTTCAGATGGTTACATAAAATCTCAAAACACGTAGATGATTTGCCTGGTCAGATATTTGATGTAAAAAATAATATTAATAAGACATTAAAAAAATTCTGGTCAGACAAACTCATTAAAGAGGCTAATATGCTAAAACAAATGATCAGTCTATCCTAATAATGTTACATGCCAAAGTGAGAAAAAAATAAAAAAGGCCGTAACACCCCAGGTAGAGGCCAGTGACAGAATATGGTGGGGGGGGGGGGGTAACTATGGCAGTTAATGGGTTAAATCTATGGAGCAACTCCCCTCTAGCTCCCCACCCGAGCAGACAGTGAGAGAGAGAGAGAGAGAGTGGCTGGGACTGTTGGGTGCTTCGTCCTCCTCCTCTCAATAGTGAGGAGTCGGATAGAGGCGGTGGGAGTGGAGAGAGTTTGGGGGGGGGAGCGCCGCCAAGCGTGCCTAATTGGACAGGACAGTTCCTGCTTATTATAGAACCAAGCATGGATAATAAAATCTGAATCAAACTGCCAGCTGAGAGCCACGAGAGAACCTCCTCCTCTTCAATTTTTAAAGTTATGGAAGCGCTTGACACTGAGGTGGATCAAATAACACCAGTTTGCGTGCAAATACTTACTTAGCGAGCCAGCGCAGCCCAAACTGTGCAGCCTAGGGTTTAATCCCGGGAAATCTGATCAAGACTATTTCCCGATTCTCAGGAAAGGTTATGACGGGAAACAGGAAATAAAATGAAATAAAAACCGCAAAGAATGCTCGTCTATTGTTGTCATAATGTAACATTGATGCAGGCAACGGGGCTTTTTGTTCTTTTTGTTAGCACACTTCCAGAAGAAAAATAAACGGCAGGGTGAGAATGCATTGAAAAATAAAAGAAATATGTAGTCTAAGTTGTCACGAGTTCAATGCAATGCTGATTTTGCAGCAGGTATTTATGTTTTTTTACAATTCCGTTTTCCATCGGCCTATGGCCCTGTCTTTTTCAGAGCAGTTGTACATTTCTGTGGGTGGTTTTCTTTCATTTAGTTGAACTTGTGTGTTTAAAAGAGAAATGTGCCTGCCCTGCCCTAATAAAGAAATATTTTGGTTAACTTTGAGTGATTATTCCCGTTTGCAGCTGCATACAAGTCTCAACAGCCACAAAATGGATTTTGTTTAATAGAATGGTTTAGGATTCATTCAATGGTTTACTTTAGCACATTAGTTTTTATAATGGAGTTCTGTAAAATATTGGTTTTATACGGATTGCCTAGATTTTCAGAAGACAAGTCACAGACATTCCACCTGGCATTTCATAATCAGCGCTGCAGCAGATGTCACGGACCCAGCTCACTTGATCACGCAGCAGAATTGATTATTGCAAACAAATGATGGACATGGACTGTGTTCTTTTGCCCAAATAATAATACAAATAATATAAAAAAATGTCAGTTTGGGATTTGGGAACGCATGTTTGAATGATATTGATACATTACTTGGGCTAAAAAAATAAATACATAAAAACAGCTATCTCCCGTGATTCTTGGTAAATGGGTCGTCTTTTCCCGGGATCTGATTCATCTAATTTTCAAGAAAAATATTAAACGCTAGTGCAGCCAACACGCAGGTAAGCAGCCTATACTCACCCACCCACCCTATACTCACTCCCACAACACTACTCCCATGCCCTGCCAACTCAGCAACTGTCCCAATCACACCCCTTGAGTGGTCACAGTTCATTTCTTTCCATTAGGTTTCATGAGAGTGGTGAGTGCAATGACAAATTCATGTTTTGGCTGCTGGGAATCGGTAGCAATCCCAGAAACACCAAAACACCCAAACAAAGAGGAGGCTTAGGAGAGAAAGGAAAGAGAGACAGGGATAGCCAAGGAGAGGCTGGCATCTCTGAATGAGCTGCAGGCCAACCATTATCTCTTACAAGTTATGCTCATATGCAGCTGATTTGCATTAGCAAAATACTTTTTTTGGGGGGGGATATAATGCTGCCTGGATTAAGTTTTTCTTCAGCATATCAGGCAGAATGTTAATATTGATATCCAGTATCTGCCAATTATTTTTCACTGCCAAAGTTTTTAGACAAGCAAAATAGTTTGTGCCAACTCAAGTAGGTATGTTATGTAAGTCAGTGCCAACTACTAGTGTGAAAAGGGACTCAAACTGGGTGGCCAGTTTGTATAATCATCCCACACCTGTAATCTTTACTGCTCACTTACTATAGGACATTAAACATGCATATACTTACTACATATTGCCACTGTATAGCTTGGAGCACATAGCAAATCAGCCAGAAGGCAACTGTACCCGAGGCTACCAGTCAAGATGGCCTCCATTTCTTTCATTTGTTGAAGGTCTTTGCACATAGTGGACAATTGAGAACGATGTGACCACCACCACCACCACCACCCATATCTTTAACCACAATGTCCACAACACTGGATTTACAGCACTTTGTTCAAATGCTAACACACCGCTGTCAAATCTGCTAACCATCCATTCAAAACCGAATAGATTTCAGACTGGTGCAATTTTAGCTGAAAGCCTAAGCAGGTGTCTTGTTTTTTTCTGTATACAAACACCAAATAAAAATTAAACAATTTTACACTGTACCATTTGAGAGAAACAGGTAAAAGGGAAAGATATCATTATGTCCAGGTAAGATATCTGAGGTTACATACACGGCTATTAAAAAAAAAAACACACTGTTAAAAACATTACCTTTACTATTGTAAAACTGGATTCTTACTGTTTTTCAGGAAGTAATTGGGTTGAAAGCAATGACAACACGACATTCATATAGTATATAGTAGTATAATCATAGTGTTTAGAGATGATGCAGACGTCCAATGTGATGAAGAAAACTTGATGCATGATGTTGGAGAGAGGCACAAAAACTAACATACAAGATGTTAAAGATTACTTCGCACGGCATTAGGCAACAAGGTGATATATGTAGCTCACTGATAGCAGCCAAAGCTGGTCAGTATTGTTGAAATTACACCTGATATAGCTGGCATCACAGATGTGTGAAAACAAGTGTTGAGGGGACAAGGACAAAATGTAATTAATGTGTGAATGTGATAGGCTAATGGTAATATAAAGGAATAACTCCAGTATTAAACATCTGAACAGTAATACACAGCTGCTAGCTGGTGGCTAACAATCCTTCCTCACTGCTTAGAATATACACAACAACCTGTAACTTCATTTATACATTTAATCCATTTAAGTTTTGATCTTGGGAAAAGATACGTCAATATCAGATTTTGCCAGTTAAACAATCGTTAACGTGTAAAATGTCATCAATACGTTTGCCATGTTCTTTTGCGTGCCCAAAATAGTAAACAAAAAAAAAGCCATTTGTGAACTTGAATTAATAAGTTGGTGTGCACAAGTTTGTTTTCCCCTCTGTGACCCCCAAGCTGCTGCGACAGTATTTAAACACCCTGTATTTGGTGTTTCAACCTTTTTCTAACTGACAGTAGGAGTGCCATCTGTACTGGCACCCCCCATCTGTAGTGCTTAGTCAGCCCCAAACCATGTGTTTGGTCATTGCTCTGTATGTTTTGTTTTAGGCCTCATCTGTGTCCACTGACTCCACTGTTTGTCCACTGGTGTATATCTGATGCCTGTAAAAAGCCCAAAAGCACATATCCTTTATTTATTCAGGAAAGTTTCACAGAGAGCCAAACACTCTTTGAATAGCCTGTTCACACTGACACAACACAGAATCAAGGAGCAGATAATGCTTTCCTACTTTGATGGAGTCCAGTTGAGTGAAACCTCTCAGTATGAAGGAGTGTGTATTTCTGTGCATTAGCACATTACTGAGTAATTTACCAGAGTATTAAGACTCTGGAGGAAAGTATTATTATGAAGTTGCAGTAAAAGTGCAAAAATAAAGCTAAGCAAAAAATGGGTTTAGGGTCAGTGTGAACACACTTTTAGGTTTCATTTCAACAAGCCAAAGTACAATTTGGAGCACCAATTGTTAAACACGTTCCAAGATAATTCATACAAAAGCAAAAAGCAAGGTCGTTATTTTTGGATGGATGCAATCACAAATCTGAGCTTTCAGGGAGGTTTAATTAAAGCAATAATTTGACTTTGTTTCGATCCACAGTAGTTGTTACTGTAGCAACCAATGCATTTCCTGCATAGCTGATGAGTGATGAGTACCACATTTTATTCTCATTAATATGACCACCACTTTGCTGTGTTCAAGCTCTTAACTCAAAAGCCTTTTGGTTACATTAAAAAGCATAATGGAAGCCAGTTCTTATCATTTGCCCCATCCAAGCCCAGAGTCTTGTGGGATTCGCCTGGGATATCAACACAGCTGTGGTGTGTTTTGAAAAGTTTGTCACAGGGAGGATAAGAGGAGCAATGACTCACTTTATGGTATCGTTAGGACTGTGATGTTTATGATACTAATGAATTTAAAATGTTCTCATCCCTTTAGGGAGGCCTCCCTTTCTTATGCCCTGCAAGGTCAAGATCTGCTTCATGTCTGTATCCCAGCAACTAGTGGGGATTTAGTGTAAATCACCTTCTGCAACCAAACATGGCCTTAAAACCAGGTTGTAGTCATTCAATCAAACCCCAAGTATATAAACACTGTATTAAAGACTCATACGTGAGTCACTAGAAAAGCACCTGATTTCTGGTTGCTGGTTATTTCATGGCACCCAAATCTGGTTAACATGTAAAGGGTTTTCATTTCAAATGTAAAATAGGAACAAACATTTGATAAATTATAACACTAGTTCACGTTATGCAAAATAGTTCTTGGTATTGTAACACAGGGATTTTGTTTATTTGCAAATTAAACTAAAATGGACATACTCACGCACACACACACACACACACAGTATTTTGCAGACACAGACATTTTGTGAAAATCTGAACCAATTAATATTCATGTGGTCCAATTCATCAGAATTTACATAATAGCCTACAGCGATTAGAGTCAACAAGCCTTGAGACCAAAAGTTTCAAATTCAAACTCAGTTGATTCCGCTGACAGCACACTATGCACTAACATGATAATGTAAGACCCATGCATACAAACAGACACGTAGAGGCGCATGAACACACACTCACATTGTGTCATCTGCTCTCAACAGTAATTTATCCGTCTGTGATGAGATCTGGCAGGCCAACAAGACGGGATAATGACTAGGCTAACAAGAATGAGCAATACAAGAAACAGAAATGGGTAAAAAAACAAAGAGGAGGATGCTGGATCTTTTCAGGGTGTGTGTGTGTGTGTGTGTGTGTGTGTGTGTGTGTGTGTGTGTGTGTGTGCGGACAGGTGGACAGTGGAGGCTGTTAATTACTGTGATAAAGAGAGAGAGAAGGCTTGTCACGTTAGCCCCGGGTGGCATCGACAATAGAAGATGATTTACATGACTGATATGATGGAAGGATGTGGCAGGCTCATCAGGTAGAAAAAGATGATTATGGCTTGCAAAGCAGTGTGTGTGTGTCTGTGAGCGCATGTGCACAACAGAGAGAAAGAGGGAGGGAGCGTCTGGGCACATGCCCATTGCCTATTGTTGTTGACCTGTCTTTAATGTAACATTTAATTATGAGAAACACAGACTGAGACAGCTTGCATTTTAATTTGAAATGTTATCAAGCAAAACCATGAAGCAAAATTGCTAAATTAAAATATACAGAAGGAGCCGTTCTAAGTTTCAAAGTATTTTAATGAGGTGAATGTTATTTAGTGGAAGTTTTTAAGGTCTGACTTTAAGTCTCAATATGAGAAAAAAAAAATCTGGATAAACACTGAATAAATTATTTTTTTACAAAAGCATCCAAAGCAGTTTGTGTCTGGTTGCAGGATATATGTCTATGGGTTCATCTCAACCCACTGAAAAATATTCCTTTGGTGACACGCTACCCAAGATAGGAGACGGATAGAGAAAAGAGAAACACCTGATGTAAGAAGAAACACAAGACAAATCAGACAAGAAAGTAATTAGGCAAGAGAAGACAAGACGAGATAGAATGAGGCAAGATGAGACATTTAAAATTAGCTGACAACATCAGACAAAACCAGATCGGAAGTAATGATTTAATACAGGAGAGGAATGTAAATAAGACAAGGGCAAATACACTGACAAAAATAAGACAGATGAATTTAGAAGACATTACGTGAGATGAGATGAAACGAGGCAACAAGAAATGTGTGAGACGATATGAGATGAGGCAACAGAAGTCAAGATGGGACAAGAAGAAATGGAGTTTAAGAAAAGGACAAATGTGTGAAACAAGATGGGATGGAAAACATGAGATAAGGCAATAGGAATCGAGATGAAAGAAAAAAAGAGATGTAATAAGAGAGGATGCTAAATATGCAAGATAATATTAGAGATTAGAAGTCATGAGATGAGGTAACACTCATTAAGTCGAGATATAAAGTGGTGAGGCAGACAACATGCAACTAGAGGCAAAATGACAATGAGAAATGATCAGACAAGACAACCCTACAAGAGCACTACGCTCCAAGAATGCAGGATTACTTGAGGTTCCTAGAGTCTCTAAAAGTAGAATAGGAGCCAGGGCGTTCAGCTATCAGGCTCCTCTCCTGTGGAACCAGGTTCCAGTCTGGGTTCGGGAGGCAGACACCGTCTCCACATTTAAGAGTAGGCTTAAGACTTTCCTTTTTGATAAAGCTTATAGTTAGGGCATATATAGTAATATGCCCTACCCTAACCAGGGTTTGTATCTCATCCCCCCTCTCTGACCTTCCTGACTCTAACCCCCATTTTCTCTCCCCCTACCCTAACCAGGGTTTGTATCCCATCCCCCACTTTGACCGTCTTGATCTTAACTCTATCTTTCTCTCCCCTACCCTAACCCGGGTCTGTATCCTTCCCCTACTTTGACCTTCCTGCCCTTAGCCCTGACCCTCATGACCTTGGCCCTGGGTGTCTCTCCCCCTACCCTAGCCAGGGGAGGGTTTGGGGAGAGTTGCGGCCTGGCCAGGCTCCTCTCTTTACACTGTCTCTCCTGGTTATGCTGTAATAGTTTTAGACAGCTGGGACTTCCGGTGACACACCTAGTTCCTCTCTCCTCTATTTTTCTATCTTTCCAATTATGTGCATCCATGTCCCAGAAATGCTTGTTACTAACCTAGCTCTGGGGAGTCATTCCCCGGAGTCCTCATGTTCTTTTTCCCCCAGCATATTTCCTCGGATCAGGGAGGCTCCAAAATCAAGGTTGCAGCTGTCGCCATGGCCCCGCTACACGCTCTGCGATGCCATGTTCCTCCTGCTACACTCTGCTATGCCGACTACAAAGGACTACTAACAACTACTATTTTTTTTTGGGATTGTAATTGCCACTTTTCATTCTAACCCCAACCGGCCCGTCAGACACCGCCTACCAAGAGCCTGGGTCTGACCGAGGTTTCTGCCTAAAAGGAAGTTTTTCCTCGCCACTGTCGCACTGTTGCTTGCTCTGGAGGACACTGTTGGGTCCTTGTGAATTCTGGAGTGTGGTCTAGACCTACTCTATCTGTAAAGTGTCTTGAGATAACTCTTGTTGTGAATTGATACTATAAATAAATTGAAATTGAAATTGAAGACCATATACACCATATGAATTGAGAGTGAGCAGAACAAGACAAAAGTAGATGAGCTGTCAGAATTAGATAAGATAACACAAGGTGAGACAACATTAATGAGGGCAGACTAAGATGAATGATGGTATGAGACAAGATTCAAATGACAATGGGACCTTCTTTTGCGTGACATTTGTTTGAAAACTAGACATGATGAAACAGCAAAAAGATGAATGGTCTATTAGGGTGCAGTACTCGTCTTTGTTTTCCTCTGACACCGTATAAATGAAACAAGATTAGAAGGGCTCAAAGGGTCAAAAAACAAATTCAAGTCAACATGAGACGAGATGAGAGGTGACAACTCATGAGCAGATGAAACAGTAAAAGGGCATCTGTTGATATGCAGACTTCTGCAAGTTCACCGATCCCTTAATAATAAATGAGACAAAATAATTAATAATATTAAACAATATTAACCAAGGTGAGAGAAAAAAGAGACAGATAACAGAAAGAGGACACTGTGTTGAGACAGAGTCTTTTCGGGTTTCTTATTAACCGAACAGAGCCTCCCAGAAGCCCGCAGATGCTTATCGGCAAACTGCGTCCTGTCCCCCTAATCACTGCAGATGTGATTACGGAATTATCCGTCTCCTCTGATCTTTCCATCTGATAGAAAAACGACACTTCCTCCTCTCCGGGCCACAATTCAACTGCAGTGAACTGTCACCATTTCCCAGCCTCGCATCTGCACCCCAGCTCTGATCATATCTGTGCAGTTCAACAGGAGGAACCGGGGAGATCACACACAGTCAATTGCCTGTCATGATGCATTGGTTAAGAGCCAGCCTTGAAGACCGATGGTTGTAATGTATGTCATGGCTCATAAGCAGAACCCACTTGAATCGGAGCACCACAATGGTAAATGATCAGAGAAGATCTAATGTAGTGAGCAAGAAAGGCATAAACATTCGTTCAAGTCATTTAAGATTGGTCACGTCAGATTTGTACTTAAATAGATAAAAAAAATAAAAAGTCACACAGATAATGAATGAAAACTACAGAAGTAGTCACAGCAACTGGAAAGAAATGAGATTTCAAGAATAAAGTGAAAAATGTAAAGAGTAAAAGTCCCAACAGGTTGAAGGCCTAATACTATGAGATAATAATAAACAGGTAAGAGCAGTTTTTCAGCTTAAGTTATAAAATTGATGAAGTGAAACCAGTTACATGATGTATGAGTCAGAAGTCGTGCTTTGAAGTAAGAGCTGGAGCACAGCTTTGGAAGCGACCCAAAGAGCTCAGTCATGACATCAGAAGGTGAGCAACGCTCAGTGGGCTTTATGAAAAACATATGAAAGGCAGCCAATATCTACCTGTGATATTTGCTTTGCATTAAGGTCCCGCTCTGCAATCTACTCCTACTGTATATCCCATTCAGACACTCACCTCTAGTTCTGTCTGAGATTGGACAAATTTAGAGAGCTGCTGTGTCCTGCTCTCCCTGTGTCTGACTGGTGGGGGGGTCAGACACAGGGCATAACAATCAAGTATCAAAAACTGAGGAGGACATGCTGTCCTCCTCTCCTACTCTTTCTTCAATGCCTAACTAATCTATCTCTTCTCTCCCTGACCCTGTCTTTCTGCTTGAGCAGCACTGATTGAAGCCTGGAAATATTGTAAACAAATTAACAACATAACTAATAACACTGGTCGGACTGTTCAGCTCTGTTTCAGACTGATACCTCTGGTTCAGGCTAATCCTGATCCTCAACGCATGGCTTTTTCAGTCACGGACAATACTTTTCAATACTCATCAGAATTGAAGCAGTAAACACTCAGTGTAAGAGTAGAACAATTACATAACATTAATCATAATAAATGTATTTGATTCACAGCTGCTACATAGTGTTTTGACCTCGACAACTTGACTGCCTTTTACCGCAAAGTTGCGGCTAGTTGCTCAGATGGATTGTGTAAAGGTGTTCACGAGATACCAACCTTTTATGAACTTGTGAATTTCCCTCGTTTTCATGGAGACAGGCTCTATGTGCAAGGAGGGAAGGGGCTGTGTGTGTGTCTGTGTGGAGGTGTGGTGACAGAGAGACGGAGGAGAGCAGGGAAAGGAAATGCAGCTGAACAAATATGCTGCGTGTTTTAAATAGCGTAAAAAAGAGAAGAAAAAAAAATGTGAATAACGAAACGCAATGTGTGGCGGCTGGTGTTGATTGTGTGGCACACCGCCACAAATGAGTCTGTGTTGGAAACACTGGACGTTAATAAGATGTACATTTGCCAAAACAATAACTAAGTCCTCACCCTAAAGCCTCTTCTCTTATAAAACTGACACAAACTGTTGAAAACTTCAAGTAATAAAGCATATCCTGTATGTCACCTCTGTGTTTATAAAGAATCAAATGTTCTTCGTCCAGGATAAGAATTAGCATGAGAAAAAATGAAGAAAATGTTCTAAATTAAATAATGCCAACATCACCACTGGTATAGTCCTTAAATATACCTTTTGGTTTGCATTATAATGTAGGAATCAGAAAAGAATACCTGGAATATTACACTGTATTTTTTATTTTATCATCAAGCTTAACTGAAAGGATAAATAAAATAAAGACAAATAAAATACTTTTCTTAGCCAGAAAAAAAGTGGGAGGAGAAAACATTCTTTGGTACGATTTGAGCCGAAACCTTCTGGTTCCTTCCACTGTTATCTAAATCTGTGTTTCTTTCAAACAATGTCTTGAACTGTGAAATTATACAGCTGCAATAGCCTACTATATCATTTTTACACACACACACTATCTCTGCACTGTCTCTAGAAAAACTTTTCTTTTGCAATGGCTGACTCATACAGATGCCAGTATTCATCATATGATATTTGGAAAGATTGTTATTTTAATATCGCTGTTGATTCTGGTTGTTAGTTCTGAAACTAGTCTTTTCTTTTTTATGCAAGATACTCTTTGAAAAATACAACCTACCCTGGCACAGCACTCAAGCATTTAATGGACATACTGTAGATCAACATGAGACTTGGTGGTGGTTAGCATTTTATTTGTTTCCTTACATTCCAATACAAATTTGAGAAATATAGAACTGCAGCAAACCTCTAAAACAGTTTTTTACAGCAGCATAAAGAATTGTGAACAATCGTCGGTCATAATGCTGTAATAAAGAGTGTAAATCTGTACAAAATCAGTGTAAATCTAGACAGGAACCCTTTCAAAATACTGGGACCCTCTGAGCTGCTTTAAGGTCAAAAAGTTTGCTTTATGAATGTTATTCTGTTCAGCTTGATAAATAAATGCCCGTGTTGTGTTAGAGGAAAATTGATTATTGCCACATAGCCCTCCACCTTTCTCATCATCTTCAAAAGAGAGATGGTAAATGATAACAGATAGCCAGTTAATGAAGCATGCATGATTAAAGAGCCCCGCAGGGAGAGCTTGTCAAACACTGCAGATGCTAAACCTTTTTTATTTGTGTCATCCTCTGTTCACTTTCAGCTAGGGGCAGGAGCTTCACAAAGAGAAGAGAGAACGTGAAGGATATGTTGTGCCACAGGGTGAACTTGAGAAGACCGGTCACATTTGCAAAAAAAAAGTAAGATAAACTGAGAACATAAGAGATAAACTCTTGTGTTGTCCTCCCAGGTCAAAAACAGATAAGAAATGTGACATTTTTGTCAATTTTAAGGTGGTGTTAGTTTTCACTAACACCACCTTACTACCATTTGTTTTACAGTGCTTTTTGGAAATCGTGGTCAATAACCCTCATTTATATACAATTATACTTAATATTTGAGTTAAAAATGCAGAAATTAAGAATTATTTTGACTAGTAGTTAAGATCAAAAGGAACGTACAGATGAGTTTCGTCAGGAATGAAAGTGATCAATTGTATTTGCAAAGAGCGTTGTATGGAATCCAATCAATTTTTTGTGGTAATTTGGTTAAAAAGAAACCCATATTTCAGATATGGACATTTAAAAAAAAAAAGGGGTCAAAAGGAGGGTAAAAAAAAGGTTTATCTCACCACGAAACAACTCTTAAGAAGCAGAATTATAATTGTACAGGCATATTGAAAAGGAAACCCTGACAAGGGACCTGCTCTAATATGAAAACAGAACGGCATGAAAACTCCAAACATAATCTTCTCACATTAAAACCCAACACACATGCACACTATTAACCTCAGACACACACACCTACAGTGACTCAGCTTTGCAACTCTGCAACTTTCCTTCATGTCTCTCCCCTGCAACCCTCCATCTCTCCCTTCCGTCCTTTGATCAGAAACCCTAAACAGAGGCAGGATTTACATCAGTGGAGGCAGGCTGCTCTCATCACTTTGCAGTCCCAAAGCTTTTTCTATCAGCGGAGCATTGAGGCACCCAACATGGAGGAGAATTACATCAGCTCTTAGGGTGCAGCTTTTCTGTCAGCTGGGCTATGACTGTATCTCAGAGCTAGTAAATAATCCCTAAGTGCTCCTTATTTGACCTCAGATTGATTTGTTGGAAGTAAATCTCGATGCCGTGTGCACGACAATGAAAGCGCTCTAATGAAAGTGTGAAAACAGTCTGTTGTAACTTAGCAATTTAGTTTACGTCAACAAATCCAACATTAAGAAAACAATAAATCACAAAAACCTGCTTTGTAAATGGTGCTTATATACATTAATACAATCCCCCTGTGATATGGAAAACAACAATAGCATTTCTCTCATGCTGTAGATCAAACTGTTTATGCAGGATGTTATATGGCTTTGATTTAGAGCCTATTTGATTACGTCACCGTATAGAATCTTTGAAAATATTCACTTTAATTATTCAGTTTACAGACAGACATTCTTTACAAGCCACGCTTGTTATGTTTCTTTATAGACAAGACGGCTTCTCTTCTTATTGGAAAATGCTTCTCCTTTTTAGCTGTATTTGTGTCTTTTCAGATTTTGTAAGTCTATTATTTTTATAATTGAAAATGAATACCCACTGAAATTCCATCCATCTATTCATCCACCCTCCATTCATTCGGTTAACCACTCACCTTGTTTAGAGGTCACAGTGTGCAGACACTGACACCACATACAGTTATGTTGGTAAAGTTAAAGGCATTTTGGAAAACATACTTACTTGCTTCCTTGCTGAGAGTTAGATGAGGAGGTCAATAATACAGTCACGTTTGTAAAATAAAGCTACCGCCAGCAGCCGTCTAACTTAGCTTTGAATCAAGACTGGAAACAGGCTCTGTCCAAAGGTAGCTAATCCTACCAGATCCTCTTCCACTCACCCGAACACATTATATCACATTTTTTTAGTCTGTACAAAGTCAACACTTCACTGTTTTACATGGGCTATATGAGGGACAATTTAAGATGGATAATTCAAATAAACATAAAAGAAATAGTGTGGTGTAGAGGGTGGCAATGCGCAGAATAGTTAAAGATCTTAAAAATATCTTTTCCGAATTACATTTGTGTATGAAAAGGGAAAAGTTTGATTGTGCTCACTGCAGGACTTTTAAAATCCTTTTCTTGATGACAACTGGTGAACGGCAGCACTGGGGATGAAGAAACTATGCAAATAAAAAAGTGATAAAAACATAAAAAAAAAGAAAACCAAAAGCAGTCCCCAGTATCACACAGTCAGCGGTCACCTATAACATATTCTCTTGATGACATACTTAGAGGATTTTTGGCAATTCATCTGCGTTGCTGATCCTCGCGCCTCTAACACAGATGTGCCCCATTATCTACAACGTTTAAACAGACTTTCACATAATGGGGGTCGCCTAATATAAATACTGTAAGTGAACTACTATCTAGTGCTATATAAAGAATGATCAGAATGTGTTCTTAGCAGAGCAGATGGTTGCAATTCTGGCAGCGCTAACTAGCACCGAGCGATTATGTGTGATGATAAGTTGCTTCTCAGTTGAAGCCTATCATCAGGGCTTTAATTAAAGCAGTAGCCAGGGTGGGTGACACTGTCTGCCACAGATTCCTTGTACCCATGGGAAGTGGGGGGGGCACACACACACTCATTCTCTTTCTGTCAGAGCCACGTGGTGCACATGTGTGCCACATGAATCTGTTTTTCCTTTCGTGTAAGTGGCTTGGTATACACAGCAGCACGCACACACGGCAGTGTCTTCGACTGGGGGCAACCCGTGTCGCCTTGTGTGGTCGAGCGTCTAGACTAAGAGGATGCCCGATGGCATTTATAAAGAGGATGGCTGAGGAAAGGGCACTGGAGAGTTATGAATCAAAGCAGCATTTCACTGTTTGGACACAAGAGCCTCTTCAACTCACTGCCAACTATTTTGCTCATTACTGTCCAAAACTGAAAGTGTATATTATCATATTGATAGAATGAGTATTTGAACAGCAGAGACATTCAACAACATATTGTGCGTCCGTATCCCATTCTTTGCTGCTCTTTGTCCCCGATAGACAGCTCTCATTACAACAATGAAAAAATGTACTGCTCTGTGCATTTGACCCGAGTATAAAAACAGAAAAAAAAATGCCAACTGTACAAAAGGACAAGTGGACAGTCTGGGTTCTGTGTGACTGGCCTAGTTTTTGAGAATGCTCATGGATTAATAAAACATGGTTGGGAATAGATGTTGTACCCTAGACATGATTGGTGAGTCAGAGATGGACAACACTTGTAACGCTTTGGATTATAGGTACCATGTGTGAACACATATTGAAGTTTGAGAGGACCCTAGCTCAAGAAGCACAGTAAAGATCATCATTTTTTAAATTACTTCTTCAAATATACCTATAGTCATTATTTTTGTCTCCACCCTTGCACATTAGAATTCACATGAAACCATGGCCAAATCACATTTCCTAGCCCTACCCCTTGTTTTTGAGTGCCCAGCTCGCTTTTTGACCACCCCTTGGGAAGGGTTAGTGGTTGAAATTGTCCCCTATGAAATGGGACAAACCTTTAAGACACAGACACGTAATCAGTAGGCATGGATGGCATTTTACATAAACAGACGTAACAAGTTTGTTGTTGAATCTTGGCAGCAGTATCACAAAGGCATGGATGAAAAAACAGATTCAGCATTGGGAATGGAGCCCTGTTCATTCCTATGAGGATTAAATGACGTATTGGTGCTGCTCTTCTAGACATCTCTTTTTGGGCCCCATTGCATCTCGTGACAAACACGGAAGTTGTAATTCCACTGTTTGGCTCCTATGTTAAATTTGTGATTTGGAAAAACTGACCACATATTGGGAAACTAAATAGTTTTCCCACCTGAAAATATCTTCCGGACATATAACACAAGTGACATATAAACTCCTTTTAGCCATGCTCAAAATCTCCTTTCCGTCCCAGCCAGAAGTTCCTTCGTATCAGATAACGGAAAACAAAAGTATTTCTCTTAGAAGTCAAAAGTGACATGAAAATAAAAGACAACAGTAAAGAAAAAGCTGCTGTTCTCAAATTTGTACTTGAGAACAGTACCTGAGTAAATGGACTTAGTTACATCCCACCACTGATGATATCTACTGTATTGGTTGTAGACTTTAGCAAGGACTTCATTATTGCAAAGGATGTCCAACAGAATGATGTTATCCTCCTGTAATGTCAATTATATCAATTTCATCTGATTTGGATATACTGTAGCACCTTCAAATCAAAGCTGACAGTAAGCACTTCAACCTTATAGCCATTGTTTAATTACAAATCTAATGTCCTGGAGTACAGAGCCAAACGATTAAAATGTGTCACTGTCTGATCGCAGCGTTTACCCAGCCAAGTGAAAAAAGCCACCGTCTTAAAATAATTGCTTAGAGCAAGCCCATCACTTAATTCTGACCTTCTTTGTGTCTCTCTCTATTTCTCCGCAACTCACTGTCTCTTAAAGAGCACTTTGAAAGCACAAGGCATCTGGCAGCACTCTTATTAAAAGAATTTACAGTTAAATTGAATGCCATCAATACCACTAAACTGCAGGAGCTGTATAAAATGTCAATCAGCGTCCTTCAGGGGCCAGCCATCGGCTGCTGCTGGAATGAGCTGATTTGAATGCTCCTTCACTTTGTTAGCGTCTCAGGATCTATGGAGGCAGGAAGGACGGTTGACTTTATATCAGACAAATTGAAAAAAGAAAACACTGCAAATAATGGCACTCTTCTAATAACAAAAGGGTTTTTCATTTATCCAGTGCTGGTTGGAGATTGTTTGATTTTTCAGAAAACATCCAGTGCAAAATCACTGGTTTTGTACTCCTATAAGAGATTGTTTGGCCTGTTGGTTAGTTTGCAACCTAACTTGCAGCAAAACACAAAAACAGCATAGGAACTATTCACACCTTTATCATTCATAAAAAGCCTGCTTCCACATTTTATGGAGCTGAAAGCAGAGTTGAGTAGTAACGAGTTACATTTACTCTGTTACATTTTACACTATGTTTTTGAAAAGAAATACACTTCTAGGAGTAGTTTTAAATCACTATACTTTTTACTTGAGTAGATTTGTGAAGAAGAAACCATGCTCTTACTCTTACATTAGAGTACAATGAGCTTGTTACCTTTCTTTTTACCTCTTTGGTATTCTACACTCCCCTTGTTTTTATCCCCCCTGCGTACGCCTCATTTTAATGTTTTATTTTGACAGAGAGAGAGAGACTTTTGGTAAAGGCTCTACCACATGACTGTTTCCACCAATCAAACGTTGTTTGATTGACCATACTCCATCTCAGCGGTGGGACGGGTTAGCTTTACAGTCGTAGCAAAACAAAACAGTCAGAATCAACCGTCGGCAATGCAGACACAGACGAGGAGGAACACCCCTGGGCTTATATTGAAAGCCTGTTTACCTTAGTAAAAATGCGAAACAGCAGCTACATTATGTCTGATTGAATGCTTGTGTTAAAAAATAAGACATTACTCAACAGTTACTCAGTACTTTAAACAGTAGTGTTCTCACCAAGCACTTTTTACTCAAGTAATTATTTGACTACTTTTTACTTGAGTCATGTTATTCTAAAGTAACAGTACTTTTACTTGCGTACAGTTGTTGGCTACTCTACCCACCTCTAGCTGAAAGAATGTGTTCCTTCAATTACAGTAAGTGATAACATTAAGGCTAACTTGATCCTTTATTTGAAAAAAAAAGGTTTGACTGATGGATGTCATTTCAGACAGTTTGGGTGTGTATAGTCCAATGGAACGAGCTATCCAAACATCTCAAACAGTTTGAATTAATAATGCTGTACAGAACAGTAAACGCCAGGAGAAAATTAAGATGGATGGCCTGGCTATGAAAAACATTCCTCGGTCAAAGATCACACATCACCTCACATGCAGCCTCTGACTCTCCCCACCCATAATCCAGTGGGCTAGACTCAATACAAACACCATCCCATACAAGTCAATGTTAGAAAACAGCTTTAAAAGAATGTTCAAAAATATCAATGCAAATTAAAATCTTATCGTCTGCCCCAAAGCCAGAGGGAAGCTTTATTTGACATTTCAGGGACAAAATATCTCAGATGTTTTAAATCCAATTGCATATAATGCAGTCATGATCATCATCTCTGCCATTACCGCTGCTGCTCCTGAAATGAAATCTCAGCGTCATCTCGTCCCCTATTAGCTGGGCATTACATGTGTACACTAGTTCTGCTCTCCGTATAATTAATTTACTGCAATAGCTCCAAAGTTGAAATATCCTTTGCAAGGAAGGGACATTCTTATTTGGGACTGTAGTGAGAAGTTAGCCTTCACTGCCCTCTACTTTTTCTTAATGTGTCCCTTCCTCTGTGACCCTCGTTAAATAAAGTATAGACAATTACCGTCTCAAGCCTGAGTATGATTCTGTTCTCTAAATGGCCACGATATTGCAGTAATTTCCTGGCTTTTAGCAACGTGCCTCATATTTACAGTAAACTTTCTGGTCTGAATCAATAAATATTGTGACATTTTGTATGGTGATACTGTTGTGGACTATGATTGCAAATTGCAGTAGCTTTATGTGGAGAATGGACAATGAAAAAAGAACAGCTGTTACATAGCATAGTCAGAACATTGTGCAGGACACACTAGTTTTATGTGCTAGATGCTACTATTCCTCCATACAGGCTTTTCTTAAAGCTTTTTTATAAACACCATCCTTTCTGTAGAAAAGGAGACTTATTAAGTATTTCTGTTAAGCCAAAGCACCACAATTTCCCTTGTAGCTTTACTCAAAGATTAAACTAAATAATTCACATGCTACATTTGTACTGAAGGTGTATCATCCTATGAAACGGTGGGTTTGTACTCCAAACGGGTTAAAATTGTGTTGTCAGCACAGCCAAATTGGACCATGAGTGCTTACGTCTGCTTAATGTGTACGGCTACACCGGCTTAGAGTCCCACTCTTGCACAAAACAAACGCTCCCCCATGTGTCGGTTCATCATCACAAATACCTCTCCATCACAGGAATGGGAAGCACATCATGAACTGCTTGAGTTATGACCCTTTCTGTGTACAGAGAGGAAGTGTGTGTCCTGCAATGGATATTCAGTGGAAAGAAATACTAATAAAGTGGAGGCTGTTTTGCTGACACATCTGCAGCAGGTTACTGCCAACTGGCAGCTATGACGATGATGACATATTGACAGAGGCTCCACGGGGACACTCCCAACTCTATCGCTGTGCTGAGCTTAGGGCAAGAGATTTCTGCTTTGGGGCTTCGTCTGGGGAAATCTAGACGGGGTTGATGACGCCTGCGGGCCTCTTGGATGAGGATGGATGAGGACATTTGGTTGTCAGCAGTGAAGAGGCCTATCTGGCTCTGTAAGGAGCCCACAATGGAGAGAAAAGACACTAGGGGCCTGGTCTCAGTAGGCAAATGTAGCCTTACTCACATGAATTCCTCATCATCCTCATCTTTCACAAGGTGGAATTTGTGGTATTTTTGTGTCGGTGTTGCTTTATAATGCGAGGATGTCTTTATTTTTATTTCTTTTTTAAGAATTGAATTCTTCAGTCATCGATTGCTTTAGTGCTGTTCCTCCTTGAACTGTAGTGTCAATCATGCTATTTTTTCAGTGTAGGAAGGTGATAGTAGGGTTGCCAAGGGAGCCACTGTGGATGATTTGGAAGAATGTATAAGAGTCCTGTGTGGGACGGTCATTGATTTCACTGTCTTTCACGGCCTGTCTCTTTGTTCAGGGCAGCAGTCTGGTAACCCACAACAAACACTATGGGTTGAACAATCCACAGCTCAATCCACAGGGTGCTTTATCAATCAATATAACCTTCTGCTAGAGCACTGATTCTTCCCTTCATCTTTGCCTTCACCCTCCAGCATCTGTAGCCCCACACCATACACTGCCCACTGGGTAGTCTTGCATTGCCAGACCTATCTCCACAGCGGTGTGGAGTAAAGTCTGGCTACACCACACATACCTTCTGGTAGAGGAGAAAAGAATGCTCTGGGTTGTTTGCATTTCTTTAAACCAATCACAATCGTCTTGGGCGGTGCTAAGCTCTGGACGCAGCGATGGTGGCTCTGCAAAATCGTCTCTGGCCACATACAATATCAAATGACGTTAACTGCCAACACAATTCAGTTACGTTGAAATAGCTGGATAAATGATTAGATGTAATTTGCTCTTACCAGTGTATCGCTGTGTGTACTTTGCCCATAACAATTCCCACCAATCGGTCCCAAAACATTCCAGTTACAAAATAAATATTGTAAAATTTATTTCTGGAAAATCTTTACAATAACTCACAAAAGAAGGCCCCTCTTGTTGCATGACCTAAATTTTCTTTAAAAAACTTGCAACAATTTTCAAAATTTTTAGCGTGTGGCTTGCTAGCTCGAAGTTTGTTATTTCCCGAAGCGAACAGAGTTTGAGAACGGCAACACACCGAGAGTGGAAGGTGAGGAACATTTGGTATGTGGCTCTCAGGCAGTTATCCTGTGAATGTACTTCCATTTATCCAGACTACCCACTGGGTAACGCATGCTTTCAGCACCCACAGAGTTGAGGTAATCTCATTATCAGGTTATCCTTTATAAATATAGCAAAATGGGTTAACGTACCATAATTCCTCAAAGTAAATTCCTCCGGAAAAGTAAAGTATTATTGTCCTACCGGTATTTTAGTCAGTATACGTGTTACTCAGCCAAGTGTAGCCAACAGATGGCAGTAGCTACACTGGATGTAACACGGGTCTCATTTAGTGACAGCAGAGAATGATGGGCTCTGGTGCTATTGACAGACTTTTCAACAACAAAACAAAAAGAGTTTTTAAGTATGCAGAGGAAAACTGTGAAAAAGTTGCGAGACAGTTCTATATTGATCGAATCCGAGACTGGAAGAAACAGAAGGATGGGCCAACAGGAGCAGAGCACGGCTAGCTAGCTGGAGGTGGGAAGAAACAAGTTAGCCTGGAGCTAGAAACGAAGCTAGCTAGCTACCGGTTGTAACGTTAATCAGATACTGGTGTGCTGCAAAACAACAACTACTAAATGCTTGTATCTTGTATTTTATTGGGTAATTGAAATAAATACCCGATACATTTACATGGTTCAAACTGACACAATGGTGGCGTTTGATTATTTCTGACCCAAATTGCTTTGTCGCCTTTCTAGCTGTTGTTGTATATGGGGATATTTTTGCAAATGTTTCTTAAAAAAGGAATGATCTCTGTACACTGGAACGTGATGGCTTTTTATTTAGAAACTGTTTATTTAAAACAATTACTTATCAAACAGATGGAATTAGAAATTAGAAAAAGGCCTGCCTCTAATAGAAGCCTGCTTCAAATAAAAGCCGGGTACCTTGTGCGGTTCAGGTAAATAAAGGCTATGGCTTTTATTTGAGGAATTACGGTAATGATGTGAGGTATTTTAGCTTGTCTGCAGGATTCAGCGCAGCCAGGAGTACATTTGCAGCCCACTGGCATGACATTAAATCTGTTGAGTCACTCCTTGGTGGACCATTAAAATCTCAGGAAGAGGGTGAAACAAGAAATGGATTTAATAAACGACTACAGCCATCTTGGGAATTTGAGTATGGCATGTTTTCATTTTCTCCAACTGAGGACTGGTTGACTAATTGGGTTACGTGGGCTCAGCGAGGAAGTTGTCAAGCTTCAGGGGGTTTTTATTTGTGCCTGGCCGTCAAATCACAGCCCAGGGCACTGACCCTCGGGGTGACGCCCCCATGAGGCCCTTTAAGGTACAGCTGTCTGATGAGTCAGTCCAGAAGCCCTGCTTTCCCAGAAAATCCCAGGTTCTGAGGTGATAGGGTGACAGAAGGCAAGAGGCCACACAGCTTGGTATTATGGGAGGGTTTTACTGCCCCTAAGGTCGGCTTAGTGGCTGCTGCTGAGGTGGAAGAGCCGCCACACTCAGTACATCACTCTTGACTTTACAGGACAAAAAAACGCTAAGCTGATGATAGTACTGTGGATGATGCACTCTGTGAACATCAGTGTGTACAGAAACACACAACTGCATGCAGCCACACATTTTAAAATGTGACTGTAATGTGCTATCCTGGACCAAGTGCTTGTGGTCCTGTTTTAAATATGGAAATTGCTCGATATTTTGTGCATTTTAGATAAACACACACAGTTTCATGTTTGTTCATTAAGGACAGATATTCTCTTATCACTATTGCCACTAAGCTGCTGCACTTTTGCTGATAATGATATATTTGCTTTGAGGGAAGTGTTGTTTATGAACTATGAAATGTAATAAGTCAAAGTTAATATTATGGTTTGACATTGATTTTTCCTAGCAATTTTCAGTAAAGTCTGTAGCACTACTATAATTATGAGGCCACCCTGCCGGCCCAGATGTTGGGAGCTTAACCAGATGTGGTGCACCTGCTGGGATTAGGACAATGACTAATGACCAGCAGGTCGGAGCTAACATTCTTTTTGTCCCCTGTTTTACAGAGAGAGACCAGCGGAGACAGCTGCTAATGACATACAAACATATGACATAGACAGTGTTTGCATCTGTGTATGATCACAGAAAACTGTAATGATAGTCAACATACGTACACCGTGACTCTCTGCACAGACATAGAAAACGTCACTTCACCTGAAAACGCCATTGTACGCTAATAATATACATCATAACTTATCCAGTTTTAGTCATTGAAAAATACTACATTAAAAAAGATTAAAGATGACAGATAGGAAGTGTAATATTTCATATTTGAGCGAACACACTTTTCCACCCACCCAAATCTAATTATTCTATAGCTGCCCCCCTTTAATTTGAACCATAATTGCAGTGTTATGTGGGCAGGCCAAATGAGGAGAACATGCTGAGACAAACAAATCAATTTGAAGAATGTTGAATATTTCACACTGTAAATGAAATACTAGGTTGTGCCCATATTTTCCATGCATGTATGTGGGAGTGAGCGCATGCTGTGTGTGTGTGTGTGTGTGTCTAAAGGCAGCTACGGTGGTGGTGGCTTACTGGGGAATTGAAATTAATGAGTGTAATCAGAAGCAAACAGCGAGCCAGGCAAGGGCAATTAATACAAGCAAGGCGAGCAGAGCTGCTGGTTTGCTCGGCCAGGCATGGCTGCAACCGAAGAGATGGAGGATTATGATGCAACCGCAGACAAACTCCACAGCTTTTCCACACACAGCAGATGTCCACAGAGGGAAGGCGCTGGGAGCCTGGCATCGACACGCATCCGCCAACCGGCCACTCGGTCAGCACGGCCCAATACAAGCTGACAACCTCCTGGCAGCATTCTGATAACACCATCTTCTCTGTTCAGCTCGAGAGCCAAGAGAAGGCCCTCGCCGGGGGCCCCTGCACTGCATACGAAAGGGACGTTCACAGTGGAGCCACTATGTGTTTGAGGGGGAGAGAAACAGAGGAACATAAAGAGATAAAGAGAGAGATGGGGGGAGGGCATTGTGTGCAAGCTCAATTCAAGTACATCTCAATGTGAGGAGCATTTTTTTGTTAACTGTGTTCCCTCCATGTTTTTCTGATTGAAACATCCTTGGCTGCATGCATGCCCTCAAACATGCATATTAGCTTCAGTATAAATAAACATATTTGACCCAGCTGCCTTCAGAAACGGCTCTGCTTGTTGTTTTCTTTTTGTTGACGCTAAACGAGAGTGTCACCGCCCAGGATCTTTTCACTCAGCCCTCGCTTTGTTGCCTTGAATGGCGTTCGTTCCCCCGACGGTCTCGCATTTCCACTGTTTACGTGAGATAATGATGCATGTGTAAGGATACACCGCCAGGCAAAGAGAGGGGCTGATATGAACTGTGACGGCTGCCTCGTCGGTCCAAACCAATTTGTGTTGAAACGGAACAGTGATGTCAGCTCAGACATCAGGGAATGTAATGAAGAGCGATGCTATAGGGGTAGATCTGTGATGCACACAGAGAGTAAAGGCTCCAGCACACACCCAACAAAGGCTTAAAGGTCCCGAAAGGTCAAACAAACATGAGGCCAAACCTGATTCTACTGATGCCATGATGTTGTTGAACTCATTGCCTCTTTGTGTAATGTTCTTAAAATGTAAATGGTATTACTTTGCTTGCATCTTGAGTCTAAGTGGACCTTTCTAGGAAATTACCACTACTTTGGCAAGAAGTAACCGATCAAGACATTGTGATGTCATGTCTTTATCTTTGGGTATTGAAAAATAGCAAAAATCAATATTGTTGTTAAGATCAACTTATAATGTACGGATAATGAACTTGTGTAGAAGTAGCCAACAACAGCAGAGCATTATACATCTTAATAAAAAGCTTGCAATAAGCCACAGCAGATTGTCAATACCACAAACCAAACAACAAGCAAAGATGTAAACCCTCCCCAGCAAATGATAAAGTGTTAGGTTGGAGAATTGTGGACTGTGGATTTAACACCAATGCCAAACATTTTTGACCTCAATCCCTCCTCTTTGAGTTATGTGGTTGTTTCTGTGCACTTTTAGTGTGTACTGCTTTATGAAACACTGCTGGGTTGGAGGGCAAGTCCAACAAAATGACAAAACAACTCCGTCAAACTTTGATTGAATTCTCCTCTAACATATTTTGTCAGCAGGAGAAATACCTTTGCCTATGGATTGCGTCCTTTCCTATTCATAAATCCTATTCTTTATTGTCCATAGAGTGCAGACTGCAGAGTATTGTGTTAATATTGTCTCTGACACCTTCATGGGTACTGATAAATTACTGACACTTCAATAACTTGTGAAATAAATGCTCTTGTGCCTATGAAAGGCAACAGTTTAATGTGTCGCTCCTTTTAGAACCCCATTACTTTAATGGAAGACAATTCAAACTTGATAAATTTACAGGTTTTTCTCATGGCATTGGCCAGATAAAAATTGCCTGGTAACATCAGCTCACTCAGACTGCTCTGAGGAATTGATGAGTCGTCCCCCCCCACCCCCTCTCACTCTTCTCTTGGCCTGGGATCAAAGTCTTTCTTCTCTTTGGTGAAGCTTCTCTGCCCTCTTCTGGCCTCAGGCTGTCATTAGGTCAAGTCATATTGATGCATCCACTAAGCAAAAGAAAATAAATATTGACATGGTATTTCTTTTGTACATATGTGTCTTTCTAAATCACATTGTTAAATAGTAACATAAGACGTCACGTACCTCAAATTAACCCACATGGGCAAATGATTTAGTGTCTATTTTAAAAGCTGGAAGTTAACAGGAAAAGAGAAACCTACATGTCTTGCTCTAGTCGTCTTTTTGGGGACAATTTCAATTAAATTAATAAACATAAAGATGAGACTTATTACTAATTTTGCATAAAACCACTTCAACTACCCCGAGAATACCCTGGATGTCTCTGGGCTCTAATTTGAGAATAACTGCAGTAGATTTTTTTTTTTTTTTTTTTTTTTTTAAAACACACTTTAGCATTAATGGATCTGTAAAGCCATCAGCTTGTCAGAGAGTGAAAAATGTCTGTGGCGTGAGGCATTTAATAAAGTAATCTTTGATAACTAATAAGGCTGTTTTTAAGAGCAAACCTAGCTGCCAATCAGTCACAATCAAAGTAAATGGTGAAAAGAAATGGATTGACAATCAAAGAAGCCGTCTCCATGGTTCACCACCCATAAGCTATTTCAAAAGAACCATGGAACTAAGTTTTAGCATGTTTCGTTATGAGAAACACACTTCCCTATTAGGAGGTAGGGAATGAAAAAAAGAAGGGAAAAAAGCTTGCATAGTCAAAACCATCACCAGACGCCACTGCAGCGGTATTTTTGAACTTGTGCGTCAGAGCTGCGCCTGTCGCCAAACCGCTTATTAAAACGTAGAGAAGCCAAGTGCCATAAAGACAGAAGGCGAGCAGCTTGTTATTATTCTTTCGGAGAGGTGAACAGGCTGAGATCAATGGCTGCAGTGGTTTCTCCTCACCACAACTATGGCTTAGTAAAGCACAAAAGGCCATGTGGCTCCGACCCATACAGTCACAGATATTAACTATTCCAGGGGCCTTTGAAAACAGCTGCCAAGAATAATTTCCCACATGTAACATTTCCCACCAAAGCCACAGAGTCATACTGGCATATTCTGTGCCCCACTAGACCGTTTGGGCCCTCACTACGATGACACAGTAGAATCAATGGAAAAATCAGATCCACATCACAATCCAGTCAATTTGCGTAAAGAGCTTAGTTTTTATTAGTTTTGTCCAATTAATGGAGCATACACAGTATCAGTAAAAATGTGTGCAATGTTGTGCAAATGAAATGTGGCTAAAATACCAGTTAGTGAGAAAGGAAAAGCTGCTATTGGGATGAATCAAGTACTTTCAAGTTGATGGAGTCTGTTAAGGCCTCCCATCCGTTGTCGCTCTGCTGTTTTACAGTACACTGAGGCCCTGTGTTAATGATGAAGAGGCTGGATCCTCTCCTGACTCTTGCCCTCATCACCCTGATCATTCTGATATACAGTGGGTACGGAAAGTATTCAGACCCCTTTAAATTTTTCACTCTTTGTTTCATTGCAGCCTTTTTCCAAAAATCAAAAAAGTTCATTTTATTTCTCAGTAATGTACACTCAGCAACCCATCTTGACAGAAAAAAACAGAAATTTAGAAATTTTTGCATATTTATTAAAAAACAAAAACTGAAATATCACATGGTCATAAGTATTCAGACCCTTTGCCGTGACCCTCATATGTAACTCAGGTGCTGTCTATTTCTTCTGATCATCCTTGAGATGGTTCTACACCTTCATTGGAGTCCAGCTGTGTTTGATTATACTGATTGGACTTGATTAGGAAAAATCACACACCTGTCTATATAAGACCTTACAGCTCACAGTGCATGTCAGAGCAAATGACAATCATGAGGTCAAAGGAACTGCCTGAAGAGCTCAGAGACAGAATTGTGGCAAGGCACAGATCTGGTCAAGGTTACAAAAAAATTTCTGCTGCACTTAAGGTTCCTAAGAGCACAGTGGCCTCCATAATCCTCAAATGGAAGATTTGGGGACACCAGAACCCTTCCTAGAGCTGGCAAACTAGCTAAAAAGAAGAACCCAATGGTCACTGTGGCTAAGCTCCAGAGATGCAGTCGGGAGATGGGAGAAAGTTGTAGTAAGTCAACCATCACTGCAGCAATCCACCAGTCGGGGCTTTATGGCAGAGTGGCCCGAAGGAAGCCTCTCCTCAAAGACACATGAAAGCCCGCATGGAGTTTGCTAAAAAACACCTGAAAAACTCCAAGATGGTGATAAATAAAATCCTCTGGTCTGATGAGACCAAGATAGAACTTTTTGGCCTTAATTCTAAGCGGTATGTATAAAGGTATAAAGATGAATGCGGCCAAGTACAGGGATATCCTGGACGAAAACCTTTTCCAGAGTGCTCTGGACCTCAGACTGGGCCGAAGGTTTACCTTCCAACAAGACAATGACCCTAAGCACACCGCTAAAATAACGAAGGAGTGGCTTCACAACAACTCTGTGGCTGTTCTTGAATGGCCCAGCCAGAGCCCTGACTTAAACCCAATTGAGCATCTCTGGAGAGACCTGAAAATGACTGTCCACCAACGTTTACCATCCAACCTGACAGAACTGGAGAGGATCTGCAAGGAGGAATGGCAGAGGATACCCAAATCCAGATGTGAGAAACTTGTTGCATCTTTCCCAAAACGACTCATGGCTGTATTAGATCAAAAGGGTGCTTCTACTCAATACTGAACAAAGGGTCTGAATACTTATGACCATGTGATATTTCAGTTTTTGTTTTTTAATAAATATGCAAAAATTTCTAAATTTCTGTTTTTTTCTGTCAAGATGGGTTGCTGAGTGTACATTACTGAGAAATAAAATGAACTTTTTTGATTTTTGGAAAAAGGCTGCAATGAAACAAAGAGTGAAAAATTTAAAGGGGTCTGAATACTTTCCGTACCCACTGTATGTCTTGTGGGGCAGATAACCTGACCCTCCTGTACTGCTCGTGCTATCACGCATGCAGTGAGGACTGGAGGGTTGTTCTCACTTCTAATAGCAAAATGCAGAGTTGCTGCTGTTTCCAGAAGGGCTGGACCAATACATCTGAATGTCATATGCCATTTTGGCCAGTTTTTTGTATTTCTATTATTTTTTTATACACAGATGTCCAACCCCTAAGAGAAACCATTCCAGTGTGACGTGAGAAGCTTTCAGTCTGTAGTAACACCTGTAATCAAACCCGTCTAGAGAGCATTAAGCCCATTATTAGCCTTAAGACCAGACAAGATGCCGTGACCTGCTGCTGTGAAGTCAGCAATACTGATCGAGCTGACAGTGCCACGGGAGGAGGAACTGGAAGCTGCCTAGGTGAAGTATGCAGACCTGGTTGCGTAGTGCAGATGAAGTGGATGGAGCGTGAGGCTGTACCCGGTGGAGTTGGGAGCCAGACGCTTTGTGGGTAGATTAACATCACGCCTACTCAAGGACCTGGGACTATGTGGAGTCACACTGAGCAGATCCACCAAAGAGCTCTCTGAGGAAACTGAGAAAGCAAGCCACTGGCTCTGGCTGAAACACTGAGACAAGGTTTGTGGAGTAACATCCAATTAGGTTTTGTTGCAGGGGGTGTAAGGGAGACGTCCCTGTTCACTGCCCCGCCACCAGGAGATGTTCTGGGTTAAGGTGCAACGGAAGACCTTGCAGCAAAACTTTTCGGTATGTGGTCAGGTTTAGGCTTGCATCAGGGAAGAGGACGCCCCTGCCATGCACAGTCCCCCACAGGCACCGCTGGAGGTGGGACAGGCCTAAGGCCCAGCAGAAAGACCACCTCGCTGTAATGAATAATGAGACACTGACAGAGCTGCCAGGCTATGGTATGTACACAATATACACACTTTAGTCTTCTGCTGGTGTATGAGGGATGGAAGTCACAAAAATTAAACATAAAATGCATTCTACTTATACATTCAGACTATGAAAATCAGAAAAAAACATCTTCTTTGCAGTGCAATGCCAAGCTGAACATCTTATCTGTGAGAAAAGCTTGGAAAGAAAAAGAGAGCTGTTTATTTTGGCAATACTTTGGCTAATGATGTGATTACGCCGATTGTCTAGGGCATTCAACACAGCATGTGCACTCCCATGAGCCATGATGAATGCTGTGCACTCCCATGGCTCATGGCATCATGGCCTCCCTACAAACAAGTAAAATAATTCAAAGTAATCATTATTCTGCTTTGGTTAAAGCCCAATGAGACTTACATTCATCAGGCATTTTGTGCCAAATTATATTGTGCCCCAGGATAAATAGAACACACACAAAACAAACAAGCACTTAACAACTAGGCTGTCATTCTCGCTACAGCTGTGCATGATGCTATCAGAGTGTAAAATGTTATAAGAAGTGGCGGCACATGAATTTTACACCTCCAGTACTATCCAACTGCAATTAACTGTATTTACTTATACAACGAACACAAAGTTACCCAAAACACAAATTACACATTCGGCGACACAACAGGCTTCCAGCCAAGGTGCTGGACCTCAACAACACACGTCACCACGCACACACAATAGCACATCGGCCCCTGACGCTGCTCAAGCATTTAACACCAGCAGCAACAATCTAAAGTCATCAAAATCATTTCACTAAAATGCAGACAAATCCATTAAACTTAACAAAAGCTGCTCATCAATTGAGGGAAAAAGTAAATCCTTTCTTTCATTAACTTCACATCTAAAACTCGGAACTTGTCCCCACCCCTACCCCCAAATCCTTCTTGTCGGTTATTGGCTGGAATGCTGGAACACTGGTTGTGTATGCTTCGTGATGCAGATGGGCACAGTTTGTTTTTGTTTCCGTTTGTAGACCCTGGGCTGAGAACAGGCAGCTAGCTACCGAGCTAGAAGTGTTTCTTTATTACATGCGAGAAAATAAATGATCTGAGATTAAAAAAAAAAAAGTTATCACACTGATGGCAAAAAAGCATTTTATGAGAGAAAAAAATAATTGAGAGAAAAAGTTTTTAAACCAATGGCAAAAAAATCTCTCTCAAAATACTTTTTCAAACTCTCAAATACATGCTGTATATATTTTCTTCCTATAAGTGTGGGAAAGTCTCTCAAAACGTTTTTCTTCTCGCTCTCAAAACCTAAGTCTGCTCTCGATTCAATTTTTTGCTGTCTCAGCATTTTTCTCTCAATGTGAAAATAGTGTCATGGGGGGGGACACGTTCCTATTGGCCAGTTGGGTGAGCACCGTCTTGTCTAAGGAGTCCATCTGAATCGAACTATACACTAACCAACCAGCCCAGCATAGGTTTGAATCATTTTAATGCAACATTTCCATGTATTCATGTTTTTGAACCTCTGAAGTTACCGTTGGACACGCCCAGGCATGAGACGGGAGGCTTGTACTCAGAACAGACGTTTGCATGATTACGCTCTCACTTTGTGAGCTTGTTTGACATTATCCTAACACAGTACACCTCTAAACATTATGGGCTGACCTGTATTTATCACATGAAAGCACAGCGACCTTAGCTTATGTTAAAAATCAATTTTATTAGATTGTATTGTCAAATGAACAAATAATATTTATTCTGTTTGCAAGTAGTTCCCTACTTGTCATTACTGGATAGAGCACAAGTGTTAATATATATTTTTTATATTTGATATCATACATATTTACAAAAGAACATCCATGTCTGTATTTACATTTTAGCATCTTTTATCTAAGGCACGAGATGCAAAAGCAACACAATTTGCATCGAAGTACAGTATATTTGAGGCAAAATGTTCCAAATCCAGAAACAGCAGATTTGCATTTTGTGCAGAGCAGAAAACAATAAGGTAAACTTTCCTCAAGCTTTGTTATGTGTTGATGTTACATCAATGATGTACCAAGTACGCTAAGATGCAACAATGTCCATCTACCTCTACATCTTGACATGCTAAACATAAGTTAGGAGAGTGGTTTGTGCCAGTACACATGCCATGTTGTAAACACATTTGGGCAAGTTCAATGAGTCATCAACTGCAGAGAAGCTGCAATTCGGTGGAGTTGCAACTCAAGGCAGGCGCTACCATGTCTGTCCCACCCAGAGCATCCTGCGCTTTGATCTTCAGGTTGACAAACTTGATCTTCCAGCTGTTTTTCTCCAGCGGAGAGCGGATGAGGCCAAATATTTGCTCAAAGATGCCCAGACAGGATTCACCCCTGTGGATGGTCCCAGCTACAGCCACTAGTACCAGGCCATGAGGGGAGGTTAGCGTCCTGAGGCCATTAGGCTGCATGTTGGGACTGAGGAGGAGGTGCTCATCCCCAGTCAAGGCCAGGAGACGACTGCTAACCAGTTCAGCACCCAGAAACTCATCCCTCTGTTCGTGGCCGGCTCTGAAAAGGGGGACACAGTTCTGTCATCACAGAGATCACATTTACTTTGGAGTTTTCATTAAGTTAATTGTAACTATTGTAAAACACAGGTCAAGTTCAAACTTCTATGTGCTTATCAAATCTTTTACATTATTATGATGGTATTTTTATTTTCAGAAAAATTAGACAATTGGCCTGCCCAAAATATATAACTGCTGTTAACACAGAAAGCTAAAAACAAACACATCTCCAATAGCTTAATTTCAATTGCCTTACATGGCATTATAATGGCTTTCTTACACAGAGGAGAGACGTAGTTTCACATCTGGCCAGAAGTGTTGTGGTCCCCAGTCCTGAGGGGGCTGGCCCAGCAAGGGGTTGTGACTGTTTAAGAGTTGGAAAAACCACTGGCAGAACTGCTGGCCGAGGACCACTGGGTCAAAGCCCACCTCAGCCATATCTCTCTCTCCTGGAAGGCTTTTGTCAACCACGGTCTTAAAGAAATGAGACGTTATTGATATAGCTTACTCAAATATATTTTCAAGTTGTGCCTGGGTGACGTAGTCATGTTCAAATAAAACATGCTGTATGCAAATATTGACACCATAACATAACATCACCATCTTACTTAAATGTTACTTCAGTATATTTAACCATGTCAACATATCCGGGATGTCCTCCTGTCCTTACCTTCCCAGACGACCAAAACTCCAGTGTCTTTTTCACAAGCTGGTGTTTCTCACAGTTTGGGGGCATCGCCACACCTTCTTGGGCCAGGTACTTGAATATGAGTTCGCGATAAAGCTTCTTCCTCTTCAGGAGCTCCTCAGCATTTTGAGTGTATAAGAGAATTGTTTCCATAGCCTCTATATGAACAAAGGAAAGGGTCAAGACAATTGGATGTTTTAATTATCTGAACATAATATCCTTTAGGCAGACGTTAAACAGCATCAGCAGTTCCGGTTTTGGTGTCCCTGGTGTCAGCTTATGCCTAAGTCAATTTTCGAACATGCATTCTTTACTTTTTCAAACACACTGGGACATTTGAAAGCGTCCCAGGGACACAAAAACACAGAAAAGGAGAGGAGGGAGACAAAACAACATACATACATACATACATACATACACACACACACACACACACACACACACACACACACACACACACACACACACACACACACACACACACACACACACACACACACACAGATAGATAAAATGCATTCTTTCTTTATTGGTAAACTTGTTGTGACTCGCTGATCTGAAATGTACGACCTTCTACTTCCGTGTTTTAGAATGAGTTCGTGCCAACCCTTCGGTAACGAGAGCTAGCTAAACGTTACGTATTTACATTGGTGGATGTGTTAACAACCGCTCGTATAAACTTTTACCTTAAGAAATATATGTTTTACATGAACCTGTCTGTTAACATATCAGAACATTAAGTGTAATTAACTAATGGTATGCGAGCTAACTTGCTCCTTGCTGTCTGGTATTGTAGCTATGTTAACAGACTGAAAGCATAACGTTAACGTTACCTGTAACGTTTTCCACAACTATCAACTTATTCGTGACTGTGTCACAAAGTGAGAGTAAGTCGCCTTTTGACATAGACTTTAGTATCTTTGTAAATCCTGCGCGCTCTGTTTCTGACAGCGTTGACATCTTCGACACCTGAAAACAACGTTTCTGTTCTCTGTCTATCTTCTCCTCGTCCATTTGTGTCCTACTATAAATGTGTCCGTACAGGAACATGTATTAGTGGGAAAACGTTCCGTGCAAAGTTATGTCCAGCAAATGACAATAAACTGCATTTATACCGATAGGTATTGTTGCAGTTTAAGGTTGAAATGCACACAAACAACCCTAACTACTCAGTTCTAACCTATTTTATACAATCTGTGTTATAACGTGTTACTGGCTATTGTAATATTGTAGTCAGCGTACAGAGATGACGTTCAAAAACTGGCTGTGTGGTGAGACTTAGCTAATATTAACGGTCTATGGTGGTGACCCAATACTCAGACACTTAATCCACCAAAAAAAAAGAGCTGATTATTGACTTCAGGAGGAGGAGAGAGGAACTTGCTCCTCTTTACATAAAATGAGACATGCTGGAGAGACATCTCCCAGGACCTTACATGGACTGCGAACATCACTTCTCTTGTCAAGAAGGCTCATAAAAAGCAAATTTTATCCTGGAGAAAAGACAGAATGGCGTTAACAGAATAAATAATCTGCTTCCATTTCAAAACAATGGGTGTTATCCATAGGCTGTTAGGTGGTATTATTTACAGACAAGCACGCTAGAATGTTAAGTTTACGAGGAGCACCTGAAGGCATCATAACACAAGAGACTAGCTAGCTAGCTAGCTTAACCATAGCAGCTAATATGGGCTAGCCTGCGCAATGATGATGCACTGCCAGTGCAGCTGGGTAATTTACCTGCAAGATAATCGACCTCTCAGCTGGTGTTATGCATAACATATGTATTCAATAATATGTTTTCATTAACAGGACTAAGGAGAACAGAGTTTTAAAATTGTACTGCCGAATTAATCAAGGGAGTCAATCGATAAAAGGTAACGTACCGTTATAATTTGCTAATATATCCACATTAGCTTGTTAACACCATTCACTGGTTTATTTGTATTGTAGCTACGGTTAACGTTAACGAATATTCAGCGTTAAAAAGTGTTACTCATATGCCACTAAATGAGTAATGTAATAAAGTAAATAATTGTTATAGTCTTGCCATATTGCTTTTCAAGTGTATCCCCTTGCTGAAGTCCAAAACAAATTTTAGAAATGTAATATAACTTTAGTCCTGTTTGTTGGTAACGCTATATAGCCCTTAAAAATTGACTTTTTTTTTCTAAAACAAAGGGCAAATCTACAAATTGGGGATCTCATACAACCGTAGTTTCCTTTCTTAATTTAAAAAGTCTCCATTGACTGATTTGTTTATCTGCAATTGTATTTAACGAGATAATTGCATTAGAAAAACCTAATTACTAAAACTAGTTAACAAAACCACTTCCAAAATTAGAACGTGTGTTGTGAAGTCACTCGGGGTTAGTTTATGCTTATTGTATGATTTCACTTCCATATTCGGTATACTAACTGCACTAAGTACTTAAGGAAATCTAATTTCTTGAGAAACTAGGACAACTCGTACTTTGCCCTGTTTTCATCAACATGAGGTGTGATCTAGCACTTGATAAGCCTAGAGTAATATTGCCTGACTGCTGGCCCAAAGCTGTGTAACAATGAATGAGGAACTGTGACATTGGCTAACGTCATACAAAGTCAGTAGAAATGAGGCAAGTCGGGCAAAAAAAGGTCCTCAACTTAAGTTATTACTCAAGTTATAAATGACTGTGAGATTGCTGGTTTAAATCCCTTAGCAGGAGAACATCACTCTAAACTACTATTAGACATCATTCAACGTACAGAAACCTGAGGACAAGTACTTGTATCATGCAAAAATATTTGGGGAACGGTCTCCTTCCTAAGCTAACACTAAGTGTGTGTGTGTGTGTGTGTGTGTGTGTGTGTGTGTGTTCACATGTATGCACATAAATTTATATGTATGTGTGCATAAATATACAATACATTTCCATTTGCACTTACACATCTACACACATACACATACAGACCAATACATATTAATACTCTCTCAAAGAGATCAACATATCTTGCAAAAATCAACATGTGAAACCACCCACTAACCCAAAGAAAGCAATAGTTTAAGGCAAAAATGTGTATATTGTTAACATTTAAATAGGAACTTTACATAGTTAGGATGTGTTGGATAATAAAACATCTACTGTGTAATCTACACTTGTTCAGTGGCCAAGAGCAGAAAGAGGACCACTAAACTGTTTTTGTAACATGGAGCTCAGCCAATTTTCTCTGGACAGCTACAGCTTAAAACTCTTTGCCCTCTTGTCTTTCCATAATTGCAGCAGATGGAGGAGTTTGACAGCAGTGCACTGGGCAGGGTAACGGTGTACTCTATCCAGGGCTGCCCACACTGTGTGCAGGCCAAAGCCACCCTGGGACGTTTGGGAGTACCGGTATGTGATGTGGATGTGGGAAGGCATCCAGAGCTTAGAGCCAGAGTGAAGGAGTTGACAGGACGCAGCTCGGTCCCTCAGATCTTCTTTAACAACATTCATGTTGGGGGCAACGATGACCTACAGAAATTGGTGAGGAGTGGCAACACTTCCCCATTTGACTATTGAACTTGTTGTAATGTATATTTTAACAGTGTCAAAAAAATCAGATTTTCATCTACTGTAATGTTTCAACTTGTTTGTACTGTATGTGTTTAACTATCTCAGGCTCCTGAGGAGCTTCAGAGGTTGGTGAATGTGGTCAAGAAAGAGCCTCTTCCAGCAGATGCTCCACCACTACCAGACAAAAATCAACCAGAGGACACATCTGGGGAGACTGATGGAGGTGAGGGGTTTATTGGTCTGACAGTTTGCCTTTTCCAGATTTTAGTTGTCTTCACATACTTGCTTAATGTTTAAGGATGAGTTTAAAAACCAGATCAGTTTCAGATTGGTTTAATCTGCTCAGAAATGGGTTTTGAAATGAACCACACTCTGGGGAAAACGTCCTTAATTTGATGCATTGACTCAGATGAACTATACTTGGAACTGTAGTTTATGTTAAGTGCTGGCATGTATGTTTGGTTAACAGCAGATGTGTGTTCTCATCTCCTACTACTGACTGACACAGACAGTTGATATAAGAAATTTGATACTTTGGATGAGCAGCTCGCCGGAGCTGGGACGCAGCCATTCTACAGTCGTTCCGCATCTTGTGGAAATACACATGTTGACTTAAATGGAAACCAAATTACTCTGATGCCATTTCGGAGCGGATCCGAGCCGTTTGCATCCCGTGTTCACAAAGTCTTTCCAAAGGGGAGGTTAAACTTCCTTTTGTGGAGAAATATTTTAATTTGGTGTGACCTACAAATATAGAATGTATTCCTTCATATTTGTATCATTATGTCAAAGCTTTCATTCCATTAGTCCTTGACCTCTCAAGAGTCTTGATTATAAGTTATCTGACAGTACATTGGACATTGTTTCAGCAATACTGGCCAGCTCTGGCTGTTTTGACGTACATACAGGCCACTGTATAGCCCAGCAAATGTGGTAATATAAAAAATAGTAAAGTTGTCAATCTTAATGACTCACTTGGATTCTATGCTGTTTTGTCTGGATTTTGGATAAACAAATTTCCATAACAAGGATTTTGCCTGTTGAACAATATTTCAATTAGCTTTGACATTCCTTTTAGTATGTTAACATTGAAACACAATTAATGTTATTTTCTGCCCACTTGTGCTCATGAATTATTAATTTGAGAAGATGTTATTTGTGTGCAATATTTAGTCTTTTTCTTTGTTTTCTCCATTATACCTGCATAGCACAATGTTTTTTTTTTGTTTCACAATGTTTTAAAATGTAAATCCGCCATGCTGGATACAGAGAAGCTATGACCAGAATAAATGATTTAGGTGCTTCCTTTCCCACCAACTAGATTTTTTTTTTTGTGCACATGCTGGACTGCACATACAGTGAGGAAAATAAGTATTTGAACACCCTGCTATTTTGCAAGTTCTCCCACTTAGAAATCATGGAGGGGTCTGAAATTGTCATCGTAGATGCATGTCCACTGTGAGAGACATAATCTAAAAAAGAAAAATCCAGAAATCACAATGTATGATTTTTTTTTAACTATTTGTATGATACAGCTGCAAATAAGTATTTGAACACCTGAGAAAATCAATGTTAATATTTGGTACAGTAGCCTTTGTTTGCAGTTCCAGAGGTCAAACGTTTCCTCTAGTTTTTCACCAGGTTTGCACACACTGCAGAAGGGATTTTGGCCCACTCCTCCACACAGATCTTCTCTAGATCAGTCAGGTTTCTGGGCTGTCGCTGAGAAACACAGAGTTTGAGCTCCCTCCAAAGATTCTCTATTGGGTTTAGGTCTGGAGACTGGCTAGGCCACGCCAGAACCTTGATATGCTTCTTCCAGAGCCACTCCTTGGTTATCCTGGCTGTGTGCTTCGGGTCATTGTCATGTTGGAAGACCCAGCCTCGACCCATCTTCAATGCTCTAACTGAGGGAAGGAGGTTGTTCCCCAAAATCTCGCAATACATGGCCCCGGTCATCCTCTCCTTAATACAGTGCAGTCGCCCTGTCCCATGTGCAGAAAAACACCCCCAAAGCATAATGCTACCACCCCCATGCTTCACAGTAGGGATGGTGTTCTTGGGATGGTACTCATCATTCTTCTTCCTCCAAACACGGTTAGTGGAATTATGACCAAAAAGTTCTATTTTGGTCTCCTCTGACCACATGACTTTCTCTCATGATTCCTCTGGATCATCCAAATGGTCATTGGCAAACTTAAGACCGGCCTTGACATGTGCTGGTTTAAGCAGGGGAACCTTCCGTGCCATGCATGATTTCAAACCATGACGTCTTAATGTATTACCTATAGTAACCTTGGAAACAGTGGTCCCAGCTCTTTTCAGGTCATTGACCAGCTCTTCCCCTGTAGTTCTGGGCTGATTTCTCACCTTTCTTAGGATCATTGAGACCCCACGAGGTGAGATCTTGCATGGAGCCCCAGTCCGAGGTAGATTGACAGTCATGTTTAGCTTCTTCCATTTTCTAATGATTGCTCCAACAGTGGACCTTTTTTCACCAAGCTGCTTGGACATGTCTCCGTAGCCCTTTCCAGCCTTGTGGAGGTGGACAATTTAGTCTCTAGTGTCTTTGGACAGCTCTTTGGTCTTGGCCATGTTAGTAGTTGGATTCTTACTGGTTGTATGGGGTGGACAGGTGTCTTTATGCAGCTAACGACCTCAAACAGGTGCATCTAATTTAGGATAATAAATGGGGTGGAGGTGGACATTTTGAAGGCAGTCTAACAGGTCTTTGTGGGTCAGAATTCTAGCTGATAGACAGGTGTTCAAATACTTATTTGCAAAGTATCATACAAATAAATAGTTAAAAAATCATACATTGTTATTTCTGGATTTTTTTTTTTTAGATTATGTCTCTCACAGTGGACATGCACCTACGATGACAATTTCAGACCCCTCCATGATTTCTAAGTGGGAGAACTTGCAAAATAGCAGGCTGTTCAAATACTTATTTTCCTCACTGTACTTGTCTTTCATGCATGTGGGTATGAATGAACATGTGTATTTTTTTGTGTTTGTACATGTGTGGCTTGGCATATTCCTGCCCTCAGAGTTTATGTTTGAGAGGGATGAGTTGGCGGACGTGATAGAAGACCTGAAACATGGCACTGTGATTGGCAGTCATTGGAGGGGCCTGACTTTGTACAAAAAGAGCTTCTCAGGTGATCAACTGGTTGACTGGCTGCAGAAAGAGAAAGGCATGGGTAAGTAAGGTCGCAGACCTGCAGTAAAACAGGCTTTTAGTGTTGTGTCAGTTTGATTTTTGTAGAAGTTATTAGAACAATCTGGAAACTCATTGAACTATCTGCCAACTCTTGACTGTGGCCATGTGTATGTTAGCCAGTGCTGAGGCCTGTAATACTGGCCAAGCATTGTTGCAGAAGAAGTACATGGTCAGTGTGCGTGGCTGTGGGCAGCAGGATGGCAGTTTTGGAAAAGGGAAAGACGCACTGTACAGGCTGTTGGAGGATGACCCTCATTCAGCCCTCAACACAGGACAGACGGCAGCCTGCAGTCCCATCCAGGGTAGGTCAGGACTGGATCAGGCTTTGGGGCATACACACATCGCATTTTAGGTTCATGCTGACTGGTGTCCTTTAAATGCTCTCTAAAACTCCTGTCCTTTCTTTGCTGCTGGCTTGGTGTATGACATTTTGGGTTTGCTTGGGTTTGTGTATTATGTCAGTGAGCTTTGTGGCGGGAAGAACTGAAGTAGAGCTTAATGATTTATCCGATATACTGTATGGCCTTCATTCCCTCAGTAACTTCTGTACTCACCTCCTGTATGATGGCTGTGATTCAGTATGAGCATGAAAAAATGCAGTGTGTTTGATAATACATTGTATAAGAAACATATTTGGGAAATTAAATTGAGCCCTATAATTTCTGTTATCAAATGCATCAAAAACTCCTGAACTGATACTGATAACACCTGAAGAAAAAAAATTAAAAAGTTGGCCTGTATATATACATCATTGGAGCCCTATTTCAAAACCATGTTTGTGTTTCCGCAGGTTTGCCGCATTCTTTTTGACAGATTAATCCTTTTTCTTGTTCTGTGCTAGTGGTTGCCTGGCTCTGTATTATATTCATACCGGAATGTTGCACACCTCTAGAGGCTAACTAACAAGCTGTATGATGCAGTACAACACAGGTGATTACAATCGCACTGCTTTTGTAAGTGTTAGTGTTATGCTTGGCCGTTTCTTCTCTTGGACTTATCTGCGACGTGCTTTTCTCACGGGTAATGTTTCCTAATGGTAATCTCATTTGTACAACATCAAAGTTAGCCTGATATTTATGTTATTCCTTTGTTTTCCTTGGGTTTATTTCACAGCTACTTTTAAATATACACTTACCGATTATGTAAGAGCATAATCGGTAACAGTGGCACCCCCACAATGTTGTCCCAGCTCAAGGGGTTAATGTTTTGAAATTGGGCTATGAACTGTGTGATTTTACATTACAGCAAAACATTGATTATATCTCATTAAAAGATCCAGTTATTGTTAAGATGTAGGGGTTTATGCTAAGACAGCTGCTTTTACCATTCACTTATTTATCTTTTTTTGCCTTAAAATGCTATTAAACCTACAAAACATTAACTCTCTCTCTCTCTCTCTCTCTCTCTCTCTCTCTCTCTCTCTCTCTCTCTCTCTCTCTCTCTCTCTCTCTCTCTCTCTCTCTCTCTCTCTCTCTCTCTCTCTCTCTCTCAGCCGCTGAGCTCTCTTTGCTTGTACGGGAGTTGGTTTTGAAATTGTTCTCCGATCACCTCTCTGCTGATGGCAAGGTAATGTCCTCATTACCTCTAGGCTTCTGACGCCGAGCGTATTCATTTGTATGTTTGGTTGTTTTTAACTGTAAGGTTATGTACTTTATGTGTTTTCCTTGCTCCCACAGTCTGTGGACTACAAGGGCATGTCAGTCAACCCTGCCTTTGAGCGGTACTGTGAGCTAGCCATTCAGCTGCAGAGGGTGGAGCTGCTTTCGCTCAGTCGGGAGGAGAAGCTGGCCTTCTTCATCAACATCTACAATGCCTTGGTCATCCATGGGTACCTACGCTTGGGGGCCCCCACCAACATGTGGCAAAGATACAGAGTATGATCACACAGCTGCACTCAAAGATAAATATCCCCTGTCCACAGAGTCCCTCTAGAGCTCAACAGTGTGGTTCCGGAAGTAAAAATCCCATTCATTTTCTCCATAAGGATTTTGAGGATTAGTGATTTATGTCTAAACCACCCAAGGTAGACTGACCATGAGCTCCTGTAAAAGCCGCTTGTCCATATGATATTAACCTTGTTTTAAGAAAAAACATGTTTTATGCTCTGCTATGCTTTTATGTGATGTCATGGAGAAATTCTACACTACCTATAATCCTAAACATAACAGTGACGTCTCTGATTGGGGGAGCTCGCTGTTACCATGGAAATCAATTGCTCCTCTGGGGACAAATAAAGTTCAACTTGACTTGAAATGTTAACCAAACTTGCAATCCGCTAGCGGTAGCGAGCGGGCTGCTCCCATTAATGTCTATGACCGTTTATCTACACAGCCTTGTACTGTTGCCTTTTTTGGCATTTTCAAAATGTTCTTTTGTGCCAAATTAAATGTTTTATGGTTAAGATTTATTTCATAGCTGGTGTGCTTGGCTCCAGGGTTAAAACTCTTTATATAAGCAGTTAATGAAATGTCTGAGGAGTTATTGAATAGTAAAATCACTTCTGAAAGCAGAGCCGTTTAAAAGGTGGGCTGTTACTGTTGAGCTCTTCAGAGTTAAGCCTATCAACAGCTATCAACTACTGCTTAAAGTATTTTATTTTTTTTAAATAATAATAATGCTCTGCTGATATTTCTCTATTGAAATTGAGGATAGCCATTTGTGGTGCTGATTTACACTAATTACATCCAGACTAAAATGCACAGAAAAAAGAAAAGAAAACATGCACACTAAGTGGCATGAAAGGTCATGTTATTTTAACCTTTTGTTATATTTAAGATTGTCTTACTATTTGATTCAGTTGACATCGTATTTAAGCAAGAATGGATGCCATTATATTAAAAATATTGTTTCCTGTCTTCTTCTTTTTTATAGTTCTTCAACTATGTGAGCTACCTAATTGGAGGAGAAGTGTTTACATTGCAGGACATTGAGAATGGTGTTCTGAGAGGGAACAGAAAAGGTGTCGCACAGCTTCTAAGGCCCTTCTCCAAAACTGACCCACGACTACAAGTATTCACATTCTGTTAAATCATAGCTGAACATTTCACTAATTCATCAATGACACTTGTGTGCAGAACAATTAATGTAACAAAGAATTCCATTTCCTATGGTATCCACTAGGTGGCCCTTCCCGATGCTGAGCCCCTCATTCACTTTGCCTTGAACTGTGGAGCAAAGGGCTGCCCACCAATTAAAACATACACTCCACAGGTAAGCACATTTCAAAAATACTTGGTCATCTACATATCTGGTAAATGCTTAGGGCTTGAATTCTAATCTACTCGACTCTATCAGGACATTGACAGCCAGCTCCGCACAGCAGCTGAGGCCTTCCTGGAGAACGACGACGCCTGTATGGTGGATTCTGGGAAAAGAGAAGTGCGACTCAGTCAGATATTCAAGTGGTACAAAGCTGACTTTGGAGGAACTGATGAAAAGGTAGTTATGACTGCCGACCTTGTGGTCTTATTCAGGCAACAGCAGTGGTAGAAGACGAATTCAGATCTTTTTCTTACGTAAAAATAGCAATACAACAGTGTAAAAATACTCTGTTACAAGTAAATGTCTTGCATTTAAACCCATTTATACTTATAAATATACTAGTACCAAAAGTATGCACTATGCAGAATGGCCCATTTCAGAATCATATATATTACAATACAAGATTATGATTAGTGATGCATTAATGTGTACATGACTTTAATGTTGCAGCTGGTAAAGGTGGGGCTAATTATATATATATATATATATATATATATATATATATATATATATATATATATATATATATATATATATATATATATATATCTAATCAGCAAAATAACAAAAGCGTACAATATTTTCCTCCAAAATGTAGTGGAGTAGAAGTACAGTACTTAGGTCGATGAACTTAATATAACAATCCATGGTTAAAATAGCTATACACTGGCGGAAAGAGATGGTGATATTAAAAACCCAGTAATGTTAGTCCACACAGCATTCCGGGATGGAAGAAAACGTGCTCTGGTTTATTGGCAACCAATCACAATTGTCATGGGCGGCGCTAAGCTGCGCGTGGTGTCGCTGCAGAATAGCCTCGGGAAGGAACTTGTTTTGGTGGAAAGTGTACGTTCAAAGGTTGTTTTAGTCGTGCAACAGAAAAATGGACAGACAGTCTAGCTAACTGTTTTAATGCAGAGATCTGAGGAGCAGTTACCATAGCCCTCATGAATCCACAGAGTTTAAAATTCCAACTCAAAGAAAGCGGAAGAACACAGACGTTGTTACACGCATCCGGCGGGATTTCCTGTGGCACCAGAGCAATCCCGGAAGCCCCGGAACGTAGGATATAGACTAACCCGACCGTAAACCTCACCGATTGTTTTATTTTTCTGCCTCCTTGTCTCTGTAGCTGCTGAAGTGGGTGGTGGAGCACATGGGAGACTCTCCAAAGAAGACCAGCCTGCAGGGTGTCCTTTCTGCTGGGAAGACCAAAGTCAGCTTCCTCCCTTACGACTGGAGCACCAACAGCACCCACTGAGCATGCACGCACCTTCACGTCCAGCTATATGCTATGTCTCTTTGCAGCCGTCAGCTTTCTACTAAGCTGCATCCACTTAAAGACCAGGAGGTTGGTGATGACGTGCTTGCCAAATGCAATACCACTGGTCCTCAATCATGCAAATGTTTTTTTAATGCAAATCAAACCGTAAATCCAAGTGGTGATAGTGGTGCATTTGCACTGACGCTACCATCAAGTCATCCTTCTCTTGTAGGCCAATCCTAGCTTGAAGTTCTTACTGTAAGCTCCGCTCAGATGACTTCTGTTTGGAAGTCGTAACTGTATTTGAGTTGTACATTTACATTATATTGGTTTGAAGTAACAGAGAGCCTATTACAGAAATCAAGCTGCACATGGAAACTTGTACTGCAGCAGCATAATTAACAGGATGAGATGCACATTAAGCGTGTTATTTACTTGCGTTATTAATGTCCTTTTGTAAAAATGTCAAAGCCTGAAAATGGACAGACATCCCCCAAATTATCTTAAGTAAATGAACGCGAAGAAAACTAACCAAAAGCATACTGTATGATAATAATATTTGTCAATATGGCTTCCATACTCTCCAGTCCTTGTATGTACACTTGTCAGCAACTCAGGAGTCTTAGATTATCACAATCTTCTCGGCTCAATACAACACTCGTTGTCGGGCTATTTACGCGGAGCATTTACTCAGAGCAGATAGATGATACAGACACACTGCCTTGACAAGCCATATCCAAACCCTTTGAACTTACCAAACCGACTCATTAAGCTGGTCCATCATGTAGACAAGCAGACCTTGTTTTCTACAGGGAATGAGAGTAATTAACGGTAATGGAACATTAGTATATCATCCTATGCTGTGGACATTAAATACTAAAATACAAACACTACTTTGCTTGTGGCTGGAAAACACGATTTGTTAGCCTTTTATTTTTATTTTTAAAGAAATGTGTAATTTATTTCCTTTCCTAAACATCTATGACCCGGGTGTCAAGCTCTTTTTCATTGGACAAACCAAATCTTGTTAGGTGACTGAGGGGCCTGTATCCTCTGGATTCCTCATATTTGTTGGATCCAGTCCCTGAATAAGAAAAAGTTTTACTTGTTGAGCACGCACAGACAGATGCAGCCGTCAGACTTTAGCATGTCTTGATCAGGTTTCATTTCTAACCCCTAGTGGTGTCTTGTTTCTCCCTTCCTTCTGGTCGAGCTACATGGTTGTTCAGCCATCTTTATGATCCAGGTCTTCCATTTTAAACCGGAAAAGTACTACTGCTGTATTTTTGGCACAGTCATTTGGTAAAAGAGTAATATTTTGAATTATAGAAATATTTATCAAAACTTCACCCCTTTGGGATGCACTCTGACACTTTGCATGTTTATCACCAACTTTGAATGCTGTTGAGACATATTTATACTTTTTCACAAAGAAAATGTTGACTGTTGGTCAGTAGGAGAGCACTGGGCTGGGCTTATTCATCCAGCTATTTCCAGGGAGTCTGCAGAAACTTTACCAAACATTACCCAAATCAGCAGTCATGAAAACAATTAAATGTAGCAGTTTAGGTCTCGATTAGAGTTTGCAGGTTTTTGGTGTGTTGAGTTTCTGCCTACAAAACTGCAGGATGCTTTTCATTTATTTTTCCAACATTGAAATATCATTTTATTAGTTTCCACTTGGCCTTAAACGTTTGTAAGACTTCATTTAAAAATAAATCTTCCAGTGTGATGGACACACATCAAGTGCATATAATTACTCTTTATGATTATTAAGGATTTTGTGTGGCTTAGTAAAACTATTTAAGGGCCTTTCTCTGTTTCCATAATTCAAGGATTTTCTTATCTCAGGTCAAAGGAAAATGTATGCGAGTGAAAACAATATTAAGTTGTTTGATGTCATCGATGCATGTTGTGTATAACAATTTCAACTCAGTTTGCACAGTCCATATTCCTTTGCCAAGACATTGTGTCATGCACATTACTATAACTGTCAGGATTCTTTGTCCTTAAGCGATAAGCAGCACCAAAGCATATGGTTGAAGTAGCATGTTAAAACTGAAATGCATTTGCTGCATGATACTGGAAAACTGTCTGATCTGGAACGCTGGCCTCTAGCAAGACTGCTTTGTAAACCTGTGTACTCAGCCATAGGAACCCTAATGTTGGAATACAGTATGTGCAATAGGTTTAAAACGGCACCCTGTCTTATTAGACTGTATTTATTGCTCAATACATTTATTCAGTGACAAGTGCCCCCATGGCTTTACTACTCAACTCCATTATTGAGTGACTGAGAAAGAAAGGGGAAGACATTTTGTGGGCTAAAATAGACAGAGAAAAAGGTTTTATTTACATATACTATTGATCCCTGTACTTTTTCAGAATTACCTCATGTATCAGGAAAACGTGATGCAAAAAATTTTTAAACAAGCAATTCTCTTTATTTTCCTCTTTCCTGGGGTTAACAAGAAAGCAATATGTTTATGAATGGTAAATATGCAATGTTGAACTAAAAAATAAAATGTATGAGTTTGTCTACAGTCTCTTTTACTTTATAATGGCATTGCATGCAACATATGTGCTTTAAAGCAGATACCACTAAAGGAAAAAGAAACTCCTTGGTTCTGGATTTACGTGAATAATGTGCAACAAATATTATAAAACAAGTATCCATGACAACAGCATAGTTTCAATTTGTTTATTCAAACAAATCTAATCACTTTCTTTAAGAAAATAGATGGGGAATTATCAATACCTTTACAAATTGAATCTATAAACATTTTTACAAATAAATAAGCAAGTTTAAGTGCACAGGCCCATAAAAACACATTAAAAAGTTATTAAACAGATCAAACCATTTCATAAGTATATACATAAACAACCCATGTGAAATATTCTACTTGACAGACAAGGTCATGGAGTTAAACGGAGTAGAAATAGAAAAGGTACTGTAGTACTGTCTTAAATGTTTACCACTGATTTAGTCTTGGCACTAATACAATTGTGACCATTTCTATACTGTACAGAATAACTGTGTGACAGTAAGAAGGCAGATTTTGGTCACAACTTTAATGAGTGATTCACAAAAAAACAAAACACCTCCACTTCGGTTGGAAAACTTAACAGTATAGAGAAGATAAAGTAGCCACAACCACCACATATCCACTATTAGTCATTTCTTGTGAGACTTTTTATAATCTTTGATACATCCTCTCTACTAAGACCAGAGCTCAGAGTTGTGCATGATTCATTTGGAAGACTACAATAATTAAACTAACATGCTAAACATCATTGAACTCATCTTTCCACCAGTTAACATGATTTCATACGGTTGCAAACACTGCTCATGATATACTGCATGTAAATCTACACTTTAAGGACAGGATTTTCAAATCATGAGGAAGCCATTGATGGCGGAATTTTGAACGCCAGATGTTTCAGAAGTCCCCCTGAGCATGATGGGACACCAAGTGTACAGCAAGAAGAGAAAAAACACTATTCAAAGACAGATTCTTAATACCAACCCATTTCTTTCCAAAACCGATTATTAGAGGGTGAAATAAATGATTGTTGTCCATGAATGAAGTTAGTTGGGGTACTGCGTCTATAACCTTAATCAGAGGCTCAAATAGAACCACTTGATCAAAAAAGGCTTTGGCTGTTGGCAAACGAAAGAAAGCCTGATTAAGTTCAAATTAAATGTACATTTTTAACAAGTGATTAAAAATGAGTTCATTTAGCCGACTGTTACAGGCTTCAGTTTGTGGCCTACATGGACATATACTTGATAGTGTCAACAGGCCAAACTGAAAGACAACCAAAAACAAATAAATACATCTTCCAGTTATATATACGTGTAACTGTAACTTTACCACGGTACGGTGAGTCCAGTGATACTTTGTCATTAAAATACTCAAATAGAAATACTGGGATTACAAGTTATTTTAAGGCGTTACATAACAGAGTATTGTGTTTGTTTATTCTAGGAAGGTCGTCTTGGGCCATATTTGGTTTGTCAGCCATTTTTCAGCGTTACATTTAGATTTGTTTTAATGACCCATGTCTGAAGACTTACCATAGATTAAGAGAATATACACTCACTGGCCATTTGTCAGGTACACCTGTTTAACTGTTCGTTAATGCAAATATCTAATCAGCCAATCACGTGGCAGCAACTCAAGGATATTTAGGCATGTAGACATGGTCAAAACAACATGAAAGCATGGATCCATCCTGCTTCATTCAAGGAATGTTTCCAGCATCTTGTTGAATATATGCCATGAAGAATGAAGGCAGTTCTGATGTACCTGATGTAAGCTAAGTGTACCTAATGAAGTGGCCGGTGAGTGTATTTATCACAGATTTGTTTTACCTACTTGACAAAATGACACACAAAGTTATGTTTTGAAAACATTGTGACAAAACTAGTTTCAGCTATTAAAAAGTATTGCTTAAAAAAGGTTCTGTCAATGAAATAAACCTCCAATTAACCGTTTTGGCACATTTTTGCTTACAAACTGGTATTCAGGAATTAAATAAGTACTGTATCGGAGTATTAGGAAAGGGTTCCAGTGTTCCTTTATCTTGAATGCTTGCCCTGAGCCAGCTGGCTTGTTTCCATGAGTACAGTCACCCCAGTTACAGCTCCTCTTCCCTCACTACTAACCTAAAAAACAAAAAAACAAATTGATTATCCAGAGAGTTAAAGTTGGTTAGAAATAACTAACCGCTTGTTACACTTCGTAATCAGTGCACCAAGCATACTTACTTTCGTCATCGGAATCAAAGCCAAAGAGTGCCGAGCAGGTGTTAAGGGCTTGGTGTTTCTGGAACTCTTCTGAGCTGCTGAAGGAGGAAAGACATTTGTCACAGCGCTGCCTGATCTTCTGTGCAGAGGCCACATCTCCCACCTGCTGCTTTTCTGGGACAGGCTCCACATTTTTCTTATTGCTCCAATAAGTGTTTTTCCTTGGAGAAGGCTCATCAGCGGGCCTCCTTTTGCGCATTGAGAGCCGAGATTCGTCCAGGTAGGTGGAGGGCGGCGGCCGGATAAAGGGGGCTTTGATGAAAGTCGCATAGGATGGGTCTTCGGGTTTGAAGGTTTTGTGCTCAGTGATGTGTGGCTCTCCGAGTTTCTGCTGTACTCCCTCAGATATAGTGGACAAATCCTCAGGGTCTCGGACATTCAAGGGATCCCACTCAATGGGCTTTCTTTTTCGACAGCTCTTCATTGGAGTTGTTGCAGCATTTCCTGTTCGGGAAGTGGAGCTCTTCCCCTCTGACACTTGGTTTCTCGTCTCAGCCTCATGTCCATTAATGGTGGCTATGCTCTCATCCATGGGCTCATGAGTGTTCTCAGTTTTCACACAGTTTGCAGGTATAGACAGGTTCGGATTACTGCCTAAGATTTCACAAAGCGGATCTTCAGTTTTTACAATTACGTTCAAATCCTCATTACTATAGACCGGACTCTCCCTCTGCTCCGTTTTATTCTGCAGCCATATATCCTCAACCTTCACCCTCTGCTTCCACGGAGCTTCAGGATTTATCTTCTTCTGTCTGCTGAGTCCCATCTCTACCTCCTCTCTTTGAGGCGCTGGGATGTAGTGTCTCCATTCATGGTCATAGAGACCTTGAAGGGTCGAGAATAGCTTCTCACAGTCTGTGACTGAACATTGAGGTCTGAAGGGCTGATGAGTTCTGACATGGTCCTTTAATTCTTGCAGCGTCAAAAAGCGCTGGGTACACTCCAGGTGGTAGCAGAAGTGCTGGAGAGCAGTGCTGTGGCGCTTCATGTGATCCTTATAATGCTGGAGGACCTGTATCTGCCTGTTAGAGGAAAGCACAGTCAGCACAATAAGCTCATCTCAAAAAATAGCAGTAACTTCTACTGAATGTGCAAAAATGGTGAAATTTGAAAACAATTACTGTACATTTGGCTAAGGAGAAGAAAATAATGGTTGTGAATTTGCATTATCTGCCCCATCAGAACAGTGTGTGACTGAATCAGTCTATATCGACAAGGTTTCATTTACGGGATTGTCTGGTGCAGCCTCCCATGACAATTGTTGGTTAAAAGAAATGGCAATAAACCAGAGCACGCTTTTCTCAGACCTTCCGCCGCAGCACTGTGGAGGAAGGTCTGGCAATGCGAGTTGAATTGATTCATAACTTACGTCTATTTCCACCATTTCTAATTTAGATGGGCACTAGATGCAGAACTGGGAAACTATTTATCGCCAGCTATGCCAGACATTGATTAAATGGATGTTGTGATGTACAAGCCATCCAACTTCCCACATTTTATTGTACCCGTGCTTAGCCCAAAACAAAATGTAATATAGAGCTACAAAATGTAAAGATGATCATGTTAAACTCTCCACATAAGGAAGCCTGTGATGCCCAACATATTGTATGTCTTACCTTAAACATATGCTGCACTTGTGTTTGGCCCACACAAAAGTCTTTTCCAGCACCTTCTCTTCGTTAATGTGGCATTTGATGGCATGCTTTCTTAGAGTGGTGCTGTTTCTCAAGAATACTCTATCACAGGATTCTGAGGGGCACAGGTGATACGTGATGTCCACAGCGTACCCATTTCCTCCTGTTGGCTTCCCTTCCCCTTCTCCGTCCTTCACTATCACAGATGTATCTTTTACGATCACCAGGCCATCTTTAATGACTACCTGCTCATCCTTGAAGTCTACCCGCTTGAATATATTAGCATCAGGGTTCTTGCACTTTTTGTGAAGCACAGATGTCTTCTTGATGAGGGTGCGGAGGTTCCTGATGATTCGATCTTCCCTCTTGAGACTTGACACTTTGGTTTTGCCTCCGGGTTTCTGTTCGGGAGTTTTCTCATCCGAAACGGGAGTCGGAATTTCATCCTGAGGCTGACTCAGTTTTTTCACATTATCTACAATTCCATTAGCAGCTGGCGTGCCCTCAGTGCAAGGCTCCATACCGGGGGGTTTCTGCCGGCACATTTCATCAATGTGGTCCAAGACGTGCTTTTTGGCAAAAGGGAGGTGCTTGAAGCGTTTTTCACAGAGTATACATTTTAGTTTTCTACTTTTAAGGTGTGAGAGAGCATGCCTCATAACATTTAGGCCTTTATAGTCTTTGCGGCAGAAGTTGCAGTGGTACGTCAAGTGGGCATACTTTTGAGTACGGAGTACTCTATCCTTCCACGTTCTCTTGGCTTTTACCTGGAGGAAAAGTAGTGAAACTAGTGAAAGAAGTGCTACAAGTTCAACAGAAAAAGTCAGTAGAATATCAAATCAAATTCAAAACAAAAGATACTTCAACGCGCTCATGTCATTATATTTCCCTTACTTATATGCAGTCAATGCAAAATATTCTCCCTGAATAAGTGTTTTCACAAGAATGTGTGTTAACACACACGTTTCACTGTAGTACTTTATTCAAAGCAAAATCCTGCAAATGCATCATCTAACAAGTAAGACAAGATACAGACACATTAATTTCTAATACAGTCCGGCAATTCGGAATATACAAATATGAAATTACAGACAAACAACTGACCTCAGTGTTTGACACTTCTGTTTGTACTGTGGGTTTGGGCTCCTGTCCTGTGTCGCCATTAACCTCATTTGGTGCTGAGGAGTCTGAAGGATGCACTCTCTCACCATCAGGCTTTTTGGACATAAGAGAGTAGCTGTGTAACATTATTGGACAATCCATTAAGTCTAAGGGCGGACCATCAAGTTCAGGATCAGCTTCAACAGCAGGAACAGCACCTTGAGGCTCACAGGGAAGACCTTCACAGACCTGTGTTTGAGATTCCATTTGGGTTTGTTCATTGGGACTGCTACCACAGACCAAGTCAGGATGTTTCTCAAGTCCATTTTCCTTCTCAAGATCATCCATTTGCTCACAATGATTCTCTTTCGGTTTGCTCATTTGTTCAAGTTCATTCTCCAGGTGAGGCATATCCAGCTCCTTGTCTTCTGTGTCAATTATCTCCTCAGAACCAGACTCCTCCTCTGTAAGGGACATTTCATTATCAGGGTAGGAGAGTTCCAGTTTTTGTAAAGGCTTCCGTCCTCGTTTTTTCCCTTTAACTTTCACCTTTTTCTCTTTAACTTTCACCTTTTTCTCTTTAACAGTCTGCACTTGCTCCAGCCTGGGAACACCCTGCAACCATCTTTTCTTCTGACCCTTCCTTTTCAAAATTTGGCTCTTCACATATCTAGACAAGTATTCTCTCTTGCGGGTTAAGGGGGCTTTTACAGAAGATGAATTCTCCATGTTAGTGTGATTGTGTCTTAGCGAATACACAGGCTTATTGCCTAAAGAGGTGGAATTGAGATTGTATTTGATCTCTGGATCATCACCAAAGTCGGCCTCATCGTCAGACATAGATTGGTTTCTCCTTCGCAGGCTTTTCCCCCATTTTCTCCTCTTAGGAAGAGCATTTTTTGATGGGTTAACACACTTTTCCATCTTTCCATCCACAGACTGCTCCTTTAGGAGGTCTTGGTTCACAAAAACAGCTTCAGTGCACTGGCAGGAATTGAAACCTTGAGTGCATGAGTCATTTATACACCTATTTATTAACAGCTCTTCACTGTATTCCTTCTCCTCTTCCTCCATCTCACTGAGAACAGCAGCCTTCATGGCCTTGTCACTAATCAACTCCAAGCAATGGGTCCTGAGGGTTAGGAGGTTCCAAAACTCAGGGTCAAAACACAGGCGCTCCTTGAGCATCTGGAAAACAAAGATGTAAAAGTCTTAGCGACAAATCATAATGCTAATATATCCAATATATCATCATATCAGATCATATATGGAACTCTTCATCCCCTCCCACCTGCAGAATATGGAAGCGAACACTGGTCCGGACAGGGGTGTTGTGGGGATGCGGTTCCTGGTCAGGATGCATGTAAAGCAGGCAAACAGTTCGGTAAGCTTCCAGGCTGCGTTCCTGGCAGAAGACCAGCAGGGCACACGCCCGACAGATCTCCAGATCATGAGGTTGCAGGAAGGCGATGGTCTTGTAAATGAGGGACCGGGTTACACTGTCTACCTGCATGTCACTCATCTGCAAGGCCCTGGCACAAAGCTCCACACAGACCTGGACTCCATCAGCCCCCAGCTGTCCAAATACAAATAATTACAACAAGGTCAAATGGTAGATAGGTAAATAAAATGCTTAGGGTTAGGTCACCAAGATGAGAAAAAATACATATGTTCAATTTGACTCAAGACAAAACTGAAGCTGTGTGCTTCCAACAGTGTAAAGAGTGTTTTCAACTGACAATAATCATAAAGGTATGAGGAGTGTGTAAGATCCTTGTCAGATCTAGGGGTTTGTCAGTTTGTCCATACATGTTTCTGATGAAAGCTTCAAACTAAGTGCAAAATATGTTTTCATCGTTTGTCCTGAGAAAAAAATATGATGCTGAGATGTCATTCACACCTCTGTGGTGACCAGCTTGATGAAGGGGAAGATGGCTCTGACGTTAGTAGCTGAAGAAGCCAGCTGCAAGCACTCGTCCAGGAAGCCATGTCTGGAGGGATGGGCCCTAAGATGCAACCTGCTCCAGATGAACACCAAATCCCTGCAGGAGGCAGTGGATGCCAAGCCAAAGACATCAATTATGTGTTAATTAAGCATCAACTATTCTTATTCCTAAGTCAGTAATCAGAGGCAGGACTGAACCAAATCAAAAACATCAAACTGTCCATCCTGACAACAGCTCCCCAAGATTTATCGTACACATATTGAGCAGACACAATTTAAAGAACCTAAATGTACATGTCTGAAGGTAATTCTTACCAGATGTAGTACATGTCTCCATTGTGCAGTTGCTGGGTAAGGAAAGCTTTACAGAGAGACAATGGAAGTTCATCTTTTTCAACGCTCTCTGTGTTGCAGATGATCTCCACTGCATCACGGCCATCTATCTCTGCCATCTGCGGAAGGAAGCATATGCATGCATAAAAAATACTCCAAGTGTAACAAAATAAATAAAAATGCATTACGATCACGGATACAAGGAATACAAGAAACATGTTCAACTGGCTGCTGCTTAACTATAGTGTCCATTGACCTCAATCAAACAGTATTGACAAATTTATGTATTTTTGTATACCATCATAACCATGAGTTCAGTTTGAATCATTTATTAGATTATTACTGGCTAATTTACATATTAGACAATTGATATCGTAGTCCAATTATTTAGAGAGAACATGCAATGCAATTTCTTCTCTTCCCCATTTAACTGGTGTAACTTTTTGTTTCTTGTTTTTAAGAATAATCATTTCCAACAACCACATCTCTGCCATCTGAGAAGGGCAAACATTTTCCCTTACACAGCCCCACAATGCCTCAAATTCAAATCCTTTGCCACTCTGTCTCTTACCTCCTTGTGGAGGTGTTCATGCAGTGAGGCCTTGTAGAGGCAGGTCAGGTAGGCCTGATGGAAGTACAGATGCTTTGCAGTCTCGCGAATTTCCAGGCAGCTCTTAGCCAGGGCCATGGCCTCTTGCATTCGTTCACAGGCACGCAGATAGCGAATCCGCAGCTCAAAGAATACTGGCAACTCTGAGCTTAAGTAGTCCTCAACTGCATGGGAGGGAATTACATGAGTTAATGTATATGATGTGGGGTATTTACATGTTGGCTTGGGTAATGTCAAATAGAGGAACACTGTCTGATTTTGGTGTCATTAGAATCCTACACTGGCCTGACTGAGTGTTATTGATGGCAAAGGGTTTGATGTACTGTAAAAACTTAGTCACATTATTTTTTAACCATTACATAAACAGCTTAATATACAGTTTACAATCAGCTATTAGTTTTGCTAAAACATTTTGCCAACTGCTGATGAGCTCAATACATTTTTAGGAGAAACTGGACTTTTGAAAAAGCTACTATTAATCATATACTGTAAATGACCAGCCATGACAGCCTGCAATAAAACTTCTGCTGAACAAATCAATATAAAACAACAGCGATTCCATTTATGTGTGGATTGACAGTGTGATAGAAATAAGGGCAGTGGTTCCCAAACTGTGGGGCCCAGAGTTATAACAGGATTTTTCATTTTATTGAAATAATGCATAGTTCTGTTGCACTGCTAGAAAAGCATGGAGATATGTGCCAGGTGAATGAAAACAGACAATATAGCTAGACTAAACACCACAGCTAACAAAACAAAGACAAGAAAATGCATAGTGGTGGCTACAATTTGATCTAAGGAGCCAACTGCCAATCTTCCAGTCAAATCGAATTGTGTCTTGATGACAAACCCTTCGTGGAAAAAGAGCTGATTGATGCGTATCTCTCTCTCTCTGGTTTAAAAACCCCTCAGTTAATTAAGGATAAACAGAAAGGTGAGTCTATGACACAACCTGTCACACACCTGATCAATCAGCATTGCTGCTCCACAAAGTTGTGTGTTCACCTCTTCTCTTCTACTGCATCTCTCCATTATGTTTATTGATGACACAACCCCAGTGGGTCTTATCAGTAGCAAGTCTGGTCACAGGTTTATAACGCAGTGTTTCCTGTGTGTATGCCATATCAGCTATTAAATATGGCAATGAACCTACCCTCTTTTGGTGTCAAGTCTGCCTCCTTCAAGATTCCTTGCAGCACTGGATTCTCCCATGGGCCTCCCGCTTTGATGATCAGCTTCACATGCTGAAGGTAGATGTTCCTGTGCCTCAGAAGCTGAGAGTGGCACTCCTGCAGAGTGGCAAAAAAATGGTTTATTCAAATTTTCTTAAAGAACACATCTTATTTTTGTGAAAATGCCAATCACAACAATGACTTTTAGGATTTCTTGGTTGGTTACTGCATACGAAAAGAATCTAAGTTACAACGGACAGCCGGAGTAGCAGTAGCAAACACTCAAGTCATTATTTTAAACAAAAGAATTTCTGGTAAGACCTGTCGGTTGGGTACTGGTAACTTTTACTAAGCACTCACAACTAATTAATGACAGGTATGGCAGTGGGTCTTATGAAAGTGTGTTGTGTGAATAAGTAAACAAAGGATTGCGTTTGTAAGTTGTTGTCACCTGAAAGGAATCAAGGATGTCTTTTAAAGGCTCTTCCACAAATTCTTCTTTGCTGAAAAACAGCATCAGTTCAAAGAAGCTCCTGCAAGACAATGAGAGGAACATTAGTTTGCAAAAAACATCTCACAGTAAGTGAGACAACCTCTTAATCCGTAATTCAGCTCATCAAACCCTTAGCAGTTATATTCCATGCAAGTGCTACTGTTAAAGAGTAAATAATGAGCACATTGCTGTGTCACTATTAGCAGCTGATCCTAGCAAAAAGCTTTTAGCTGTAGCTCTACTATTAGTATGCTCCAGCATTTTCCTTAAAGCTTTAGTGTGTAACTTTTTGATATTAATAAATGTCCGTTACGTTAAAGCCATTGCCAAATGTGTTGCTATAAAGCTAATTAAGACTCTCAGCTACAAACAACTTTGTCTGTATTTCTCAGTATGACTTTCTTCAGAAGATTGTGTTGTCTGTTGACCTTCCCACGCAAGAAGAGACAATTACTTCTTCTGACGAGTCCATCGTGTTTTTTTAATCCTCCTGTCCTCTTTAGCTGCTAGCAACTGCATCGAGGAGGGATGGTAGCGCATGCACGATCATGTAAGGCTTGTATCATGTAGACGTGCTGACAATGTTGTTGTCATTTCTTAGAATTCCTCATAGGGCCGACAGAAACTATGCACTACAGCTTTGACAACAACAAGCAAGCAAGACTGCCACGTCCACTATGGTATATGGTTTAGTTTTAGATTATCGGTATGGATATACAAAGTGAAGGCTAAGAATTCCTTAGTAAAACTCATACTCTAAAAGGGGCTGTACTTGACTTTTAGAACATCACCACAGCAGAAAACACATAATTGCTATGTATGTGGGTTTTTTCCCCAGTATTTTGAGTACAACCCCTTTAAGGCTAATTAGCCCCTTGAAAAATCAACAAACACTGTTTCAATGAAAGAGCTAAATATCTTACACGCTCCAGGGACGACCGATTTGAAACGAGATCGAGACGCTCCGTCTGACTCAGCGGCCCCCACAAATGATTAATCATTTTTATTCAATTCATGAAGTTGCTCTGAAGTTGAAACATCATGCTTTCTGGTAACAGTTACTAAAATAAAATTCAAACATAAAGTTTGCCTGTTAATGAAACTGAATATTCATTTGCATTGTAACAAATTACTTACAAGGCCATACTGCTGAGAACATAGTGGATGTGCTGACAGCCATCAGGGAAGGCAGCAGTGGCTTTAGTGAAACTGCAGAGCGCAGTGCGCAGCACCTTTAGCTGAGGAAGTGGAACTTGCCATTGCCCCGTGTACTCCTCAACCAACTGTGCAGGAAGAAAACAACATGTAGAAATATAAAATATTTGGTAATTTCAATATTATTTAATATTAAATAAAGTTTATTTCATAGTCGTATAATTTAACTTAATTTGCCTACTATTGAAGTTACTTGTAGGTGAGTGAGGTAGGGATTTTCAGTGCACATGCAATGATTTCACAGTCGTGTGTCTTAAAGAAAGCATTAGCTAGCTAACGTTAGTGATTACGTTATTAACTTTACTGTTAATAACATGATTGCTATTTCTTGCTAGAACACCCAATTGTATGTTGAGCTCATACAACATTAACGTTACCGTTTAGTCGAGTTTAATAAGCTTAGCGTAATTAACTGACTAGCTAGCTAACGTATTAAGCTAACGTTAAGCATTATCAAATGTCAAGCAGATATGTCGAGACCGACGGGTAATACATAGCATAGCAAGCAGCACAGTCGATATCTACATTTTTGTCAACTATTTCTGTTGCTTTTCTGACGGGCTATGCAACAGTAGCTAGCTTGGGTACACATATAGCTAGTCTGGAGGCTAACGTTAGCTAGCGAAGCTAGTAGCATTAGCAATAAACAGACGCCGACTATGGAGAGACCATCTCACAAAATGGAGTCTAACATACCTCACAGAACTCAGAGCAATATCCTTTGCTCGTCAGAGACGCCTCATCGCTGCAATGTCTACTACACAGTGTGTCCAGAGCTAATTCAAGCCCGTCTGTTTCCAAATCACTTTCGCTGTCCGCCATACTGTCTGCTGTATCCAGCGCATAGTCAAAGTTGCCAGGTTTGTAAGATAGTATCCTCCTATCCCCCACGACAAAACACTTCCGACCTGGCAACCTTGTAATTAGGCTACAAACTCGTCTTGCATTGCCAGACCTATCTCCATAGCTCAGTGGAAGGTACTAATAAAGTGTATTGTTTTTGACAATACACAATAAACCATCATCTCCAACCATTTTAAATGACTCTTATTAAATACAAATTTACATAATATTATGTAACTCATGAAATGGACCTATTGACAGCATCACACAGAGAAAATATATGTAGTTAGCTTGATGGCGTTAAAGTCAAATTATCACATTATGACATTGATTTGAGCCGGATATATAATCTTGAGCAAAATCTTTAAACATCTTCATCTTCATAATTTCTGTCTGTGAACGTAATTTCACAATGATCAGATTAATATTAAGAAAAGTGTTTTCAGTAGAATTTACAATCTGTTTTTAGTTTTACAGGCTCTAATTAGTATAACTATTACATATTACATATTCAAGTAGAAGGTGTACATTTTAGCAACAAACCTGGCAATAAAGAAGAAATGAAAGCTTACATATTCTTCTGTGAAAGAGGCATATTTCCTTAACTTTTCAAAGCCCTCCTCAAGGAGTCATTTTATAGCCAAATAATGTCTCTTAAATTGCTGTCAATTAAAATTATACTGGTGACATCAACTTCAGTAAAGAGCATAAGCATTCCTGTTGTTTACCGTCAGTAAGAAGGGAATTGGGACAAAACATCCTTACCTCTAAGAACATCAACCACTTTTTTAGGGCCTGCTGATGATTGAGGGAAAGGCATCCTGTTCTCCTCGCCATGTTGGAAAAAGAGAAAAGACTTTGCCTCATTTATGCCTGATGCCTCCATTACATACAGCTATGCTGCTGCTGCTGATGCTGCTGCTGTTGTATGTGTGCTATGGAGAATAGGCAGTCCGTTTCATAACAGATGTGGGCTAAGTGGTTGGTGAAAGCACTCCACAAGCTTGTGTGTGCATGCACATATACCCTCTACCTATACGTTTTATTTTTTACAGGTCCCATGGCATGACAATTTCACTTTATGAGTTTATTTTTAACAGTAATATATGTTCCCTAGCCTGCCTATGATCCCCCAGTGGCTAGAAATGGTGATAGGTGTAAACTGAGCCCTGGGTATCCTGCTCTGCCTTTGAGAAAATGAAAGCTCAGATAGGACGATCTGCAATCTTGCCCCTTATGAGGTCATAAGTAGCAAGGTTACCTCCCTTTTCTCTGCTTTGCCCGCTCAGAGAATTTGGCCCTACCATGAGAGAGAGAGAGACATCATGGCTTAAAAAACGAGCAAAGTGGCAGTTGGTCAAAGCCACAACCCTAACCTTCACCTTGCCCCCCCTTCTCCTCCTCAATACAGACTCAAAAATGGCACATATTAAGGAAAGCTCATTGTGGGACTGGCTCTAGTGGCTGTAATTCTGCACCAAGGCTGTATTTTGGGAAAGAGACTTCGGATACAGCAGTAGGGGACCACCAAGGGTATACAAAAGCATCAAAAGAGTGCCATGTCATGGGACCATTAAACTTTTGAAACAAATTGCAGACTTCAGTTTGGATAGGTGGTGCTGGGTCAAAAACCACTGTTGGGACATAGGACTCTATTTCTGCCAGTGGTGTTTTCTGGAGAAGAGAAAGTGGCAAGTTCATGAGAGTGGCAAGTCCATGTTTTCCTGCTGGTTCCTAGAGACAAAGAGACATATGAGACATAGTGTGGACTTCCACTTCTACAGCCTACCTTAGCAAATCAGGTAAAACAGAAGCGACTGGCCCCACCATATGTGTAAGGAACCACTTTCCTGCCTGCATCAGCTCCACAACAATGGTGTGTGGAACTGGGAACTTCAAACTGGTGAAAAAAAGATAAATAAAAAAAATATTTTTCTTTCCTCATTTTTAAAATACAAAATTACATTTGACCAGGATCCCCGTAACAATATGTTTGACAAGACAGAGGGGAAATAAAGTACGTCTGTTATGATGGGAGGGTTAATGTTAAAGATTCACTATCACACATAGGCCACAGTGAATTAAGGAATTATGTTTTAATGTACTCTTTTAGAATATTTCTTGTATAATAAAAAGCATACACATATTTTCCATGAAACAGGCAGGACCTGTACAATTTGTTTTAATTACTTTTATTTGTTTGGTGTATGAGGCCATATGAGCAATACCATATTTCCAGACCCAGAGAGAGAGAGACAAAGAGAGAGAGAGCAAAAGAGAGAGGGAGAGAAAGAGAGAGAGAGAGAGAGAGAGAGAGAGAGAGAGAGATGCGTTTCATTTCAGCCAACTGGAAAGTCTTTCTGCTATCCGCAAGGGGGCGCTATCACATCAGAATATGGAAAATAACTGGTCTCTTCACATTCAGCAGATCAAAATATGGGGTTGCAATACTATCAATGTTCATTGCTGCTATAATTCTCTCCATATAAATACTATACCAAATCTTCACTCAGGAAATGATCATTAACTCAGAAGAACGGGGGAAGTGGGCTGTTTATTATTTATTATTGAGACAGAGAAAGACAAAGAAAGAAACCGTTTACAATAACTGGTCATACTGTATAACAAACTGTGTATTATCTCTCTGGCATACAGTACACCCTCACACATGACTCATCCACAATATTTCCATCAACATATCGTGTTCCCTTGGAGGCAGTAAAGAAATAGTAGTTCTATTCCAAGTACTTGAGTGGGATTAATGTAATGAGGATTTCTGCAGTGGTGGTTCTCACATTCATTGACCCTATGCTGGCTATTACATGGGAGCGAGATGGGATAAGGTGTTTAATGGCTCCAAGATAGATGTATAAATAAAAACTCTTGGCAATACTAAATATGTTAATGAAACATAAAATGTTGTGCAAAACGTCATTTAAAGTGGCAGAGTCTGTTGTAAAGTTGAAACAAGCTCAATTTTTGTATTGGTCCCCAAGTAAATCTTATTTTAAAATTGTGAATGTTTTATTAATAGTATGATTTGGTCCTAGAACATAAAACATTTAATTGACATTGAAGGCATTCTTAGCTGTTTATCCTAAACATTTATACCATGGTATGTTGAGTTCAGTGTTGTGAAATTTATGAATGGCAGGCAATAACTTCCTGCTTTTGGATTCTCAAATTAATTTAGCCAGTACGTTGCCATTACCAGACAAAAAGCTTTAACTATATACACATTTATTATTCATATCTGTTGGAGTGTTTTGCCGAAGACAAGTCACATTCAACAATTTTTGTTAACAATTACTTTGACAGTCAATCAGATAAATATCCCCCTCTATAATATAATGGCCACAGGAAATCATCACTTGGTATGGTGTGGTATTTTACACATTAGCCAGCAGCTTGGAGTAGATACAGGGGAGGTCATTAGATGGAATGGATATAATGGTCAGCTATTTCAAGCTCCTTTAATGGGGCTCTAATGCTCAGAACCCAAACCTCAAAGGTCAGTGATGGCCTATTTTCTAAAAACCAACATGTCCATGTCCTTTCAAACACACCAATTAACATCAAGGAAATCTCAGGCCGCTAATAATAGCAGGACTTGGATTTCAACATGGAATTTTGCTTCAAAGCTCATTTCTGAGCTGGTGCCATTTAGGCTGTTGGGATGTTGGGTGGAGATGGAAGTCAATCCTTACTGTCTCTCAGGCACATTTAGTCAGTATGCAGTCAGTACTCTTTTTACCTCCAACCTTTAGTTTACCTGCCAGTTACATGTGCATGTGTGGTGGTTTATGGGTAGGATCATACACAATTGTAACCATCAGAGGTAATGACTGCACCTAACAAGTCTTTGGAAAGCTTTTTTAAAGTCTTCATTAAAGATGGTGTAAATGAGGGGGTTGATTAGTGAGTTTAGGTAGCCCAACCATGTCAAAAAGTCAGCCATCTCCATCGAAGTACTACAAGAACTGCAGGTGTTAACGATCACCTCCTTGACAAAAAATGGCAACCAACAGATGACAAAGGCCCCTATTATCAACCCCAATGTTGATGCCGCTTTGCGCTCCCGGGAGCCTGAGATCCGTGGTCCTTGGTAAAACTGGCTCCGACGTGATTCACTTCGCGAATCACTACGTGACTCACTATGTGACTCATGCCGGCGCGACTTGCAATGAAAGCTTTTACCGATGCACGCACCCGTTCACGGGGAGGCTCCTCAGTAGAGGGTTCAGAGAAAGACTTTTCTGGTGGGCTTATGGGCTCTGGACTTCGAGGTTCTCCATTGCCGTCACCATCTCCAGCAGGGTAGGATGATGGGATCATGCTCCCATTAGTCATGCCTGAGTGACGGCTAGCCCGGCTGGCCTCCCTGCGCATATACAGGGTCTGAGCGGCCCGATAGATTTTGTAGTAGAGGATGAGGATGAGCAGCAGGGGAATGTAGAACGCTCCAAGGGTGGAGTACAAGGTAAACGTAATGTGATGGTGCATCATGATGCACTGGTCTTCCTGCTCTGTATCCCCGCTGTAGTGCCGCCAGATTAGAGGAGGTAGTGAGATGAGGATGGACAACAGCCACACCACTGCCACCATCGCCCCAGCCCTGGCTCCCGTGCGTTTGCGGGAGTACTCCACTGCATCCGTAATGGCTCTGTAACGGTCGATGGCGATTGCAGCAAGGTGCAAGATGGAGCATGTGCAACAGGTAATATCCACACTCAACCAGATGGTACACACCACCTGGCCCATGTGCCAGGTCTCTTTCTGGATGTACATAATACTGAAGGGCATGACCAGCACAGCCACCAGCAGGTCGGTTACTGCTAATGAGCAGATGAGGTAGTTGGCTGGGTGGTGCAACTTGCGTGTGACTGCAATAGCTGTGATCACCAGGCAGTTGAAGAATGTAGTCAGGATAGCCAGTACAGACAGGGTCAGCGAAAGCAGGATCTTACTAGGAGGGAGTTTGGTAGTCTCCAGTGATTCATTACCACTGCTGTTTGTGGCAAACACCCCTTCAGCGTAACTGGGAAAATCCATTCTGCAAGCACAATGGAAAGGGAGTTGTACATTAGATTTAAGGGAGCAAGGAGTTAAGGGCTGTAATTTTTGGGCTGCTGTGTATATTGTTTTTATTTAATTTGGTTATAATATGGCATGTAATTTAATCAGTCATTCAGCATTTTAGCGCTATAAAATGATTGCAAGAATTGTACTATTCTTCCTCCTCTTCTTCTTTCTGCACTTTATACATAAAACATGCCAAAGTTGATAAAAATAAAGTTTTCACTCAGAATGTGCTTTTAAAACTGCTGCACTTTAAAGACTGTGCCTAAGGCCTTACAACATTAAATGGATGAAAATCTATTTTAACTTGCCCACAAAGGTTTTCCAAAAACTCTTAAAAAGTCAAAATCTAGCAATCCAGTCCTACCTGTCTATTCTCTAATGTGTTGTATCCAGTTTGTTCAGTGTGCAGCAGGATCTGTCCTGGCTAGTTGGGCCATCACATAACCTCTGTCACTCATTAACACCTGGGAGAGAGAGAGAGAGAGAGAGAGAAAAGTGTGAGAAAGAGATAGAGAAAGAGAGAGGAGAATAGGGAGGTAAGATTGAAGAGAGAAAAAAGACTTAGAAAAAAAACAAAAAAACAAGCCAAGGACGAGTACACCTACACAGCAGATGAACGAATCGTGAATGGTTTATCAAAACCTAATGTTTGCATGTTTTTTTTAATTTCAATTTTAAGATGATCAATTGAGAATTCACCAATGTGACTTGCATAGCTCCTTGGCTTGCACAATAATATGAGTTTCCTGAGATCATAATATCACAATTGTAATGCTGTTTCAGAGGCTTTTCAAACTTAATAAGAATACAAAAATTTGGAGGATAACCTTTTTGGAATTATTTCCATGAACATACTTAAGCCTATTTGAAGCCATACAACATCAGACAGAAATATTCGGTCAGCTGCTTTAATCCAAAAATATCACTCTTTAAAGGTCCCATGCTCTTTGGATGCTTTCATATTATTAATGGTCCCCTAATACTGTATCTGAAGTCTCTTTCCCAAAATGCAGCCTTGGTGCAGAATTACAGCTATTAGAGCCAGTCCCACAATGAGCTTTCCTTAGTATGTGCCATTTCTGAGTCTGTAGCTTTTGAGGAGGAAGGTGCAAGGTGGAGGCTGGGGGTGTGGCCTTGACCAACTGCCACATTGCTCGTTTGAAATCCATGATGTCTCTCTCTCATGGGTGGGCCAAATTCTCTGGGCGGGCAAAGCAGAGAAAGGGGAGGTCCAGATTGTCCCATCTGAGCTTTCATTTTCTCAAAGGCAGAGCAGGATACCCAGGGCTCGGTTTACACTTGTCGCCATTTCTAGCCACTGAATTTCTAGCCATATGCAGGCTTGGGAACTCATATTAATGTTAAAAAAACCTCATAAAGTGAAATTTTCATGCCATAGGACCTTTAACACCAGCCACTACGATTGTTAATATTATTGTCGGTGCAGCTCTCCTTTACTCTCCACTTTGCACAGTATCCTGAAGATATGAGTGGGAACAGTTGCTATAGAAACAACAAGAAGTACAGTACTTTTTACTTAATGTGGCAATGGAGCAGAAGCAGCCAAAGTCTGACTGTCGGGTCTCTCCTGAGAGTGTTTGATTCCCAGAGTAGGTCCAGGGGGGAGATAGGTGGGTGAGCGGGGTGCCAAGGCTACATGACAACAGAATGAGATCAGAGATTTCAGTTCACTTAACCTGAACAGATGGCAGTGTCAGCTAATATAATGTACCAGGAAAACTTTCAAAACTCCTTTTTGACAAAAAAAGTATATCATTCTCAACATCATTACAATATTGAGCCCATTAAACAGTATAATTGTGTAGTAGCAGTGCAGAGGCATATTAGTATTATTTCCCATCTTCATTTAAGGTGTGGGCACTGGCTGTTCCTTAGCCAGATTGAGTCACCTAGGTGCTCTTTGCTTAGTGCGGTGGTTTTATAAAGCATACTGACACAACCTTTTAGATTATTGAAGAACCACAGCACTGTTCTTTTACATTATATTTCTTTACAAATTATTTTTACTTTATATTTTTTCCAGACATGCTCTTCTAGCTCACTGTTAACAGTGCCAGAGCATAGTGTTAAAAAAAATAAAACAGCAGCTCCGGCCTGTTAACAAAGGTTGTCAAATTGATTTTCAGTGTTGGTGCAAGAAAATGGCTTCCTAAAGTGAAGTCTTACTAAAAACTTTAATTTAAGCTCTTTGCTCAGTACAGTCGGGCACTGTTCATTATGCTACACGGCAAAAAACTATCAAAATGTAAACGGTTTTATAGCTATTCTACAACAAATTGCTATGGACCAATATCTGCTTCTTCATACCTGTAATTTAAGTCCACAGAATGATCTTCCTGAGTGTGACGCAATTATACACGCCTTCCCATTTACAGTAACCCTCGAATGAATTTGGAAAAAAACATTAATTGATATGCAGATCACTTTGCTCAGATAAACAGATGATAATTATGGCTGCACTTCTGTTGTGCTCCATGTCACTGCAATGACATATTCAGAAAATAGTTCTTTTTTAGGTGTTTGTGCACAAACATTTATTTAAATAGACAGTATGGGCTCAGTGAGGCGTGTGTTTGAGCATGCCTGTATGTAGGCTATGTAAGGAGATTGACAGTATGTGTTGCAGTGTCATCCTATCATAAGATGCAACGAAAGAAAATCATCTGCTTTTGTCTTAAAAGTTCTAAAACACAGGCTTTCTGTTCAAGGCCATCTTAAGATACACTCCAGTGAGCCAGAGTGAGTCGGCTCTCTGCTTCATTCAGAACAAAAACCAGTGCCCTTGCATGAATTTCAGCAAAACAGGGAAAACAGCTTTCATTGACGATGGTCACATTGTTGTTAAATTATATAGTAACTTTCAAGTTTGCTTTGTATGGTGTTGCTACAGAACATTATTTTCATTAATTATCTACTGATGAGGGTGATAAGCAATAAGAACCAGTAATCCCTGATAATGTTCAGTAGATTATATATTATATTAGCAGATTTATTCAGCACATAAATAACAACAATGTTCTAAATCAATTTGAGTTGGTTATTATGAGACAGTAATATCAAGCTACAGAAATACTGTATGATGATGCTTCGGCAGTCTAAGAGTAACAGATTCAGGATGTGCAGATAATGACGAGGCTGACAAAGCAGAAACGTGTCAAATATTTCAACCACTTTCAGACTTGAAGATATAAAGATTAGTTTATTCCATTCTCAACTTTTGCTTATGGTTCAAACACATAAGCAACACCGAAAAGAATGTCAACCTCCTGACATTCAATTTCTCTCTCTTACAAGAAAAGTGAAGCTGCAGCTATGACATGGATGACAATCTCTGAAACCCAAACAGTTTGGCCTAAGCAGGGCATCAAGCTGCCAAGACAGTGTCGTTATTAAGGAGGGGCGTTGTAAAAAAGCTGACTGACAGCCTCTGGAAAGAGCCAAAATAGATGACTTACTGCAGCCCCTGACGGCACAGCAACTTCCATTTATTTTCCAGTCTCTTTATCTTTATTCATCTACTGTGTATTTAATCTGGTTCTGGTTGTAAATGACAACGTTGGCAGGAAGTAATAACGCAAAGGGCTTCCTCTAAGAACATGAAATACTGTTTTTGTTTTCTCCTAAAACTAAAGTGGAAAGAAATGTTCTACAAAAGTGAAATATGAATTATACAATTCTGGTACAGAAAAACACCCTACATAAACACATGGCCATGTTTTTGGGAATGTTAATAGCATGGGAGGATTTGAAAAAGTAAAAGGCTCAATAGAGGACTGAGTACTTAAACCTTCCCCTAATATGTTGTCTTTTTTTTCCTATTCAACTGCTATTCATTTTTAATCACATGTTTACAGATGAGACCACTAGCAAGAAAATCCAGCTCCACATCAAGTATTAATAAAAAATTAAAACAAAAAAGTATTTGTGACTAGTATTTGGGATTATAATGACAAGTGACTAAAAGACTTTGTGGGCTAATTGCTAATGTTTGTACTCACTGTCCTGCTTTTCACAAAAGGGTTGATATCATTCCAATTACAAGCGGGCTTTAGTGGGCTAAACTGTTGTCATGTTCACTTTGCAGCATGCACTGTACTTACTCATTGACCTGTGTCCTCGTTTCAAGCTTGACTGGATCACTTCATGATACACACTGCACACATTTGGATGTTTTGATAGCTAACGTTCTTTTTCAGTGATTTCTAGTGTTGAATGATTTTGATGAGTGGATGGTTTTAGGACACCTCAGTGCATCACATCAAATTGTAATTTTTACCTAATTTCTCCCACTTTGTGGTGTGCTGTGTGTAAATATTTGGGATTTAAATGTAAAGATTCAGTGTATGTGCACTGGAGGCTTGTAGTTATACTAGATATTTGGCCATGATTGATTGGCCAAACCAGTTGTGATGTCATAAAATCCTGCTTATGCTTGTGTTGTGCGTACACGTGTTAGACTCATAATAAGGAGAAATTTTGGTTACACTTAACTTGAAGCTATCTACATAAGAGTGACATGACACTCTGATGAACGTGTCATAAACATTATGAACAAGTCATAAACTAGAACTGTTGGGTCCTTGTAAATTATAGTGTGGTCTAGACTTACTCTATCTGTAAAGTGTTGATAATGTTGATGATACTCACTGATAAAATTGAATTGAATAAAAACGTATATGACATGACGCTTCTATAGTAAGTGTCATTCGGTTTTGTCATGACAAGTTATGGATAGGGTTAGGGTTCATGTGTCAGGACTGTGTCATGTCATTCTAGTAAAGTGTTACCCAAACTTTCCCCCTTCAGCAGGTAAAAGTGAAAACAGCCCTCTAGTGTGAAAGTCTGCCCATAAATCATTCTGTACAGTGAAAGATCCAAATGAAGTAACAATAATTAAAACCCATTTTTCAGTGAAGGATGTTTAGTAATGTTTCTGTTGACTGACTTTGTGGTCTTCAATTGACAGGATAGAGCTGAAGACAGGAAAGGGGAGAGAAAGGGGGGATGACACGCAGCAAAGGCCCACGGGTCAGAGCCAAACCCAGGCCGCTGCTAAGGCCTATGGGGTACACACTCCACTGGGTAAGCTAGTGGTTGCCCCTGACTGAGATGTTTAATCATCTTCTACAGTGCTGAAAATGATCTATTGGTTCTTGTTAGCATCTGTTGGTCTATTTGTTGTGAAGTTGGTCAATGTGTGCCATTACACTCAACCTGGGATGTGATTGCAGTATATAGTTGAATTTCCCTATTTTGTACTTTTGGCTAAGGCTGATTTATATACAGTACATCCATGCATTAGCTTAAACTGAATCATTTCAATGAAGCAACATACAGGACAGCCATTACAAATGTCTACACCGTGAAAGACTGGTAATGCTTCTGGAGGGTTGGTGATGTATGATTATCTAACTTGTGTGAAGAAATCTTGCCTCAGTGTTCTACTGCTGTCACATCATGCGTGAGTATGGAAGGTGAAGGTAAAAAGCAGATTTACATAGGAGGACGAATTCTTTCATAAGTAGAGACACTTCTTATTTGAGCTTATGTCACTTTTTTATATACATTTTTTTGTCAATGTTATTTCACTCGCTATTGTTGTGCCGTTAACTTTGACTAACACTTTATTCTACTTCTGTTGTTTTTAAAGGCACTATTTATATTAACTTGACTTGACTGAAGACATGAATTCCCCAAAAAAAATAATTGTAAGAAAACTGTAAATTGAGCCAAGGTCAGAATCAGAACCAAGCTTGACAAATGGTTTGGGGTTAGGGTTAAAAACACTTGCATTTAGATGCAAAACATGGTAGAATTTATTGTTAACTGTCTTCAACAGATGATGAGAGTGCCTCAATAAGCAGCTATCAGCTCATACATTATGGTGATTTCACTGGCATGCACACATGCAGCATGTGGTACTGCAATTAGATAATGTGAAAAATCGCTCTGATTAGACATTCCCCATAATTATAAAAAGCTTCCGCTCAAACTTTATCTAGTGGGCTTTATCTGGTGGGCAGTGGTTTTGGATTCACATTAACAATACACCTTTAGTGTGACTATAGCAATACATGCCAAAAGTAGTGTACTTTTAGTCAGTGGTTAATTGCCACTGGTTTCTGTCAACAGTTTCTTTTAGACTCCATGAAGCAGACATTACCTTTAAGCTGATTGAGTCCCTTTGAAGCCAGCATGACTGGTGGTATGTTTGATCTGCACTCTTAAATTGGAAAGTGTTGGATCAAAACCCTAAGTCACTAACAGGCTGACTTACAATTTACCTTGATAATGCCTTTTTACTTTGTCACAAACAACAATACATAAGGGTCTTTAAATCAAGGTACAGCAAAACAATCACACAGACACAATACTAGTTGGTTAATTCTCCGCTCTTCTACATTGCAAATCATTGAAAGATGAATGAAAATGACATTTTGGGGAGGCACTGGACACACACAGTTGAATGAAAAAAGAGAGTCCTCTTTACATCACTAAACATCCTAACAACTCAACTGCCCAGTCCAACCAATCATTTCTCTGTGACCTCATCCAAGTCGCCAGGTAACTGTAGGGAACAGCTATGTGTCTCATTACCTTCTTGTAGATACGTCTGCTGCCATCCAGGTATAATGGAGGTGAATGGAAACCTGTTGGGGCTATTTTAAAGCAGCATTTTTCAACTCAGTTGTTTGTAAAAAATGCTTTGATTTCTCTAAATATTTCATTTCAGACTGCTTGCTTAGTGATCATTACACAGACAGAAGCTGGATATGTCCCCATAGTCCATGTGCACCTGCCCTAGCTGGTAGTTTTTGTAATACATTAACTGTCAACGGGAAAGCTGTCACTATTGTATAAAAAAGATACTTTAAAAATAAAAGTTGCTATAACGAAATTAAAATAATCTCCAATACAACTGTCGGTAATATGAACAGGTTTGCTCTGAACAAACAATACAAATTAGGATGAACACGTTATAAATCAGATATATTAAATCAAGTGGGCATGAGTTAATACATTCATAGAATAGTGTTAAATTGACAAACTGGATATAATTTGGAGATAAATTAAATATTACTGCGAAGATTAGATGTGTCTTGCATCTGTGCATAATCTGTGCATGTCCAAGTAATGTATTTGTATGTGTAGAGTCTTCATTTGCTAATTCATTATATATAGAGAGAGATTTGCTCTGGGGTTTGATAACAGAGACTGAGACTCTATTAGTGCGATTAAAAAGCTCCAAATAGCTGCAAAAGTGAGTGACTGCATGCTTTCCCATTACACTAAAGTTAATATCACAATACTACTCATTAATGTAGCTTTAAGTTATTGCATAAGTCAATGTGTTAATATTAACCTGATATTATTTCTCAAACATAAACAATGACTCTTTGCAAACATCAAACATGAGTTTGTACAGCAGCCGTTCTCTGAGTCAGAGAAGACACACACACACACACACACACACACACACACACACATGCATAGTTCCCTAAATCAGCAGGAGCTAATACCTTATTATGGACTGGGCTGAGGCAATGAAGCAAATGGCTAAACTAATGGGAAGTCAATGTAAAAATGCATACCGGTAATTCATGTGGAAAGTCCTCATATGACTAACATCAACACTATGAGAAGATTAATGTGAATTGATGTTTCTTGATTCAAAAAGTTTGCTGTTGCAACAGCAAACTCTGATGTCTCAGAAGTCAGGTTGTCCCTGAATGCATCAACAGCATTGTTCACTATACTGCATCACAGAAACGGACCAATCTATTCAGTAAGTTCCTTGCAGTTGATTGGTGCAGATCAATGTTATATGGTTACACTCTCATTTTGGACAACATTTCAATTAGAGTGATGTTGGAAAATGTAGCTACTAATGCAGGATAGAAACTGGGTGATAAAATAAAATAAGTAGTTGTCTTGGCTCACTCTCTGTATATGATTGTTCAAGGTGGATCTTTGTGTGTGAGAGAATATCATGGGAAGGGATGATTGCTTTATTTGTATTAATGACATGTTTATACAAAGAAATTAGAAAACCTTCTAAAAAATTCAATTAACAACACTGAATTTTCTTCTAATATGCTGCTGAATCAAACTGCATGCTCTCCATTGTTGGAAACAGATCAGTGATTAAAACCTGCAAGGTGAGAGAAAAGGCTTTGAGTGCAGCAGCATGAAGCTTTATAATTTAAATATGTGTGAGAATGACTAACACAGCTGCTGGGCTTGAATATATTACAAACTTCCAATTGAATTATGTTATCAAGTGTTGAGATTAAGGGCTTTCAAAAGTAATTTTTCAGACGGCCCATCAGCCTTTACTCTGCTCACCAGCAGATAATATACATTAAAAACGTTCCTAACAAAGATGATAAGATGTGGTCATCATGGTGGCTCATTCATTACGCTAGATTACAATACCAAACTATACTACTACAAGACTGTGTCATAAGTTAAATCAATTACAGACTCTATCATTGTGGCAATGGTATTAGATGAGTTTACTTGATAATAAGATAAAGAGAAAGTCAGTCAATGATCAATGATGCTTCTTGTAAACCCAACCTTAACCAGCCAAACCATCGGAAATTAAATTACCTAATTAAAACTTGGCAGTGATCCAGCCACTCTTAAAAAAGAACAATCTAAACAGGTCACAAATGAACAACTATAGCCCGATATCAAACCTTCTGTTTTTAAGTAAAATCATTGAAAAAGTGTTTTTTCGACAACTCAACCACTTCTTGTCACTAAACAACAGTTTTGATACCTTCCAGTTGCTTTTTCAACCACACCACAGCACTGAGACAGCTCTTGTCAAAGTCTTTAATTACATCCACCTTAACACAGATAGTGGCAAAATTTTAGTCTTAGTATTACTTGATCTCAGTGCTGCATTTGACACGGTCGACCATGACATACAGTGAGAAAATAAGTATTTGAACACCCTGCTATATTGCAAGTTCTCCCACTTAGAAATCATGGACGGGTCTGAAATTGTCATCATAGGTGCATGTCCACTGTGAAAGACATAATCTAAAAAACAAAGTAGAAAGTACATTTTTTTAACTATTTATTTGTATGATACAGATGCAAATAATTATTTGAACACCTGTCTATCAGCTTCAATTCTGACCCTCAAAGACCTGTTAGTCTGCCTTCAAAATGTCCACCTCCACTCTATTTATTATCCTAAATAGATGCACCTGTTTGAGGTCGTTAGTTGCATAAAGACACCTGTCCACCCCATCCAACCAATAAGAATCCAACTACTAACATGGCCAAGACCAAAGAGCTGTCCAAAGACACTAGAGACAAAATTGTACACCTCCACAAGGCTGGAAAGGGCTACGGGGAAATTGCCAAGCAGCTTGGTGAAAAAAGGTCCACTGTTGGAGCAATCATTTGAAAATGGAAGAAACTAAACATGACTGTCAATCTCCCTCAAACTGGGGCTCCATGCAAGATCTCACCTCGTGGGGTCTCAATTATCCTAAGAAAGGTGAGAAATCAGCCCAGCACTACACGGGAGGAGCTGGTCAATGACCTGAAAAGAGCTTAGTGACCAAGACATCATGGTTTGGAATCATGCATGGCACGGAAGATTCCCCTGCTTAAACCAGCACATGTCAAGGCCGGTCTTAAGTTTGCCAATGACCATTTGGATGATCCAGAGGAGTCATGGGAGAAAGTCATGTGGTCAGATGAGACCAAAATAGAACTTTTTGGTCATAATTCCACTAACCGTGTTTGGAGGAAGAAGAATGATGAGTACCATCCCAAGAACACCATCCCTACTGTGAAGCATGGGGGTGGTAGCATCATGCTTTGGGGGTGTTTTTCTGCACATGGGACAGGGCGACTGCACTGTATTAAGGAGAGGATGACCGGGGCCATGTATTGCGAGATTTTGGGGAACAACCAAAATACAGCCGGGATAACCAAGGAGTGGCTCTGGAAGAAGCATATCAAGGTTCTGGCGTGGCCTAGCCAGTCTCTAGACCTAAACCCAATAAGGAATCTTTGGAGGGAGCTCAAACTCCGTGTTTCTCAGTGACAGCCCAGAAACCTGACTGATCTACAAGATCTGTGTGGAGGAGTGGGCCAAAATCCCTTCTGCAGTGTGTGCAAACCTGGTGAAAAACTACAGGAAAAGTTTGACCTCTGGAATTGCAAACAAAGGCTACTGTACCAAATATTAACATGGATTTTCTCAGGTGTTCAAATACTTATTTGCAGCTGTATCATACAAATAAATAGTTAAAAAATCATACATAGTGATTTCTGGATTTTTTTTTTAGATTTTGTCTCTCACAGTGGACATGCACCTACGATGACAATTTCAGACCCCTCCATGATTTCTAAGTGGGAGAACTTGCAAAATAGCAGGGTGTTCAAATACTTATTTTCCTCACTGTATAACTAGACTGATTGGACAACTGGGTTGGCCTTTCTGACTCAGTACTAAACTGGTTTAAATCCTGCGTAAAAAAACAGGGACTACTTTTTGTCAAAAGGTAATTATGCATCTGAGCATACAAATATGAAGTGCGGAGTTCCCCAAGGCTCTGTTCTGGGGCCTCTTATGTTTAACATCTACATGCTTCCACTGGCTCAGATTATGGAAAACAACCAAATAAATTAACATAGTTATGCAGATTGCACATACATTTACATAACTTTATCACCAGGGGACTACAGTCACAAAAACTGACTAAGTGAATTGAACAAATTGACAACTGGATGTGCCAGAACTGAAAAACTGAGGTGGTTGTTTTTGGAGCAAAAGAGAAAAGATTGAAAGTCTGTGCTCAGCTTGAAACAACAATGTTAAAAACACCAGACAAAGCCAGAAATCTTGGTGTTGTCATGGACTCTGACCTGAATTTTAACAGCCACATTAATCACATTAATTACAAAGTCAGCCTATTATCACCTTGAGACTATATCAAGGGTTAAATGACTTATGTGTCAACAGGATTTGGAAAAACTTGTCCATGCTTTTATCTTCAGTATACTTGCCTGCAAAAATGCTGTCTTTACAGGTCTCCCTAGAAAATCAATCAGACAGCTACAGCTGATTCAGAACGCTGCTGCTCAAGTTCTCACTAAGAGCTATTACCTTTATAAATCACTAAGCGGTTTAGGGCCAAAATTTATTTCTGATCTTCTACTACACTACAAACCACCCAGACCTCTCAGGTCATCTGGGCCAGGTCTGCTTTCTGTCCCCAGAGTCAAAACTAAACAGGAACAGCTCCCAGAAAACTGCAGATCCGCTGCAACTCTCAGTTCTTTTACATCAAGGCTAAAGACCTTTCTTTTGGATGTTGCCTTTCTTTAAATGGCCATTTCTTTAATGTGTAATTTCTTATACTGCATTAACTTTTATTCTTGTGTTTTATCTGTTTTTACTTTTAACTGTTTTTATGTAAAACCCTTTGAATTGCCCTGTTGCTGAAATGTGCCTTGCCTTGGTCCACAGGGTGAGAGGGGGAGTGGCCAGCGGTTAGAGCAGCAAAAGCCAACGTGTGCTTCTTTTACCGATATGTATTTAACGATATCGCATTTCTAATCCAAACAACGTCAAACTTGACAATGCACTTACTCATGCCCCTAGTAAGACACTTGTTTGAAATCAATTAGGCTAAAGGTTTGAGAAATATGTGCATAAGACACAGACAGACAGACAGACAGACAGACACAGATGTTCCTGCAATTTATAGAGAGATGAAAGGAGATTACTTCCAACATTCTTTTATGTATTGGATTGAATATAAAATTCACTACTTAAAAAGAATGACAGTTACTTTTTAAAATGCAGATTTCTACTGATAAAAAATCTCGGAATGTCTTTCGTGATCGGTCTCAGCCTTTTGTGATGTGTGTATTGTGCCACTTAATATTGCGATAATGATAACAAAACATTATATTGTGCAGCCCTAGTGGAAATCCGTTGAGGCACTAAAACTGGGTGCATTGCTTTGGCAACATGAGATCAAGCTCATTTATTAAGCATTCAGAATTTATTCAACGGTTTTACTCTCAATGGTCGATGAAGACCTGGAGAATGGACACATAAATTATGTGCTTGTCCCCATCTAAGACTAATGTGAAATGGGAGGAAAAATTGGAAGTTTCTCCTAGCCAGCCTTTGTGTGCATTGCTTACAGTATCTATTTTTTAAAGCTTGACTGCTACAATGTGCCCTTGAGTGCTGCCGGATGCCAAATTCACCAAGCAGTAATCTAACATATTAGCTTTGATCTTTGACTTATCCCACACATTCAGCAAATACAAGTTCAATGTTTTGTGGTTGTGAGAATGGCACTGCTTGCCCACAACTCAGCACCAACAGAAAAGTAATCAAAGTCACAGAAAGGACAAATCTACCTTTCTGTGTCTTTGAAACATCATTCTCTGTGAGGGGGAAATGTGTACAGGTAGTTTTTTGTTCAATAATGAAAGAAAAGAGGTGGAGTTTCAACCACCATGTTTCACAGATGTCAAGTTTCTGATAATGGCAGATACTCTGAGATGAGTCCTTTGTGTGGATCCCATTTGATAGCTATTTTAAAATTTTTAATCAATTAATTTTAAAAGCATATTATAGAGTGAATGATGTACATTGCCCTACTGCTAATTCCATTCTGATAAATAAATGTTCTTCCTTTGCGCTTGTTGTTTGGTTTTGGTAGATCTATTTGGTTGATTTATTTTTAATAAACACTGTATATCAGAAGTTGACAGGTGGTAAAGCAATTACCGGATGAATGAGACATTAACTGTATGATACACCGACACATTAATGTCCATTAAGTATTATGTATTTAGTCTTAGATTTTTATTCTTTTTTATTTTTATAGATATTGTATTTAATGAGCATTGTTGGAAGGTGCCTGCTGCCTAAGATTTCCATTGCCAATTAATTGCTCACCTCAACATGGCACACATGATAAGAAAAAATAACTTGAACTTATTCACCTCCTTTGCTCCAGTCAGAATTACTATGGCCGCTAGAGGGCTTTGACACTTTTGTCACTTTGTCACAGGTAAACATACAGTATGTGATTTTGGGGCTGCTGCTGAAATGACTGATGCTGTCTTTCTTCTTGGAAGTTCTTATTACAGTGTATTAACAGTATGTTACTCTTTAAAAACAAGGCTATATGTATCTAATAATTATAGTAATTATAACCCAAACCATGTTTCCCTAAACCTAACCGAGTTGTTTTGTGCCTAAACCTGACCAAATCATTAGAAGGCAAGGAGGGTTGAGTATTGTTCACATTGGAACTGATACTGGTACCAGTAACAATACATGGAATTCTGTACCAGTACCCTACAGTACCTTTTTTCAGTACTTGCTCTCTGTAAAGATAAATGGGGAAAAAAAGCATCCACACACTCAAGTCGGAGACCTTCTTTAACCAAAGGCTTGCTTAATTACTGTAAATACAATTTTTGAACAGACTTGAGTATGTGGATGTTTTTTTCCCCCATTAGTTTTATGGTTTCTAGTTCTATAGTTTGTGCCTCAGCTATGCCTCATACCAGGTGACTGGTGTTTTGTTTCTCTATTTATTCTCTCTCAGAACAACACTAATTTAATTACAGTTGTAAAAATAAGTCCAAACATATTCACTGGGAACATTTTGTTATTTATTTTGAGCATTTTCACACCACACACAATACACAAAAAATATTTTCCTATTCTCCCTTTTCCCTCCCAAAATCATCCCTACAACCTCCAGCTTGTCAGTCGGTCACCAGTGACTCAGAGGAGGTGTAAGCACACCGCAACCGCTTTCGGGAATGTCATCTTATACAGTATTGTAACAAACATCCGTGTAGTTTTAAAAAGTTTAACAACACTTGGGACTGCTTTATCAGAATAGCCCTGACTCACTGTGACTTGATCAAGCTGCAGAGGAGATGTAGTGCTCCTCCATCTCCACGGCAGCACCGCTGTCCACTATGCACATCTTTGTGGTACTCAGTGGTACCACATATTTGATTTGTTGACTGGAAATATTTGACTTTATGAGTTGACAAGGAGCGATTAAAAACTAACAGGCTTGCTGTGATGCTAGTGAGGGTATCAAGATTCAGTTGCCCTCAACAGGATGAGCAGGTGAATAATGGACGACAGATGGGAAAATGGTTAGTTGGTTGAATGGATGTAAAAAAACTAAATTGTACTTCCGCCATTGCACTCTCAAGCTTTGTATCTTAGCCCCACAACTGGTAAGGCTGTAAGACAAGGAACAATTTAAGTAAAGAATGTTGCTTCATCCAACACTCTTGTTTTGTGAAATGTAATGGACATTGTAGCCTCTAGGCACTGCTAGTGGGGCTTTGGGCTTTTATTCTTGTTCCATTAGGAATCAAATTCCTGTAAGAAGCCACAGGAAAAGACCATACTGGGGCCACTCTTCTAGATGATGCTAGTTGATGGATGGTCTCTTAAGGTCAACTTCAGCCCCTACAGGTTTGTCAAAGTTACAAAGTAAGGTAGACCTACTGCACAATGCCAATTCCTTTCTGCTAACAAGAGAACAGCATGCAAATAGGCGCTCTCTCCATCTGTCTCTCATATTGTCAGACACACAAACAAAAATCCCCAAGGTAGTACCAGTATGTTTGGTCTAAGCTGTCTTTGTTTTAAACCCCCTCTTCAAAGATCCCTGAAAAAAAACAACGAGCGCTGTCAAGCATTTGCATAATTCTGGAAGCTAATGTTGGCAGAAGAATTTGATTTCTCATCCGTCATGGATTAGTGAACATTAATTAAACATTGATTCTTGAATGTTATGGGCCTTTAAAGGTAGCTGAGAAGCATCTAGTAACGTTCATAATTAGCGTTTCTAGGAGACACATAAGGGAAAGACATTCAGTTCAAAAAGGCCTATTTTCATTGTCTGACATGATGATGATGCAATGTATCCAGACAGATTTTGATTGAGGCCCTCGCCACTGCCAGTGAAAAGCTTTACATCAGATAGCCTATCTGTCAGAGCTTTGTTAGAGCCACTGTGAAATAGAAAGGCACTAAGAGCTTACACAAGCCATGACTTTAACAAAACATGTATCCAGCTCATCAATTTACGTGGCTGGATCATAAAAGCATGTCAGTTGCAGAAACTTCCTTTGTCCTGATGAAATTATAATTAACGCTAAAGACAGCTATGTCACAAGAAAGGTCAAACAGAAATGTAGTAAACATTCCTATCCTGTCAGAGAAGATAAGGCTCTGTTATTTAAACTTGGTTGCATTCTATGATGTAATCGAGCAAAACCAGCATTATAAAACAGAAACAATGCGCCTAATTAAAAATACGGAGCTGTGTAGGTTGTTCATGTACCAGCCATATATTATAAACCTCTTAGTGTTATTTCAGATCAATGAACTTTTAGTTCACCACTTAGACCCAGCAGGCTAGAAACAAAATAAATAGAGGGGAAACACTTGCTCAACATCATTGTAAAAATAAGCAACCATGTCCTCTCGACCTTCAAATTGGCTCCGCTAAAGTATCTTGTTTGCCAGTCGGCTGTCACAGGTTATAATTCACAAGTCAAAGTTTGTGAAATATTCATAGCACAATGCCACAACACCCAATTAGTAGGAGATTCAGTAGCAGCATTGTTTTTTATCTCTCTTTTTTCTTGTTACTTTAGCATACATTGGTAAATAGCATGTTGTACTAAAATCACCTCTCAGGATTTCTCAAAGTCACATTTTTCAGCTACCTCTCACTTTTGGGGTCAATGAAATTTTGATGTCGTAAGCAGGTTTACATAAAGTTGCAAGGATGCTTTCATCTTTTTCACCTGGATGACTGTTAGTCGAATTAGTAGAGAATTAGAGGAGTGGAGAGCATTTGTAAATGTTTGACATGTTTCATTTTTTACTGTCCAACCCCCATTTGCTTTTGCTAAACTGTCTCTTACCCTCCTAGTGTTTTATGATTGCTACCATTTCTTTTCTTTGGTATCGATCACTAGACAAGTATCATCATCAGTATCAGTAGAAAAAAATAAGGATTGTTAGCTCCCCACAAAAAAAACAGGGTGCTACAGGATGTACTACAGTAAATACTTGCTCATGCCCTCATATCATCAGAAGTCACACTGTGTCCTTGTTTCACACTGCTACCCATCACTGGTGTCCATTATTTTTCTTTCAGAGATAACTCCCCCATTAAGTACCATGAGTAAATGCGATTCCTCGGCCAAAAAGAACTCACTGTGGAGACCTTCTTCAATATTTCAAGTCATTAAATGAAAGAGTCCTCAATAATATGTCATCCACTGCAGTGCAATTCCTAGCTTTACTGTACTGACATATGCATAGATTTTTGCTGTGAGCATGCATGGGCCTACCCAGAATATGTCCATATTTACATTCAATGCCAGTGTGCAGTGAAAACGCAGGAAATGGTGTTTCCTTTATTTAGTTAGGTACAAAGAGCTAGGATGGCAGATGGGCGTGTAAAGTGTCCAACGGCCATGCAAAAGACCAGACTTTGCATCCTTTCTGTTAACTTTCCTGGTAAAGTACATGGAAAAGCCTGCGAGTCACTCACTCCTGTGATTCCCTCACTGTTTCTTCATCACACCAACTCAGTCTGACTGTATCCTACACATATGCTGCAACGTACAGACACACACACACACATTAAATTCATTGCTCTCCCTTTTGCATTCTATTTCTACTGCACACACTATCCTTCCTAAACACACTACATATCATGTTGTAGGTTTGGTCCAGAAAAGCAAATACAAGCAAATACCGGTTGTTGGTTTAAATAACTATTGCAGCAAGACCGATTCCCAGGTAAATTCCAATGGGTCTTAGGAGGGCGTCGTTGCTTACTTTTAATAAAGTATACACCAGATGTAAAGTTAATTTTGAACAGATACAGTATGTGGACTACTGAATATTCACAAACACATGCAGCCACTGTAGAGCCTTTGCTTTGAGATTAACCATCCAGAAGACCATCATGACTCCCTCTTGATGATTCAGTTCTGGTAGGCAGCTTTGAGTTCATGAAAAGCGCTATATAAATTAAAGTTATTATTATTATTATTATTATTATTATTATTATTATTATTATTATTATTATTAAGATCCTGGCAACCTTAACAAAGTAGTAATAATAACCCAAACCATGTTTCCCTAAACCTAACCGAGTTGTTTTGTGCCTAAACCTGACCAAATCATTAGAAGGCAAGGAGGGTTGAGTATTGTTCACAGGCAGTCAATACAAATCACTCTGTACTACCAGCAGCTATAGGCTATTGTTTTCTCTCTTACATAATTAAATCACCTTCTGAATATCATACAGTGATAGAGAAAAAAACAGTAAATGGATTGGACACATTGGCAAAACATTGTAGAAAGATACAGATGCATAGATGCATTATAGGTTACTATATGTCTATGGGATCATCAAGCCTAGACTTTATCTCATTACACGCAGTAAAATAGTTATAGTCAGCACAAAGGTGGAGGCAGTGTTGGTGCTCTGCTTAGGTTTACAACGTTGATGAGTGCAATATTTAAAAGCCAATTAAGATGACAACTGGAAATGTAGGCTATGTCATATCAATTAAACCTAATGGGCACGTACACATAGCGCCCGTCTATAAAGTACTTTCCAATTTCGGTTCATGAATTCAGAAACTGCATGACAGCCTTACTGTCAATAAATGTGCAACCTGCAAAATAATAACTTACCCGGCTTCCGTTGCAGAGAATACACGATAGAAGAAACCAGAGAGTGGCAGAAGAACATTACATTCCCTAATGTCCATTCACAGCTCAGCGACGTTCACGCAGACACTCGATTACTGTGTCGAAGGAAAGGTGCGCGGGCGCGCAGACGGGAGCGCGCTTATTGGCGATTGCTAGAGCTCAGAGAGAGGTGCGTCAGTGAGGAGGAGGTGTGAAGACAAGATAAGAGTAATAACAGACCTCCAGCAACCAAGGCAAATTGGAGACAAGCGCTTTCAAGTCAATATTATTTTCTGTGATAGGCTACTTCATAAAGGTCGCGTGTGTGTCAGTGGTTCACTGTGACCGTATTTTAATCTCACAATATATTATTCATGAAGGTAATTTGGGATTCCATATGGTGGAATTTGGCTAAAAAGATATGTCAAAAAGAGGATATTTAGTGCAGTTTTAAAATCTGTGTAGTCACACACACAAATATGAATGTAGTTTTTGACTTTGAAAACTATTTAAAACTAATCGTAGCCTATTAAACCCCTCCTGTTACTATCCCCACCAGCGATTTTCTAGTTTTTCTAAGAGATCTTATAAGTTAATGATTCCTAATGTAATCAATCTTTCAATTATTTAATATATAAAAGGATAAGTCAACATCAGTTATATTTAAGAAATATAGGATTCAGAAGAATTCCTGAGGAAATGTTAAGCCACTTTTTCATGTAACCAAGAAGAGGGGCACTACTTTACCAAGTGTTCCACTTAGTCTGACATGATCTATTGACAATCCCCTGAATGTCCTCGTTTGATTTACATGTTTAGCAGGTCAGGCGTGATTCAAGTTGATTATGGACCTATATTTGGGTCAAACATGAAAGGCGTACATAAAAATGCCCTACAGAGGAGGATGTGTGAATTTAATAGCATTACACAATGTGTGAAATGTCCACCTTGCTCACATTAGCAAGTTAGTTCACATTATCACAGTAACACATTCTCTTATTTCACAGAGAAAGTGTGAAATCATTGCAGGTTTCATCTAGAGGCAACAGAAAGGTTAATTAAAGTAGGTGGAACAATGAAGGCACCAGAAAATCCTTTAATGCAAAAGGAGCCAGTTGATGTAATTTTGGTCGTATTAGGGGTACGGATGATGGTCATAATTAGAGACTTATAAAATGAGCTGGTTCCTGTCTTTGAGTTGGAGGTGTGTTGCATTTTCCATCCATCTCTCAACTCATCTCCCTCTGAACGCTGCAGCTCTCTGCTGTTTATTGAGCTGGGTGTTATGCAAATGTGTAGACACTATGTTTCCTGTAAGAAATCCCTGATTGATGTTCAAATTCCCTTGATTGACTGTTAGGATGTAGATTGTTTTTTTGCGTGCTGTGGAGATAAAAATGTGAACAGTTGGGTGTGATGTGTGGGCTAATGTGCACTGCGGATTGACAAGAGAGAGACCAAAAGAACCCAGCAGACAATAACCAATTTAAATAAAGGGATGGTGAACCAATGTTTATCCTTGGTGAAATTTGAATCTTTCAAATATGTGAACCATGACGGAAAATGTTGGATTTTCTCACCCTGGGAGATATTTGCTCTATTGAATCTAAGAAAAGCAACAACTTAAGGCTGAAAAATGAAATGAAATAGGTTACTAAGCCCGGCACTTTTTGCATTGCAGTCATTTGTCTTGGCTACGGTGATGAAGCAGTGTGATGGTTGCTGCCTACAACAGCACTTCAGTAAAGCTCAAGCTTATATTAGTCACTGGAAACAAAATGTCTACTGCCAAATGATAAAACAACAACTATATCTAAAATGGTACAAACCTTTACACAGTATTGGAGCATGGTTGGTCCATAATAACAACTTTCAGTATAATAATGGCATAGAGACAAACTGATGGAAGCCTTGAATTTACAGTCAACTTTTTTTTTCTCTTTCCAGTAAAATGATCTGACAAATGCAGATATTCAAAAAGGAGCAGAGAAAGACTGTAGCCCACAGTATAAAATATTCATGTGCTGTTTTTTCTCCCTATAACTTTCCCGCAAGGATGTATACCTGCAGGTCTGTCCCTGCTGGCTGATGATGTCCAAGAAATCAGATTGCTGGGGGTTGTCAAGCTGTTTTATAAATAACTTATTAACTGATAAAATGAACAAATGTAATAAAATGTGATGTAAAATGTACACAGTGTTTGTCTGCACCCTCTCCTCTGAGGTCTTGGATGTGCAGGTGTCAAAAGTAAGCAATAATAAAATGTTTCAGGAGCTAATAAATTGTAAAGAGATTTTGGTTTTGTACAGGCAGTGCTGGAGAATGATTTTAGCTGCTGGATGTTATTTATATTCATTTTTGTGTGTGGCATTTTAGGCCTTTATGTTTGACAGGACAGCTTAGACAAGAAAGGGGAGAGAGAGGTGGAAGCGGCACAGGTCAGAACTGGATCCGCGGTCACTGCGTCGAGGACTAAGCCTCTGTAAACGGGCGAGCGTTCTACCAGGTGAGCTACCCAGGCTCCCAAATTTTACAAATTTTCCTGTCACCTCAAAAAACTGTAGTTCCATCCTTCACGGTAGAGAACCAAAAGTATTTGCCTAATACCTTCAAACTGCTTCTAATTATCTACCCATCTTTATTGCTTCATTGTTTTGAAATACTAACCCTTCCCACTCACACCAATGTTCATTCTGTAATACAAAGAGACATAATTAGGATCCGTTAATAGAGGATTGACAGTCACCCTTGTTTGTTGCTAATCCGTTATGCACCATTTTTTTCTTATCTTCTCATTTCTGAAGATGAAACAGCCGAATTACTGAACTATGGTCACAGTTTAGTCATGCATGCGTGCTTGTCATTGTCTTGAGCTCCACAAAAACAGCCGGTTTAATTCTGTCTTGCTTATCAACAACATTACATCTAAAACAAAAGACCATTCCATGTGTTTCCTTAATCAAAATATACATTGTAGTAAGGTGGAAAGCAGCAGATAAAAGCCAAAGCTTCCAATTATTTTAAGCTTGCAACAGCAAAAAAAAAAAATACAGGATTAGCATGTCTCCTAATACAGTACATATTTTACTCACTCCTCTATGCTGTCATGCAAGTTATGCAACAAGGTCAGCAGATTTACCACACAAACTCTGTATTCTGCAAGACTATGATACTGGTGTGTTGCCTGCTGTTCATTTAGCTATGATAGAATAGACAGCTCAGAATAACAAGGGGTTACATCAGTTTGGCCTTCTCACTGAGAATCTCATGTTTTATTCAGTGCTGTTTTTGTTGCCATACAATGTGTTTGTCTTGTTGCAAAGATTTGAAACAGGGAGACAAAAAAACAGAGGAATTGTCTCAAGCTGCAAAGCTACGTAGCACAATAGAAATTATTGAGAACATTTTGGGTAACTAAGGTGGAATCAGAAATTACCCACTTTTATAAGTGATAGCAAAAAGCTTTTCTGTACAGTATGTAAGTAAGAGAGTATCTACTCACCTTTCCAATGGAGAGACCAACACTTTGCATTCATCACACTGTGGAGGTTGGAAACCCACAATCTTAAAACACAAGCATCTAATGATTTTATATAGTACACAAATTCTCTTTTCTACATCCTGAGAAATATTTCTGAAATGAATGCAAGCATGACTTATGACTACGACTTGCATATCTTTAGACAACAGGAGAACAAACTTGCATAGACAACATGCAACTGCACACACAAGGCATCAGGGTGAACATTTAAACTTCTTCAACTGTGAATTGTAATCACTTAGTCACAATGTCAGACTTCTCACATGTGTAGATTTTAAGCAACCTCTAACAAAAGCTTGAGAGAATTAAGGGAGGACGCTCTATAGGTGTTTGGCACCACTTTCATGATTCATATCGGTGTTGATATCTTTTACATTCCTCTAGCTTTGTAGGTTTTTGATGCAAAATTGGAGATGGGTGGATGCATAGTATCAGATCAGGAAAAGATGCTTAAGTTGTGATGACACCCCTGCAGTGATGCCAGCCTCTGTGTCCCAACACAACTCTAGGGCTCATTTGAATTATTGGAGTGTTTCTGAAAGCGTGTGCCTCGTGTCTCAGATCTGATCCACATGTAAATTTAAAAGAAAATGATGATCTACATGTAGCATTGTTTCAAGTCTTTCTTTTGTAGACACACTCTTACATTACTACTGTGAGGCATCAGTGATTTCACTCCACACGAGCAATACATTGGAGTTTTTAGAGATGAAGGATCACTTGGTAAAACAGCATTCAAATATCATTTTTTCTCAACTTCAATCCATTATTTCCAAAGAAAATCAGCTATTTCACCACCAATTTAAACCAAATTTTCTATCCAGAGTGTGGGAACAGTAGTGAAGGTAGACTGCATGTGCAAGGCAACCTTGGGCCACACTTGCACAACATGAGAGAACTGTGCTCTCCATCATCAGTTATTTGTTTTGTTATCTGTAGTATCTCATTTATATTTCTATTCTGTGTTGTGTGCTGCTGTAACACCATAATTTCCCAATTTTCTTGGGATCAATAAATATCTATCTATCTATCTATCTATCTATCTATCTATCTATCTATCTATCTATCTATCTATCTATCAATCAGCTATTAGTCAGTAAGAAACAGAAGGGTGGCACGGCTTCTTCAATGCCATCATGACATAATCATTACCCAATGAGTTCCAACCTTGTGGTTTGCGGTAAAGCAGGTATTGGTAGAGCTGGCCAAGGCAACGACATCAGATGATGCATTCTGAAGGCTGCAACAAAAGACACAATGATCTTTTCTTGTTGGGGCTTTCAAAACAGAACAACTTGCACCACCATTATGTTGCTCCCTGGCAATCATTGATGTACTACATATATTAAAGTTAACGTGATTTAGCCACAAGTATTCCAAACCATACAACCACATGGATAATTTGTTCCTACTTTTTAATACAACCCATAGATGCATTTAATAAATTAGCATGCCTTTGCGGTGGCAGCAAATTCCAACTTCATAACGTTAAAGTTATGAAACGGTTGCAGTTTGGTGAGGTTTAGGCAACAAAATAAATTATCATGTTCAATAAAAGATTGTGGTTTGGATCAAAATCAGTAAATATGTTACATACTTTCCTTCTGAGAGAATGTACTGTACATGATGTTATTACACACATGATAGAGAAGGTGACAAAGTTATGTTTCCTACATAAAGTTAAAATGACATGCTGTTTACTTCTATTTTAAAACGGGACACATACATCTCATGGTTGGAATTTACCCAAAATAAATTGGGCAAAAATGAAAGCAGCAGCAACAGCTGTAGAAAAGCAGATGTGTGGCATCTACAGGCAAGTAAAGTTATTGCTGCAGTAATTTTACAAATCGGCCATGTAACGATAAAACTGCATTCTTTTTTAGCTAAAATCCAAACAACAAACAAAGTATTGACAAGTTATGTAAGTAGCTGAAATGACTTAAATATTGGTGTGGCAGAGAGCAGCATGTCCCTGACATATACATAAAAGAGAAAAAGCCCTGTACAACATGGGAATTAAATAACTTTGGATAGGATTTGGGAGGAGGCCTCGGGGAAGACCCAGGACTAGGTGGAGAGATTATATCTCCAACCTGGCCTGGGAACGCCTCGGGGTCCCCCAGTCGGAGCTGGTTGATGTGGCTCGGGAAAGGGAAGTTTGGGGTCCCCTGCTGGAGCTGCTGCCCCCGCGAGCCGATACCGGATACGCGGATGAAGATGGATGGATGGATGGATAGGATTAAGATACTTGGGGATATTGGAATATGGATGCACACACACACACACACAAACACACACACACACACACACACACACACACACACACACAAGGGTGTACACGGAGACACACAGAAAAACACAAAACATGTCTTCTGAAATGATATCCCCACATTTCTGGCTCAGGCGGTGGGGAAAATTTAGAGGCAGATTCACACTCAGAAAATCATGATTTTGCAAACATAAAAAGCACTTGTTTTAATCATTGATCACATCTTTAAATCTAATTCAGAGGTGATGCTGAATTGCAACTCTTGCTGTTTGAATTACTGCTCTGATATGAATTATTTGTATGAACAGCTTTCATTCTCAACATCTCCTTACACAACACCACAAACCACAGCTTCAACAATTACCAACAAGCTGAATCACACCACTCTGGCTCAGCCTCAACAAAAATCGAATATTATTAGCTTTATAGTGCAGGCCAATTGCATTTTGAGCGCATTATATTGTGCAGGCATTGACACATGCCACATTTCCACAGTCTTGTGGCTCGATAAAGAGAGTTTGGGTAAAAACATCCCCAAACATTTCTCTCTTTTTGCTCAGACTTGTATTTACAGATTGCTGAGTGTAAGTGTAAGTAATATAATCCCCACATTTTTGTTGCAAAAAAGTCACATATATCTTAGCAGAAAGTTGAAAATGTTGCGTTTACTTCACACAAGAGCAGCCATTTTCCCCTGTTGCTGTGGGAACGTTATGAAGTAATTACACGACAAGATAAACACAGACTGCTTTTCATCAAACTGCAGTTTTTGCGAGTTCACGCAAGTTTTGCAAGTTCCCTCAATTTCATTGCATAAAATTGCATAAATATCCAGCATATTCAATCGCATTTTTTAAGAAAACGTGCTGCATAGTTAAGGATTTTTGCCCGCAACAATCACAAAAAAAACTCTGCCTTTCCCTGGCATATTTAAGTGTTCTTTGATGGTCCAAAAGCTGTGTACGAGGCCTTTTTGTAACACTGCTCATACATCCTTGTGTTTCAGAGTTTTTAACATACAAATAGTCAAAATATAGTGTGTCCGCACAAAAATCCTGGCAGGATCAGTTTAAAAATTGACATGGGTGTCAGGTGTCTAAAAGCACTTCAGTCAGACCCTATAAAAGTCCATGCCAGTCGACACATTACCGCAGATTGCAGTGGCTCTGGCTTTCGCTCAGTGCTCCCTCAGTCCAGTCAAACAACAGGAAGGCAGTGAAAGTGCCATGTTTGGGTTCACAAATAGAGATAATAGAGGTTGCTACCACACATTAAAAAGACCGCTCACATGCAAATACATACACACAAAAGCCCACTTGTACACAACCACAAATACGTGTCCAGTTCAGTTGTGAGGAGATGAGTCACTCTTTGAATAGCTGTCACTCTAACAAGGGTGCTAAAAAACAGAGACAGATATAGATCATGCTAGTCTAATCTAATGAACTGCCGTCAATGCCAACACACACTCATATACTCACTGAATGAAGGAACAAGAGCTTCTTTCATCAATGACAATTTTATTATGGGCATAGGAACACACAGCATTGATTGGAGACCATAGTCCCTGAGAGAGGTGCATTTATCTGCAGGAGAAATAATAATTTTTTATGACTTAAAACCATATAATACCACCTGGCATTCTGTGTTTCTAAATTTGGCTTGAGTGGTTTTTATTACCACCGCTCCATGTCCTTAAGGTCTTAGCCAAACTCCAATTGGCTTTTGGGCAAAGTCTCTCTCTGTAGCAGATATATCACACAAATGTATGAAGTGAAATTACAGATTGCTGCAGCAATTTCAGTCTGTATCTTCTGACCAAAAACAGTCAATAGCTTTCCCTAACTGGCAGCAGCTCTGTGTGACAGCTCAAACTAACAGATTTTCAGACATGACCAGCGACACCAGTTTCTTTTATTTCCTTCCAGAAACTTCTCTTTCTGCCCCAAAGTATGTTCATTCATGCAATTCAGAAAATGACTAGGTATAACATATGATAGAAAGTATTTAAACAAACATCAAAGGTATACGTCTATTTCATTTGGGGTTGATTTACGTATATGTCATGGAGAGAGTAAGAGAGAGAGAGAGAGACACATGCTTTATTAAGCTATAATGTAAGTAGCATCTGACCTAATTTAATTTATTAATTTAATTTATACTGTTTATTTATCCCCGGTGGGGAAGTTACAATTTACACTCTGTTTTGGTGGTAATCACTACACACAGGCCCAAAGTGCACACACACACATGCTCACAATGTCAGAGTGAGTGGGCTGCCAGTGCTGGACCAGCGCCCTGAGTGGTTGGGGGGTACTGTGCCTTGCTCAAGAGCACCTGGCAGTGTCCAGGAGGTGAAGTGGCATCTCTGCAGCTACCGATCCACACTCCGTACTTTGGACCGTATGGGGACCCAACCCACCAAATGAGCTACTACCACCCTTAAGTATGTCATACAGTATTAAAAAGAAGAAAATTAAAACAAAACGTACTTTTTACTACCAAATTTGGCCTTACATTGTTACTGATTTGTCAATGTGAGGAAAACTCACTATGGGACAATTTTTTCAACATACATATTTTCCAAAATCATGTTTCTTTGTGGATAACCTGCTCACAAAGGTGTGTGATTGGAAAGGGCAGTAAAGTGACTGCATGCTGATGGATGGAGGGGATACTCAGCTGTAATGCATAACAGAAATGATGAGAAAGCGTCTGTTGAACAGAATGCTCTGTCAGGAGGTACTAGTAGGAGGATAAATAGACATCTTGGGAAATATACTTATTTGCTCTCTTGCTGAGAGTTAGATGAGAAAATTGATACCACTCTCAACTCCGTCTATGTATGATGTAATAGCCATTAGACGGCTAAGCTAGCCCTGGTAACGGGGGAAATTTTGTCATTGTCCTAAGGTTGCTATAGTCTGGAAATCCAGACCCAAATCTAAAAGATTAAGGGTCTGGCACTGAGTAATGAAAATGGCCTAACTCAAGGGGCGGCACCAAGCGTGCATTTGAAAATCTCACTGCACGCAATTGGATAACACTACGACCAATCACAACAACACAAAGGGTACAAGGGTTTAGTTAATGAGTATCATTACTCATTGCCAGAGTGACTCGCTGATTAAAATCAAATTTTGCTCTCGCGAGAACTCTGGATTTATACGGTAAGGTAAATTGTGTGTTTCCAAACAATTTCACTTCAGGTTTGATTAAACAAATGAATGCTTGAAAAAAATCTAAATGGTTTGCTCTTCATCACAGCAGTCTTGTGACACTCAGTGCTCTGTTTACAGATGGGATCAAATGGCATTTACCCAGCCTGGTTTTGATACTCTAAAGAGGCCTCGGCGCATCTTATACATTCACCTGTCTGCACTGATCTGTAAACAGAGGCTGGATCATGGCAAAATTGCACTAAAATAATTTCCGCTGTCCACTTTCAATTAGATCATATAATATCAAATAATGGAGGCACAGATAAGGCCTGTTGAGGGGCCGACTGGGGCTGGCACATAATGTGTTTGCTTTGTTTGAAGTTGCTTTCCTCTCTGATGTACACTCTTTACTAAAATGGTTCTTTGCACTTCTGGCAGAACCATTCACAATTCCATTAAGCATGGTAATGACACATAATTGACCACATATAGGATTTTTTTGCAGGACTCTTTGCTTTCTCAAGTACAGTGTCAGTATCATCTTCATTTACAGTTCTTTAGTTATAGCTCAACATTATTTTTAAGTTCAATTTGGATGCCTTACGCTAACCAACACCCTGGAGCAACCCTTCTTTATGGTGAGCCAGCCATTCAGCTGTTAAGTGGCCATCCAGAAGCACTGCTCCAGTTCCCCTGATCGGCCAATCAGGAGTACCAGCTGCACTAAGCTTTTATCACATGCATAATTATTGAGGGATTGCAGCTAGGTTTGTGAAGTAATTGGGTTTTTGAAGAACAAATGTGTTACTTGCAAGTATAGCGTAAGGCCAAGGAAGAAAATGAATCATGTTCTGAATGCACAAATTTGAAAACCTTGTTGCAACCAGCTGGCAAGTAGCCAATGCTTTAATAATGAATTGTATTTTGTTATGATCAGCCACTCACTGTTTCTAAGCAATGCTCTACAATAAAAAATAAAAATAAAAAATCAATGTAACTAGATTGTGGAAGCGTGCAGGCATTCCCTTTAAACTAAGCTAAGGAATTTACACAGATTAATGAAATAAAGCATAGCGTAAGTTCAATCAGGAAGACTATCTTCTACTTATGTGAGCCAATCATGTTGCTGCTGTCAATTGTTCCTTTGAGGATGCTGATGAGGAAGAAATAAGCTCCAGTAGCTTGAGACAGGACTTTGTGTGTTAATATACATCACACAGAACTAGTCGGAAGTTGTTACTGAGGTTGACATGGGGTCAACCAGTCCGATGCAGATGTCATGGTTAACCCTCTGCCTGGAGGATCCAGGAAGAGGGCACGCAAAGACAACAAAGATAAGGAAGACAGAAAAAAGTTCAATTGGAAATGGAATGATCTCCTTCTAGGTGATGGTGAAAGTGATTACACTGATGATGAGTGATACAGTGATGTTTAGCTCCTCACAAGAAACAGACATGACAGCCTTTTCATGAGAGAGCAAACAAATGCTTCTGAGGACGTGAACACAATGTAAAAAAAAACAGCATGCACACACATGTGAATGCTGTTTTATATGTACTTGCTACCTGCCTTTAATACCTGTTCATTGTTGGAGGGTTAAGAACCCAGAAGGGACAGGAGATGAAAACGGTGATCATTGCAACACTGTAAGATGTCTGGGGATATTGAGCTCTTATTATCGTTGTGTGCCCAAAACTGAGAGCAAGTGTCTATTTCTTCAGTTACGCCGATGCAGGATTATCTCTGCCTGAATGACTTTGTGCTCCAGTCTCATCCAAATAGTACATGTTTTCATTTCCACAGTGCCTATTACCCAGAAAGGGAATGAAACAACTAGCAATTACAGGGAAGGAAGCTTCAAATCCCAAAGGAGTAACTTTCATTTCTTTAATTTATCCAGGGAAATTCAACTGAGCATCATTGCTCCTTTTCATCAAAAAATGCATCCATGCTCATGTTGAGCACCTCCCCAGGCTAAATGTTTCCCAGTTGCAGTAGTAGTAGTTGTAAGTAGTTTGTATGTGCGGGGTGAGGGGGAGTTGTTAGATCCAAGCTCTTTTATTTTATCAGATCTTATCATTAACAAATACACATATACACTCTTGAGTCTGTGGTTGCTCTAAATGTCAAGTTAGAGGTTCAGATGCAGGGTGGTATTTCATGGTGTCAGGGTGATGCTGAGGGGAAAAAAGGTTTACATACAAATTTCCATCACTGGAAGAGTAACTGAGCTTTTTACAAATGGCATCCCACTCTTGCACATGAAAACACTAAACATACTGTAGCATTTTAAAATTAGAATACATTTATTTACATATCATCATCGCACCATAATGAGGCAGGTAAAGGTGTACGTGTGTGTTATTTGTCTGTTTTTCAAGAGAGTCAGTTGGAGACAAAAAAACAAAAACAGAATGGGGTTCATTTCTACACAGAAAACACTTTCTGTAATTGGCCAAACATGTGTGTTGCAGCAGTGAGCATGGATAATGGCTGTGGTTGTTAGCTCCAACACTATGCTGAGCTCATTAGAAAGCCACAGTGCAGTACATTCCAGGCAAACTAAATCAAATCCCAGCAGTTGTCTCACAGTTGAACATTTTCAAGTGTCAGGCTCAGTCACCCAAAACTCAAAATGTTTATGGGTGTTTTGATAGATTTAGCAATATGGGCTCAAAGGATGATTTCCTTAATTTTGTGTAATTTGGAGCAGTTACAGTGATGAACCTATAGAGAATTATCATCCCAATCTGCAGCCCCCCTTTGCTTTGTGGAGCTTCATGAGTTTCTGCTTGTTGTTTGGCCCTCCAGACTGCAACTTTAGTGTTCTCATAATGTGATGTTGTCTTTTCCAGCTGCAGTGAAAAAGCTCCAAAACCCCACTCTCCACTACCTGCTGAGCACCAAAAGGCAGACAGACACAGTAAGCAATCAAAACTACAGTATGTCTCTGATGGCAACATTTACGTCACATGGACCCTGGCAGACCACATGGACAGTATAATGGTGGTCAGATAACTAGTTTCAGATAGCTAGAGTGTTCATGTATGTGGTCACAGGCTTGCAATAGTAAAATAGAGTTGTCATGTCATATTGTCATCTTGCAATATGATATACTTACAGCAGACATTGCAAGGGATGAGATAAACAAGGCAATACATTCATTAAAGAATAAATCCCCAGGGAGTTAGGGGAATTAACTTGGTCTATTCTTTTGTGTATGTCTCTCTGCAAAAGTAACTTTCCAAAAGTAACCTTGGCAACCCCATTTATAAAGTTCTGAAATATCACCACATGGCGTTGCATTTGAATGCAACATATACAAGTTTCTGAGACATTTGCTTTTAGCCTTTCAAATAAATGTTCTAGAGACCTGAGGAGCTTTAAATGGCTACAGTATATCCACCCATTTTGCACTTGAGAAGCTGAAGTCAAAAACTCAATTCACATAAGCAAAACAGAAGTATGAAATTGTAGCTGTTAACACTTATCTCCAAAGCAATCAGTTAAGAAACAAGGTTCTAAAGCTCTATGGCAGAAAAGCACTTGACGCAAAATGTGAAGAATTTCATATTACCTATTTTATGAACTACAGAAAATGGCCTGTGCCATAAGACATCTGTTTGTTTTAATGCAATAACAGAGTGTATTTGGTGGAGGTCTTAGGGGGTCTTGTACAGTCTATGTTGCACTGATATTCAACATCACAGTCCTTTGAGAAAACTCTTTATTTTGTTTTCTCACATTGGATGAGTTGGTGAATCTACTTTACAGAAATGTAATCAGGCACACAGTAGCAGCTTACTGTCAGAGAAAGTCAGCACCTCTCTGACCTGATGTGGTATTTTGATCCAATTATCTATGAATGATTAATATTTCTAATTAACTGTGATACTGTAAAACGGCGCAGATGAGACATATGGACTAACAGGACTAAAGATGCAAAGAATGAGCAGTTGGGACTGAGGCTGTTCTGCTTGTGTAAACCCTTTGAAAGCTTGTTGTCATGGATTTGTAGCCTCATGCACCACCAGCTTACTCAGGGAGTTTGGATTCAGGGCCGAGATTAAACACTTCTGAAGCAGCCAGCAAAAACAATTGCTAGCTCTGGCTTTAAAAAAACAAACACGTGAAATGCAGAATATGCAAATATACTTCATGCCAATAAAATTTAAGTTATGCATTATCAAACAGAAGTTATATTACACACTATTTCATATTAATTATGTGTAGAAAAATGTGATATTCCTTCTTCAGTGTCATATACACATCAGAATCTCCCAGAAGACACTGGCTTCAAGACTATGTATTAACACTTAAACAGTTTCTCAGTCTTTTCCGGCTCATGAACTAATTATCAGGCATCAAAATTCTCATTTCCACAGTAATCAGAGAGTTGTCATGTGATTTGAGAGTATGGTGGATTGTACAGATACATTTCAAACCTGGTTAATTAATTTTATTATGAGCATACGTCAGTCACCATAATATCAGCCATAGAATTGGTTGTAACCGAGTATAAATTGACTTGTCTTGAGAAACGTGAATATACGGTTGGCATATGAGAGAGAGAAAACCTTAGACCTGCTGCAAGATGTAGTCTTCAGACCATATGTTACAACATCATGTTCTAATAAATATACCAGACAATATTTTTTTTTAAGTATTTCAAATACCAGACATAAAATAAATACTGATTGTGTTATATCTACAAAATTACCTCAATATGACTTACATATCTATTTTTTAAGAGGATTGTTTTTTGTGCATTTTAGGCCTTTATTTCCACAGGACAGATGAAGACATGAAAGCGAAGAGAGAGTGGGGGAAAGACATGCAGCAAAGAGCAACAGCCCGGAGTCAAACCTGTAGCCGCTGCGTTGAGGAGTAAACCTCTACATGTGTGCGCCTGCTCAACCAACTGAGCTAACCTGGCCACGTGACTTAAATATCTTTATATCTCTTTTTACCTTCTACAACCACAACAACACACTACTGGCAATATCTTAATTATTACATTTTTTACAAAAGCTATCAATAATACAAAAAGTCACAATTAATTGTGCAGGTATACTTATGTAATATAATGAAGCATGTGTTAAGGGTTGGGCTTTGTGGGACAACAGAACTTACTCTTGGCCTGTTTTCCTGTAACAGCAGTGAAGGAAGGCACCCACCTGATAAAGTGTTCATCAGACAGATGGTAACACAAGATTAACGTACATTGCTCATATAAAGGTCATTTGTTGGTTAATAATTGTATATACAGGTTGTACTTGAATAGGTTTACATGGTTTATTTCTCAAAAAACACCATATTTTTGTTGTACTGCATATTGCTGCAGCTCCTCTTTTCCCCGTGTGTTGAGCTTTCTGTTTTAGCAAGTGAGGCATTTCACTTCTGTTCAAAGATAACATTTCCAAAGATACAAATATTTTGGAAATACATATGAACATTTAAAGATGAAGTCAAAAATCACAATGTGGCTAAGTAATGAAGAAACAGCCTAAAGGAAGTGGTAAGACAAGGTCAGACATTGTGGAAGAGATGTGGGTTTCTCTGTGGGATAATCAGGATTGTCTGTGGATTTTCTGTCCCAAAGGTGAATGAGATGTTCTAGTGATCCAGAAATCCTACAGATGGACTCACACAGATAGTGGAAGCTTTTGATCGTGCGTTGACAGATGCCAAAAGGAGGAAGCGCCGATGCACTTGAAATGTGTCCACCATAGTGGAAAAGAGTGTTTTCTTCATTCTCACGTTCTGTTTCAGTAATAGCAACAGACATCCCTTTCAATGTGTGATGTTGTTATGTGAACGTTTGTGTTCATCGTCAAGCTGGGCTGGGAATAGAGGCAAGTTCCTGTATACTGTCTCTGCACTGCCGGAGCTCAACACCAGCTGACTATTATACTAACACCAACAGTGATCATTTTCAGTTTTGTGACACCAGCAAGATGTCAAAACACCAGGCCAAGAAATTGATGTTCTTTTGTTGTACCACTTTTGCTTGAGTAACTGTGAGATTTAAGGTACACAGTTTGCATCATGTGCATGCACAAAGACACACATGCACATTCCTGCTGCCCTTTCACACTGTTCTGCTGATTGACTGTTGCCGGTGATAATAGTAATGTAAATACACATTTCAAAATAGGCTATTCAAAAAAAATTGCTCTGCGAATGTTTTATGAAGAAATAAATGCATTTAACACATCTGTTAGGCCAGAATGTAAAAATAAATGTGTTGAGCATATACAGCAGTAAGAGACTATGAAAATGTCTTGACCATTGTGGAAAATGTAAGAAGTTGCAGCAATTAATAACAGAATCAGGCACATTTCATTTAAATTAAAAATATACAAAAATCAGCATTAAGTTTAACATTTAAAACTGCTGGGTTCAAATGTATTAAAAATAATTTGATTTAATTCAAATGGCTGTTGCATTGTGAAAGGTGCAGATATATGTACCAACAAGACCGTCTTCAGTCATGCCTGTAGCTCCACGAGGCTGCACTTGGCACAGCATTGCTTTGAGATCAATACAAATATTAGCTAACATGCTCATAATTACAATAGGCTACCAACATGCTAATTGTAAGTAGGTTTATTGTTTACTATGATCACAACCTTCTTTTAGCATATTAGTGTTTGCTAATTGGCACTAAACACAACTGTTTTGTCTGATGGTAATACCGTGAGTTTAGCAGGTATTTGTTTTAAACCAGTATAAAGTAAAGTATTTGACAAAGTGATTTTTTGACCTGCTGATAGGACTGCATGAAAAGTCAGAGGATCACCAAAGTTATGAGGATTCATCCTTTTATGACAGTGAATGTCAAAAACGTTAGTCAGGTCAATCCATCCAATAGCTGTCGAGATATTTGGGTCGGACTCTGGACCAAAATGGTGGACTGTCTGACATGCCATACCTAGAGTCATGCTGCCAGCATGGCTAAAAAGGCAGTGAAAAAAATTCCACATTTACTGCAATAAATAACCCATTGAAAGACTGAAAACATAAATGAAATAAATGAAAATAAATTTACTTGTGTGACAACACATTCTCACTCCCATCTCGTGCCTTATATGACCCTACCAAGTGCGTGTTACTGACCAAACGTCCATATCTTAAGCCTTCGGAGTGAGGACGTGTTGTGTGTGTTTAATTCTCAGGAGATACTGAATGACTCTACTTCTTATGACTGACTTCCATTTCACATTTCTACCATTTGCTATCTACTAGATGCTAATTGTAAGTATAATACTATTTCATGGGAAGTACATAGTAGTCAAACATATTAATATATAATTTGAGAGTATTTAAAAAAAAACTCAGTTAAATACTTTCTTTGGCATGCCAAACCGTCTGAGGGGTAGCAATAATGTTAGACCAAATAAAAAACCAGAGATTTGAAATAAATAAAAATGAGATTTGTGTTTTTTTTCTGTTGAATGTGACTAAATTCAAAGAAAGAGGTAATACACCAAATAGATTAACATTTGTGATTTGCTCTTAAGTGCTTAGCAGATCTCAGCAGGAACACAATGCAGGACAGTGTAAGTTCAGTGTCAGTGTGAATCAGACTGAACTAAAAGTCTTCCAAAAAAAACTTTTGGAAGGCAGTATTAGATTTTAGATAGCTCAAGGCATTTTATAGAAGCACCAAATAAAGAAAGACTTAATTCATCTTGATCCCTGTCTGCAACCTCTATTTACTTTAAAGATGATGACAAGGTGAATGATTGATTCACATCTATCAGATCTGAAGGAGAATGTGCAAGTGTTGCTGAACTTGACAGCTGGTTTAGTCATTTCTTTTCTTCTTAACACATTTCAGGATTGTACCTTGCAACACCTATACAGTAGTTTTCATCCCTACACTAGTGGTTGCTACAGGGCACATAATAGCCCTGATAGAATTATACCACATGGGTTACATCTGGTGGTGGAAAGTAAAAATAATAGAAGTAGCATCAGTGACGTTATCCGTTGGTTTGTAAACTACAATTTTGAAGCCTTTAGTTTGGCAATTGACGACCAGACGTGACGATTTTTGGACGACAGGATGGAGCTGGGAACAATTTTTAACTGGCTGAAGCAAGTCACCAGGCATAGTTATACTGGTGGGTTAACATGGACCTGGTGCTGGTGCAATTCATCTGCATGTACACAGAAAATCAGCAAATGTTCCCTTAAGTTAGGGGCCATTCTGTATTTATGGAATGGGCCACCGGAGGAAAACAGGGAAGGGTCATGTATTTTTACTTCTTTGTTGAGGGGAGGGTCACCCAATGTTTTTTTTGTTGTCTGGTTTGTTTGGCTGTTAGTGATGAAAATTTCAAAGTCTTCTTTGAGAATGCAAACCTATAGCTAAATTTTCCACCTGTTGCCAAAGTATTGTCACTGACATGAAGATGGAATATAATGAAAATGGTTTCACGTTGCCTCAAGCTCAAACACCCATGGAAAATACTGAGCATCCACGTGTGCCAGACTGCCAGTATGCTACATTCATTTAAAATTACACATTGAGGTTAGTGCTAAGTGGAGCGTGTTAGCATGTGAGCGTGTGAGCTATGATCGCAGTTACGTGTCAGTTATTTCTCATCTCCAATCCTATCTGTATTTGTGAGAAGTGGCACTGTCCTAAGTTGAAAGATAGCTCACTTTACGGCTTTACCAGTTAGTTAATAGGCGTGTGTTTGTATGGATCGCTGTCCATTTCCTAAGGTTCTGAAATGCAAACATTCTTTGACTAGCCTACTTTTTTTTTAAAGGGCATGCGGCCTTGAGCACCCTCGGAGGAAAAGATAAATCGTCTGTCATTTGAAATTATGCAAACAACAGCCTTTTCAAGACATTTGAGAAGGAACAAGTTTTAGCATGCAAGCTCCCAAATTGTCGCTCGTCTGTGAAATGGAGTTTTGGTTAATGTTCAGCTTCGGGCAGCTTCATCTATATGCAAAAATATACAATGACTGAGGAAGCCTAGTGACGAGTCCATAGCAACCAGTTCATGTATTGAATTTGTTATTATCCATTGTGCTTTGTTGAATGGTCGTAATGTTTTACTGTTTTATTTCATGTGAATACTAGTTTACTAGAGGAGTAACTTAGTATTTGAAGTAATGCAGTAATGTAGGAAGGATGCATTTAGTTTCCATGCTTAGTGTGTTTTTACAACAATGTTAGTCAGTAAATCTACTGAAATGGCCACCATAATAGTGGAGTATGATGTTTAAGAAGAGAAAGCAGAGGTCTGGTAACCCCTCAATTAAAAAACGAGCAGGCACTTCCCAGCTTACTGTGGCACTAGCCAGATAGCTCAGTTGGCCGGGCTCCATAAACCATGGAACAAGACATTTTAGGTGACTAAAATGTTCAAATTAACTTTGATAAAGGAAAAACATCCTAAAAAGAGTCAAAGTTTAAGGGACAGGCACAGACATTTGGAGGGGCTATTGCTCTAACCCCCCATATCAATGAAAATGATGTGGTCTCTTTCTCCTCAATTTCTTATTCTGTCTGTATCCTTTAGCATACTCTTACTCTGCGCTGCACTGCTCTGGGCATAGTCATTTGGCTCACCTTCTAGCAAATACAATTGAGAGAATAAGGTCTTAAAACATTTTTATTTCTCATTTTGTTGAGTGTTTATATAATAAGAGCCTTGTAATTGCTGATGTATCTTTCTCCTTATCACACTTAGCACACACCATCATAGTGTAGAAGATAGAGCAGTCTTCAAATGAATTCTGAATAAGTTCTATAATGTACATTTGAATTAAGAATACTATTGTGCACAGCATATCTTTCTCCTTATCACACTTGTACTGACATGGCTCTTTTATAGTAACTCTCTAATGTTCTAGGGGTGTAGCTTTCATTACGTAGTTGTCTGATTTGTTGCTGGATGCTCAGCATGATCTCCTTCAATCTCTGGTTGGGAGCCTTGTGGTACGGCCTCATCTTAAATAGAAGGATTAGAATCAGAATGACGTAACTCATACAGTATACTGTATTTTGCCCTGCCAGTTTGTCTATAAAGTAAATATCTGTTATAATTGCACAAACAACCTCTGGGAAAGTTTCTCAGGGAAGGGAGAGTCTCTTTAATGTTAATCATCTCTCTTTCTGTGTTAAAGGTCACATGACATAAAGTCTAGTTACATGTGATGTTATTCTGTATATGTTAAGGTGTTTAACACTTTGAAATCGATGTTGGAAATGCTCAGGTCAAAATCAATGTTGGAAATGCTGAAGTCGAAATCGATTTTGGAAATGCGCAAGTCGAAATCGATGTTGGAAATGCTCATGTCGAAATTGATGTTGGAAATGCTGAAGTTGAAATCGATGTTGGAAATGCACAAGTCGGAATCGATTTTGGAAATGCTGAAGTTGAAATCGATGTTGGAAATGCTCAGGTCGAAATCAATGTTGGAAATGCTGAAGTTGAAATCGATGTTGGAAATGTGCAAGTTGGAATCAATGTTGAAAATTCAGAAGTTGAAATTGAGGTAGGAAACCACAAATGAAACCACATCCATCACAAACACTCCTGTGTGGCTTACCTCAGGAAGGGTTTGAACCTGCATCTCCATGGTGTCAGTCAGCTCCATTCCCCACCACAACATCTCCAGGTCTGAGAAAACAGAAACATCACCTTCATCAAGAAACACAGCATGCCTTTTCATTCTGTTGCCCCTTAAACCTGTTAAACATGCAGATAATCCTTAAAAAAACATCTTAAGTGTGACGAAAATCCTTCATAATACCCCATTATTTTCTAAGACATAAGTGATAGCCAATCACAATATTTTAATATAGTGTAATACTTTTATCATTCCATTTATAACCTGTTTCCCAGATGTCAACCGACTCTGTTATCATAATTGAAATTTTGAGGATGTGATTTCAAATCCCACCATTTGTTTTCCTGTTTCATAAAGAATTCTCTTATTGTGAAAACTCTGCACCTGAACTCATTAACATTATCTGTCTTCTTTTAGGACAAAGAGTAAAAAGATTCTATCAACTTGCCAAACAGGAAGTGACTCATAATAACTCAAATAGCTAAAATGTCTAAGAGAAGTTTGAACCTGGTCTGATGGGATCTACATACCTCTGGCCATGATTTATATACGTACGAATACGTACTGTGTTGCAAGATGATCTATTCAGATTAACAATAAGTCCTGTTCCACTTTAGGAATGTTAAATCAATTACAGACATCTATATGTTGTCTAGACAAAGAACAAATTCTGAGAATTTACTAGTGATTCATTAAATTTTGACAGTAAACCTGCATTTGCATTGAAGTTCTACTGACCTTGACTGATTTAAAATAAATTACAGACCTTACTAGACAAAATACACACATTCTCAGAATGTTTCTCACGTTGAATACATTTTTTACTGACTTGTCCATGGAATCTAGAAGAAAACAGCTGATGGTGCACTGACCTAAGCACTCCCCTTACAACCAGAAGGTTGGGAGCTCATGCCCAAACAGTTTACTAGTTGATATCACATCTTGTCAGCCATTGTGTTTTGGACACCTTCCCTGCATGTTTCTGAGCATCACACCTGTCTAAAATGATCAGCTCATTAGTTTGTGTCCTAGGTTAACATGCCACTGTGTACTCTGGCTTCATGCTGTGGGGATTAGAGACAGTTTCTTATAGCAGTTCTAGTTCAACAAGGCTGATACTGGTGTTCAGAGTGAGAGGTTCAGAGTTTCAATCCCCTACACACCACTCATCAACCTTCACTTAAACAGTAGGTCTGTTTCTTGGGGACAGTCAACATGATAAGCAGTAATGGTTGGCACTTCTGCTGACACAATGCTCATGTATTTGCCTTTTCTTTTTTTTTACTAATGATAGACTGCCACAACAGCAAAAACAAAGAAAAGACTAAATGTATTTAGTTTTTTTCTCTGGAGGGGTAACTCAGCCAATAAGGGCAACATTAATCTGTACCTTATTGGAGAGGATAATTAAATGTGATATTGCTTTCTTTTAATTGTTTTCTGTGAAAACACGAGTAAAGTTCTGGTGATTTTCTCTTTTGCCATGAAAATGGTAGAAGATAATAGAATGTATTTTCTACAATCTGCTTATTGCATTCATTCTTCCACTTCCAGCAGTTCATCACTCTCATTATTTGCTCCTATTCCTACCTTTTGATGTCTAACTTCCTCTCAATGTGACATCAGCTCTCCTTGTTCATTTTCTCTTCCAATTTTGTCTGACTTTAAAATCCCTCTTCCTCTCTCTCTTCCTCTCCCACTCCTCGTTTGCACTTCAAAGTCTCCAGCGCTCCTAGCCATGAGCTTATTCTCATTTGGTAAATCAAGTGCTCTCAAGTGTTTTAGTTCTTTGTCGGGGCCACAGAAAAGCTAGAAACTATACCACAATCCAATGGTGAACACCTCTGAACAACTGCCCACCGTTTTATCTTCAATTCAAATGTATTTTGTGGTGTACTCACTGACAGGTGTTTCCAGTTGGAGCCAGAAAAATGACAAACAAATTGTCATGAAAATGATTGTTGTGAGCTGACTCAGAGAAATTACTCTTGAATGTGCATATGGACATCTCCTTCTATTCTTTCCTTTAATCGCAAATACAGCTTGTTTGTTGTGTGTTCATATTGACCCCAACATGAACATGATGTCATAATATTGAATAATGAAGAGCTTTTTCAACTTTGACCTAGCTGACGCTGACCTTTCAAGGTACAACAATGGGCACAATCAATTCCTCAACATTCCTGCGCTGCGCTTTGCCTCTTTGTGCTGTCTCCACCTCGCGGATCATGTTTAGGCAGCTTAAGGCTACCTACACATGATCTGATGTAGGCAATTTTTATATTAATATGTTGATTTTTCACTATGAATTTAAAAGGTATTTTTAAAATAAATTATGATCTTACTAAGCCAGCAGAAAGTGCATCTCAGACCATTGTGAAACATGTTAAACCAACCTCAGGGTACTGGTTTGGGTCTTGGCTGCATTGTACTGCACTGTGCTAGTTTCCCTTGTTGTACATCCAGGTGTCCAGCAGGTGTTTAGCATATAGAGACTTGTAGAACTTTCCTTTAGATCCACAAGCCTCTCTCCGTGAGATGTTTTAATTGGCAAGTGATCTGCTGCTGTGCTATCTGTTATTGCCATGGTAACTGAGTTACATTTTGGCATGTGGCAAATGCTTTTTCACCCCGGTAAAGCATTTTATTAGTCAATTTGCCCAATCCAATAAGACATCAGGGAAGTGCCTGCACAGATGTGTGACAGCAAATCAAAGCCAATCAGCTGATCTGATTTTTTATAACCTACATGCTATAATTTAATTTAATTTCATTTAATTTAATTTAATGTATACTCTTTATTGATCCCCTATGGGGAAATTACATTTTACACTCTGTTGTTATTACACACTACACACATGCCTGAAATACACACACATGCTCATACAGTAAGCCACCGCCCTGAAATACATGTAGGTGACTGCTACTTAAAGACAAGCCTAAATAATTGCAAGAAAACCTACTGGAAATGAGCTATAATAATGTTTTCCTAAAAAGTGGCCTTTTGAGGTAGATGGCTGAGTGTTGGGAGTGTGACTACAGCACACGACATAAAGCATGTCACATATTTTACTATAAATGACCACAACCTAACCTTAGTCAATTGAAACTTGCATTAGTTGTTGTTTTTTGGCTACTTTGGGCAACACAACCAGCTGTAAATGCAACGCTGACATTTTATGATCTAGTAAAGTTGACATGGCCTATGTGTCAGTAAGCACGTGTCTATTCCATCCCGCAGACATTAACATTAGCATTCACTTGGGTTCATATTTCTGGCCACTTGGTCCATTATTTACTTTACATTTAGCAATGTGTTTGCTCTACTCCAGGGAAATACCTGGCTCTTATCCTGCTAAAAGCTCCACTATGTTCATCAGCTAGAGTGGCTGACTTTGTCTGCTATTTGGTGTTGATAGTGTCTGCCGCGTCTGGAAATGCAGATGAGAGTAGTGGGAGTGACTCAAAACCCCAACCTAACTTGCAGGCCATAAAAAATAAATAAATACCAAAAAGCTCAGGAGAGTTGAGTAGAACTGCAAAGTGGGAAACAGTTTACTTTGGGTCCGTCACTGTCAACAACATATTTCATATTACACAGTCATTTAATCCATTGTTAATTTAAAAATATTCACACCTGTAGTTTAGAAACATTGATTCTTTGAGTATATCAAGTGCAGTGACTCCTGAATTACATGACAAGACAGCTACAGCAGCAAAATCACAATCTTGAAAATAGGCCTACAGTATGAATGTGAATTTGTACAACAACAACATATGCAGCCTTTTAAATTGTTTCTTTTTCTATGTCTGTCCACGTATTACCTTGGAAATTGTGTATTTTATGTGGTTTCCCATATGTGTATGTAGAAAGAGCTCCCTTGTGTTTGCTGTAGGTTGTTGTGACATAAAAGTTAATAAACTCTTCTACAATTTGAACAACCGTTAGTATTTTTCCACTGAGCCAAACAGTGTATTGTTTATCCCCATACTGCAGTTTTTCTAGGAAAACTCTAAGTAGGTGGGTACATGTCCTGTAGAGACGCAGTAAGGACAAACTGCGTTCATGACAGCCAATGTGGTATTAACCTTTGGAGTATTTGATTGCACTATTGATAAATAGTTTTATTAGATTTACTTTAGATTCTCTGTATGTGTTGGTTCTTCAGCACAAACATTCGATACAGAATCAAATGCTGCTGGAAACATCACAACCACAGAGCATGCCTGAACAAATCTATAACTGCTCAATGTTACCCGATAAATTAAGATTTTATATTCTTAGTGTAAAACCTGAGATTGTCAGTTGCAGATATAGCTTATAACCATTTTTAACCTAAAAAGAATTATAAATAACATGGTCACATCCACTTCAATAGTTTTGGTGTAAAGCCTCAAAAGAGCTGGAAAGAAGTAGGTAGGTTTGTTACATGAAGGTAAAGGTTCGCATAAGGATAAATAGGTAATCAAAGCATATTAATCATGGGTTTAATGACATTTCCATCCACACAGCCACATGTTCATTATATTAAAGTTCCCGAAGGGCTCTCATAAACATTAAACTGTTGGTTGAGTGCATGTCGACGAGTTAGTTCAGTTCCTTAAACATAGTTTTGCAGAGGTGGCCTTCAAAATGGCAACCGCCATAAAAAGTAGCAGAACTGGGAGGTTGTGAGTAATATTAAAATGTCTTTAAAGATAAAATGATCAGGAATAAGATAAACTCAATTGTACAGGCTCTTTGTGGTACATTAAGATGATTCATGTACGATTACATAATCTGACCAATCATCTTAATTTTGTGCTGCTACTCTTTGAAGCTTTTAGTTACATTACATGTAGATCATCAGGACAAATTAGGCTTCATTTGGTCCTTCTCTCTGATCCGTGTGTCTTGTCCCTTCCTTTCTCTATCTGCCCTCTGAGACCTGCTCTTTTCATCACCACAGCTGTTTGATCTCTGAGTGCTTGAGCTCTGGTCTTTATTACACAGAAAGAGACTGACAAAAGGGAGAGAAGATTCATTGTTTTCAAATTGTATTGTGCTGCCCATTTTCTACTGATATTTGTGTAATGATAGCTGCTTTTAATCTACATGCCATGTTGCTTTTATCATACCAGCGCTTTCAGTTTAACAGAGAAAGGCCGCAGGCCCACTGAAATGTAATGCTTTCTGTCTTCCTGTCACTACAGACAAGCCCTAGTCTGCATATTAAACCCAGAGAGGTCCAACCACACTGCCTTGTCTGGTGCTTATCAATATACCAGTGGCAGACTCAGTGCCTGTCAGTGTCATCCTTTCATGTTTAATCGGCACCCATTGCACCATCAAAGACAGCCATGGGCACACATGGCCTTTTGGGATGCCATGTGGCCAGAGTGAGTCTGGCTGAGAGAATGTTTTTTCTAAATCATGAGCTTGTTCTTTTATTGACACTTTTGAAGAACGAAGAAATTTGCTTGGTTTATTGCTTGGTTAGGATTAACTGTTGAATTAGCGAATCACTAGGATTTAATGGGTTCTGTAGGTCTAAAGTTCCCAAAAAAACTTTCTCTCAAACTATTAATGCAAATTAAACCATAAACAGTTGAACATAAAAGCCACAAAAGCTGAAATGTTGAAAGAATAACTAGCACATGGTCACTTGGTTGCAGCAGAACAAGGTATAAACACCACATTGACACATTATCACCTTGTAAAATTGATTTGGATCTGTTATGGATATGGATTTGATATGGAAGCTCTATATTTTTGCTCTACAGTACACCTACTGAAATGGAAGAGATAACCATTTGTTTACAATACATCACATACTATAGTATAAAATGCTGTCTGCCAGGGAGGGATAAACATGCCTGAGAGCTTGTTGAGCCTTAGTCTACACTTGATCTATAACTAGTGCGGTGCCGTCCCCAGTGCCAGAGATCTTGTGTCATTTCCCAACAGCTAGCAATTTAGAACCAGGCTGTTTCTAGGAAAAAAAAGGAGTGTGTTCCAAAAGTTAAATTGCTGATGCTTGAAATAGTTTGAGTTTGCAATGTAACATCTCCGGTCTGTCTTTTTTCATCTGTTTTTGAATGTACTGCAGTAGGCCATAGATAAAGAGCCGTACCCAGCATACTCTCTCTCAATACACTACACAGCGTGTACAAAACGCACTAATAATAAAGATCTCCCATTGATCTCAAGAGCTTGCACTCGACACTGCACATCTGCCGAGTGCAGAAGAAAATCTGAAGACAGACATACGGACAGACAGACAGAAGAGAGACCGTCCGTTTAAGTTAGATTCTTGTTTACATTGCTTTTTATTGTATGTGAACAGCTGTCAGTAGGTTACAAGCCCGAGTGGATCCAGATAAATAAATAACCCAACATGAAGTTAACCAGCTTATCAGTCAGACTCTCAGGAGCCTGTCATTATGTCAGATACATTTAGCTTGAGGCTGCCTACAACAAATAGCCTGATCCCGTGTAATGATTTTCCCCTCTAATAACAACTATAACTTCTGGGGGTAATTTACTGTAAGCAGACAAGCCTGTCGACAGGAGCGATAGCAGTGAGAATAGTGCTGAATTTGCAGCTGTGGCTAACACAAAACATGAAGCTAAGGTAAAAGGACAAAGGGGTGAGATCTGGGTTTGGGAAGGGTCAGATGTTCAGTATTATTGGTAGATACGTGGTGATGGCACAGTGGACATGACGCATACCTTTGGTGATGGTGACCTTGGTTTGATTCCCACTGGGTTACATCAACCAATGTGTCCCTGATCAAGACACTTCACCCCTAATTGCTCCAGATGCGTGCAGCAGCTGTTGAGATATATTGCAATTGTAAGTTGCTTTGGATAAACGCGTCAGCTAAATGACATGGAATGTGGTACAAATACTTTGTTGCTGTAGTAGAATTTTCATGAATGTGTACTTCACTTCATTATTTATATTTGTGGATATTTTGCTTTTACTTCCCTACATTATCTAAATAAAATGTATGCTTTTACTTCCCTACATTTCGCCCTAAGCATCTTTATTACTTGTTACTTGTAAGAAATGTTTTTGTACGTTGGAGTGAAAGATTCATCCTCGCAATTTTTCAATGTTGCAATGTTTCTGTTTTTGTCTTTGCTGATGTCAGGCTTTGAATTTGATGTTTAAAAAAGGTGTGGAAACCCTGAATATCATGCTTTACTATAAGGAAGCCACAATAAAGTTCACAATCAAGGTTTTTCTTTACTTTTACTTTTACTTCTAATAATGAAGTACAGTTAATATCAGAAAGATACTGTTGATACTTAAGTACAGTTAATATCAGATACTTTTACTCAAGTAATACCTGTTCTAAAAGGTGATTTTAACTTCTACCAAGTCTTTTTTTGGTAAAATACTTTATAAAAGACTGCTCTCCATCTCACCATTCTTTTTTCTCTTTTTTTTTTCTTGTTGATGATTCTCTCTTTGCTTGTTGTTCTATAGCCTCCTTGTGGTCAGATAAGGCATGAAATTTACCGTATCGATTTAACAACATGAGACCAGATTGAACCTTTCAGTCTTAAGCATTATGACGTTCACAAAGTAAATTACCAGAGCTATGTCTGTTAACAAGAAGTTCAAGTGGCAAAACAAATGTCATCAGAGATATATATTGCAGTACTCGGGATTTTGTGAATTTAAGGCTATTGATCAAATTGCATTTTACAGAATGCAGTGCAAAGCTTAGTGAAATAATCTTATATTTAGATTTTTAATATAGTCTGACTTGTTTTGCGTATGGATTGGATTATATTGTGATGCCTATGCAAAGCTGTGTGACTTAATAAAATTAAATGTCACTTGCCTTGTCTTGGTTATCAATTGCATCTATTTAGGGTTCTGTTTAGCGGGATACATTATGCTTTGACATTTATTTTATGCTCTAGAGTTCAAGAGAAAAACATATTTCAAGTGTTATTCTTTTGGCTTGTATGGCGGTATAAGAAAAATATCTCATTTCAAAGTGTTGACTGTGTTTGCATGACTTTCTTATACAACTTGTCATATTGCATTGATTGGAATAGTACTTCCAATGGTTTACTCGCCATTCTCAAAAATGTAATCTCAAAATAATCATTAGATCTAAATCCCTCCTTTGATGATGAACATCCAATTGTATTGATCAAATGTGTCATCAAGGTGATAAAGTCTATATCATGTGCTGTTATCCCGAATTAGTTGACTTTACTAGAAATTTGCGTGGAAACTCGTTGCCTTAAGTTTTTACACAAGGTGAAACTTAACAGCTCAAGTTGTATTAACACAGAGCAGTAGGTTGATGCAATAGACAAATCAAGTTTACTTCAGTAGTCACTACTAAAAATCCTTAATAAACATATAAAAAAAATTATGGAGACATGATGTCTAAAATAAGATGTTAAGTTAAATGTGAAGAAACATTACAAATCACATTAAGCTACCTATTTCTATCAAAGAAACATGTTCATATAAACACTGTTTCTCTTTTTACAGTATGACTTAAAGGAGACTGAATTCAACAAATTTTTCCAATAAATAGCAGATCAAACAATTACACACTGAATTATTCCAATGTATTGTTCTGTGCAGAATGTTTCACACACTAACCAATTCTCCTTAAAACTAAGCTGTGTATAATGTTGTTTCACTGTCTAGAACCCATCATTCCCCACCTCGGTCATGGTGCAACAATAAATGCAGCTAAACATGAACACTAAACCAACCATACAAAACTAAAACCCAGATAACATAAATGCACACCCAATGCATTAACAGAACATTATTAAAACACACTTTAAGTAGGACAGAAACCACTCAGAACACATATTATATTTTCCATGAGCCTTTGCATCAACAGTTCTAATGTCCCCGCCCCTCCCATCCAGAAACTTAACATCCTTAGTTATCTCTGCTTAATGTGATCTGCGTCCTTAAGCTGATTATTACAAACAACTAATGTGATTAACTAATGAATATGGTTTTCAACAAAACATGAAAGAATAACTAGTGATCACTAAACAGTTTAAGTACAATTAAACTGGGTTTAGCATGCTTAACCTGCTGTTAATTACTACTAAAAGTACAACAAACACTTAATGGGAACTTTTTGCAGGTGTTTGGGAAACCAACCAAATTGGATAATTGTTTTGTTTTTAAAAGAACAATTTGTATTTGTTTGGGGCATTTTTTGCCTTTATTTCTGACAGGACAGCTGAAGAAATGAAAGGGGGAATGACATGCAGCACAGGGCCGTAAATCAGAGTGGGCCTGTTGCATCAAGGAGTAAATCTCTATATTTGGGCATCCGCTTTACCAACTGAGCTATCCAGGTGCCCCAAATTGGTTGAATTGAAATTTTGATGATTGCACTAGATAAAAAGTTAAAAGATCACTAAATGTATTGGGATTCATCTTCTGGGGACCATGAATGGCTGTACAAGATTTTGTTTAAATCCATACTGTGATTAAGTGAAAACTTTGACCTGCTGGTGCCACTAGAAAAAGAGTCATAGGGTCACCATAGTTATTGAGATTTTGTCTTCTGGGGATTAGTGATTAAACCATTGTATAAAATGGCATGTCAATGTATCCAATAGGCTACAAGATATTTCATTCTGGACCAAAGAGGTGAACCGACCCATGGCCATTAAGCCACAGCACCAATAGTTAGTCGGCATGAAAAAACCTGATTGGGCAAGGCTCTATACAGGTAGATCCAGCCTGTAGAACGTTTTGTAATCTGGAAACAAGAATAGCACTAATCTTATTTTAAAATAATGTAATCTTGTTTAAAGGTGGACTGACTTAATTGACAATATCTAGTGAAAATCCCTTCATGCAGTTAGAGGCAAAATAAAGCTTATAGTTATGATATTAGGGCATTTTTGCAGTTTTAGAGTAGTTATCACAGTCACCAAAAATGATTATTAATTTGCAGAAAGGCAGATGGAGGGGCATTAGGCACAGCCCTATTTCAGCAAATGAGGGGATAGATGGAAATATAGCTTGTACACTTACAGGGCACATGAATAAACTGCCCTACCTTGAAGCCTGTTGCCTAGCTACCATCTACATCCATCCTGTATGACTTTATTCTATTTTTTTCTCTTTTTCTTTGCCAGTCCGGAGAGAATGCTTCAATGAAGCTGATTACATCACATACATAATCATGTATATCATGTACTGTACACATCTCATTCTGTCACTCCTTTTACAGGTTTTCCCAAGCAAGTTCTTTGTTCCACTCTTACTTTATTTAAACATTTTACATAACAACCTTTTTAACGTGACGGCACTGTGCATCAGGGACAAGCTAGTTTTTCTAATGATGATGAACTTAATGTATTCAGACAGTTATTTCTCACATTGAAAAGCAATGCAATTATACAACACAAGTCTGGGAAGACAGATTTTGTAAGGATTCAACGGCCACTTTAGAGTTGAGACACCAACAAGTGCTACCTTCAAATATGTCCTGAATAAAGCAGTGTCACAGTAACCCCATATAGCCACCAATTTCAGTGTCATTTCTTTTACCCCTTTTCCCTTTTTATTACATTTGGTCGATTGTCCCTTTTTCTTGTCAGTGCGTTTCAGCATCTTGTTATGCAGTTGATTTATCTTTCAGATTGTGAGCACTGCAAGGCGCAGAGGAGAAAAGCGACAAGAACAGAGACACAAAAGCACAGTGCGCCAGCAGCAGCACTGTTGACTATGTAAAGACGGAAGCCGAAACTTGTCGGGTGCCACAATTGTATATGGATTTTAAAATAAAAGTCTCTTTAAACATGCATCATGCTGTGCAATAAATGTATTAAGCAAGTCCAATAATGTCTGTGTTTTCCAGAAGGAACAAAGGGACAGTGTATGCTGAAGGCTGAGGCTCAGTGGCTGACAATTGGCTGTTGGGTTCAAGACAAATGGAGGAAACTGAGTTCCCAGCTGGAATTTCACAGTAGGTTTATGCTGTCATTTTATTTCTTTTTCTTTTTTTTACTGCAGCAATTCCTTAACCTTTACTAGAATACAATTGGAGATGTTATATGTTATACATGTGTTTGATTTCACCCTTGTATGTTGGTGTTTTAACGGATATTTGAAAACCTGTGATGGTAAATTGGATGGTGTATTAAACTGTATAACCCTGCATGGGACCTTGTGAGTGGTGACGAGATACGACTTGGTGCACACATTGGGGATTAAAGGTTATTTATCAATTTAAAATGTTGAAAATGTTTGAAAAAAACTAAGTGTTAAAGTTAAATATGACATTGTGTGACTAAAAGCCCTTTACATCTTTTTTTTCTGCAGAAGGAAATGAGAACTTATTGAAAGGAGCTATTGAGAGCTTTGTACAATTCTTTTGTATTACTGGATGTTAGTTGACTTTGTATCGGTGTATTTGCTCTTGTATGAGAAAATACAGAAAAGAAATCAAAAGCATTTCCTGAGAAACAGGATCTCAGAAGATTACCTCAAACACTTCACAACAAGGTGAAGTGGTCTGTTTATACTAAAGTGAGAGCTGTAAATTAATGTGGGATAATGTCTTTCAATCAGCAAAAAATGGATGTGACATTTACTTAATGAAGAGGGATAGTAATCTGTGAGAGAGACAAGGAGAGCAGATTCAGAAGCCGCTCTTGTTTCCTCCACTGGATGGTTAACCTTTGCTGTTCGAACAAAGTTTGTTGAATATGTTGATGAAATTAGCCCTCCCGGATGCGGTCGCACTGTGTTTGTGCTGCGGTTGGTGAATCAGGCGCAGCTCCAGGCAGATGGTGGTCGGAGCGGCGCATATATTCATCAGGAGTGCTGACCTCTGCCATGATATATTCAAGCATCCAACAGACCTCACTCAGAGTTCATCTCTGCATAATGAATGGGGGCAGGAATTCAAAAACAAGACACACAAACACCATTTTCAGCTCTCAGTTTCACGCCCACTTCCGCTCTATCGTGTTTTTTTTTGTGGTAAAAACGGAGCATCTAGCAAAATTCTGTTTTAGTGTTTGTGAAGGTTTGTAGAACAAACCCGTGTGCTGGTCATTTGTTTTAGTAAAGGTTGGTTATTTGAAGTATTTGCTGAAGTGGAGCAGGGTCAATCAACAAAATTCAGTGTGTGTTGTTGTTGCAGTCAGTTTGTTGACTGCGAGAGATCTTTGAGGTCTACTAAACACGTTGTGCTTTACACAGCTGCTTAACATTTTAATATTCACTATAGGTGTGTCAGTCATAACAGAAATAATGCTACTAATGATTACCTACATGGTTTGAGATGACCTGTATGCACAGTATTTGATCATAGTATTCCCAACACTTGCTAACATTGGATACAATGATGCCTAGAAACACACACACACACACACACACACACAAACACACATACACAAACACACACACACACACACACAAACACATACATACACACACACACAAACACAAACACACAGACACACGTTGGCAAATTACATTACACATCAGATTAAACCCTTAAGACGTGCCATCTCGTTTCACACATACACACAAACACACACTGTCCACCTGGTACACTGCATGTATGGATGTGATACCTGTGAGAATGTGTCACTGCAGTCTGTTCCCACTGCATCGGTGGATGGATCAGGGATCTTTGGATTGTGTTTGTGTGTGTGTGTGTGTGTGTGTGTGTGTGTGTGTGGTGGGGAAGGGAATATATCTGTGCTTGGGTACTTCTGTTTTTGTGCTTGCTACAGTATGTTTTTTTTTGTCTGTACAAGACATTAGAGTAATAGTCCATTTGTCAAAATTGAAACCTTGTATCTAAATGTGTGTGTGTGTGTGTGTGTCTTTGTAATTCATCAAGTGTTGTCCGAAAGGGAGGGAGGATGAGGTGGGGGATCTAGGACAGGTGCTTTAAGAGAACCCCTTTGACTCATGGTCTCTTCACTAATTAAGTTTAGGCTATTTACGTGCATAATGTAGGCTGTCTGTGTGTGTGTGTGTGTGTGTGTGTGTGTGTGTGTGTGTGTGTGTGTGTGTGTGCGTGTGTGTGTGTGTGTGTGTGTGAGTGTGTGTGTGTGTGTGTGTGTGTGTGTTGTTTGTGTTTACTTATCTATCCATGGGAAAGGTTTGCCTTTTCCACTCCCTCACCCTTTGATTACCTAGTTTTTAGTTGTCTGAAAGCACATTCAGTCTAAACGAGTCTGATCCAAGCTCTTTGAAACTAATTTCATTACTGTAGTTCCAATATGTAAAAGGGTTTGTGTGTTTCTTCCTGAATTTTAGTGGACTCACCTCTGAATTAGTTTGAAACATCATGGGACAAAAGCAATCTCCAATACAACTAGAGACAATACTGTATATCTAGTAATAACAATAAAACGTGTTGTGCTTGTCTGCAGCAAAATAAAATATTGGTGAAACCAATTCACAGTGAGATAATACCCATTGTCCAACGTGTGTATCAAAAAGTAAGATCTAGTCTGCTCTCCTGTATTTATGTTGTTGCTACATTTACTATTGTGTAAACAAAGGCTGATCTGCACAACTTAACAATTCTGAGTCAATATTAGTCTGCACTTTTAATGATGTAAATTGCTGAAGAATCGTCTAATTGTCTGCTGCTAAATTTTGGGAGAGTTACACCAGCATACAGATTGATATTACAGATTGATAACAGCGGTGGATCATTCTCTTTGTGCAAAAAATAAGCCTGCATTTGCCAGCTGGGAAGATGGTCTTTACCCTGAGTGGGAGTTGTTGGCTGAAATAAAAGAAGAGAAAGAAGTATTTTAAGGATGATACTGGTGCTGGTGGTGAGATTTTCATTGTCACACACCATTACATTCAGTTGTATTCTTAATGTTAGGGCTTTGGTGCCTGTTCATTTCAAACCTGGTCAAGTGAGATTTGTCCATTGTCCATTTTGATTTGGTTTGCAATTTGTCACAAAGACTTTCTTTATCAGTGCTCGGTCTTGCTGTGATATCTTTAATGGAACAACTGATTTTAAGACTCACATCTCTCAAGGTTGCAGATTAAAGGGAGATGAGAAGAACTGACTCCATGTCATCAGCATTTAGATTTAGATTTGGATTTTGATGCCTGCAACACATGTGAGCCACAATTAACAGACTTGTCTTTTATGATTATTTCAATATGGGAATGTGTCAAAAGCTTATTTTTTTGTGTTTACAATTGAGTGAATGAATCAACTCAGCAACCAAACTGGAAAATGTTCTGTTTAAAATCTGTTTTGAGGAGAGAGGTTGTCAAAAGGACTGAGCCCATCCAGTCCAAATTTACACTGCCTGCTTAAGCAAGTCGTGCTGGCCACCCACAAGCTATTTTCCACCTGCTGCCTACCTACATCAACAATAGTGAAGCAGAGCCCAGGACCAACACAAACAGACACAACAGAGTGCACATGGTGGCCACACTCTTCAGATTAACCTTTATCCCCCCAGATGAGACTTGTTGTCTTTACTTGGAGCGTTCTGTATCCAACACAATATGGACATCATATGAAAACAATACTAACCTTTTCTTCCGCTCCCGCTGAGATAATGCTCCAGGTTTACACCTAAAGGCCCCTGTGAGGCAATTAAATGTCTGTGATAAAACAACAGGTTTTCTCAAGTTGCATTTAGCGTACTTGAGGGTAAACACACACACAAGACAAAGCAATTGATTTGAGACCATTCGGACAATGCTCCATGCTACACCATAATCACTCCTGTATTGTCACATAAAACTAAACTAAGTCTTTGTTATTTTAATGAGCACTCTAAAGGTTAATTTTACTTTCCCATTGCAACTACAACACAACCCTGCAATCAGGGAGAGGGACATAGAGATAGCGAGAGGGGGAGAGGAGAGGAGGGGATCTGGTTTCTCAGCCGCTCTGTACCCTAATCCTGGATTTGGAAACGGGATGAGAGCGACAAACACAAGTAATAACAGCACTGACATGGGATTGGTAGGTGGGGGGGTGAGTAGCTCGATAGGAAATAGGGGGCCTTAAGAGAGGGGTGGTTAGTTGTACATGGGTGGGATATAAATACCTGTGGTAGACAGGTGCAGCAAAATGCTGAGGGCATGACAGACACTGGCCTACCTGCATCTGTAGTAGAGAAAAAGAGGCAGGGAAATGTATTGCAGAGGACTTTGTGAGAGAAAGCTCAATAGTTGAGAAACACCTTTGAGCAGACATATCACTGACAGAAACCGGGAAGCTCATCGCTATTTATCTTTGAGTTGTGGCTGAAGTGCTGACATCTATGTCTCTTAGATAGAAAAAGGTAACCGTTCACAGTTTTCTACCTGCAAATTCCCAAGTGACTGAAGGAAGAACTGTGCTTGGCTGAATTAGGAAGAAAAGAAGAAGCAAGGAAGACGGTACAAGAAGTGAACCAAGACAAGACACGGCTAGAAAAAGAGACAAGGCAGAACAAGAGAAGGCCAAAGAAGACGAGACAAAGACAAAAGGCAAGACGAGGTGAAACGAGACATAACAAGACACAAGAAAGGAAGGGAAGGGATGAGATTTCAAGAAGACAAGAAAAGACACAGGACAAGGAAAGCAACGATGGCAGGCAAGACCAATTAAAGCAAGAGAGGGCAAAGCAAAGAAAGGAAACCAGTTAAGGGGTCAAGTCAAACTTCAGTGTACCATCGAGAACATCCGAGAGAGGCCAAATAAGAATGGCATGCGAGGCATTCAGCTCCGACTCCTTCACCCAACTTTCAGGCGATTCACCCTTGCCAATCCTCATGCACCACGCCTCTCCCGGTGACTGCCTGCCAGCCAGCTCCCATACTCACAGCATGGTTTCTGCAGGTAAACTGGGTCTTCTGTCCTGTAATGTTAAATATATATTTGTTCTTTGTATAATTCTCCTCTTGTGCTTTTTACCTTTGCTTAATTTGACAACAATTAGGCTTTTACTGCAAAGTACTGTAAGAATGATATGGACCATGACCTACGTAGTTTTGTCGTGATCTTAAATCCCAGCTGCAGGAGGTCAGGCCTCTAACAACTACTTCAATCTTGCACTTCAGCCTTGTGAGAGTGTTGGCATTGTGCTGTTTCAAAGTGGTAATGCTTGTGTTGATAGTGACTACACTATTGATTATATAGGAAGTCCCATGGGTGCTGCAGGTGAGTGATGTCTTGTGTTTCTCCTATAGACACACACACAGTTGTATTTTTAGGGAATGGGGAGGATGAATTGGATTGAAAAATACATTTATTCAAAGCCAATTCAAATTATGTAAATGTAATCTAATCAGCTGGTTTGGCCCAGCTGTCTCTCCTCAGTGGATAATTGCTTTGAGGATATGTTATCAGTATAGCAAACTCTCCAAGGTGTTTTTCACGATGGAGCATTGCGGAGAAAACTTCCAGGGGGTTTAAGTTCCTGCTGATTGTTACAGCATAGAATAGATTGGATTAGATAAAGCAGAACATGAGAATTTTGCTGGCCTATGTTTGTTTTCTGCCTTCCCAATGATTCTATGAACAAAATGCGAAATGGTCACCTTAAATAAATGGAATAACAGGTACAATTTGTAATAATTAAAGAAGTAGAATTGACAATTAGTAGTAGTGTCAACAGTGGTAGAGCTGGGTGATATGGCAAAAAATGTGATCACAGTACATTTTCCCATTTTGGTCATCATTTACTGTTCAGCCTGAAGAAACCAGAGGTTTCCTTACACTTTAAAATAGTTTATTAACATATAAAATAAAATAAACATGTCATTACAGTATTCAGCACAATGTTTTTGTTCACGACACATTACGCATTCACATTATGAGATGCCCCACTGGTCAACAGAGAAGTAGCGCCTTCTAATGGAAAAATAAAACTAAGAGTAGCCCTCTTTACAGTTATCTCACATTTATTTTTCCTTTTTTTCTGTCTGCAAAATTAACAAGGGAAAACTGAATAGACAGTTTTGGCTAAATTTGTTTTCATTTTATAAACAACCTAAACCTACTTACAAGCAACCTTTTAAATGTAAATACAACTCCTACCAAAAAAGCATCTCAAATGATTGTAGAGGTAGCACAAAACCAAACAAAGTAAACAAGTGCATGTGTAAACAAGTGTCTTTCGATATGCAATAAGAAATAGCACTGGTTATTTTTTTGCTCTTTTTGAATGGGTGTGGTCATTGAATGGTACCTGTTTAGGTTCCCCGCACTGCTTGGCACCAACCACCGACATATTTTTGCAGACCGGCTTAATCTCATAGTTGTTTTTGTGAAATCTGAACCATTTCCACACAACTGATGTAGTGTAACCCTTTTTTTTTTATCAACAATGTCTTCAGGGACGAAAACTCTATTTAAGGGGGGGAATACACCTTTGGCGTTTTTCGATTAATGGTACCTGCTCGACTCGGCTCGACTTGGCTCAACTCAACTCAGTCGCAGTGCTCGTCCTTCTGTTTTCCATTGCAGATTAGTACCGCCCCATGCGAGAGACGAGCATAATATACAGTCTATAGAGACGAGACGTGGTTGGTCATCATGGCAGGAAACTGACGTGACCTAACACGACACACATACACTGAACGTCGGAGATGTGTTGTTTTTGATTCTCTGCATGTGGCTGCTGCCACAGCCAAATCTACGGTAGCTGTTATTTCTCTCCAGTGTATACAGTGTGTTCAGACTGTACTCACATCTCAGAGTAACGTGGTGATATTGGCCTTTGGTAAAAACTCAAATATTAGCAATCATTATCTTTCTCTGTCTTTCTGCGTGATGCGATGGAATTTTATCATGATTAAAAACTAAAAAGCTAGTCAAAGAGATTTAGACTGTATTTTTGAACAGAGAAGAAAAAGATTATCTTCATTGGGCATTCATTGGAAGGTTTTTGTGTGTATTATAACCTACATGTCCATGGTGTTAATGTTCAGAGACACTTCCACCTTTAACAACCCACTTCAAATCCAATGTAAATATATCATTGCATCTTATGCCAACACATAGCAGCTGTTTCAATTTCAAAATGTAATATAATCACTTTCAAAACCCCACATTAGTCAAACTGGTCTTAGCTAGTCTGAACGGTATTTAAAGCTGACCTGTACTCAGATCAAATCTGAGTAAACGCACAAATCTTCTACTGTCAGATTGTAACCACATTTGTCTCCATCAGTATCATCTGGACTGTCCCTGGGTCCGCCCACCAAGCGCTCCCACATGCATCTGTCCACATCCTCCCTTGGCAACGCCCCTCCCGGCCTACATTACCCAGTCGCCCCCTGTCACTACAGCAACCAGCAGGCCACCTACGGCATGATGGCAGGTGAGTGGTGGTGATGGTATTTGTGACAACTATTGCAAGGCAGTAATGAATAGTCAAATAAACCTTTATTCATTTATTTATCAAGCAAATTGGTGCCAATGATGACAGCGGTAATGATGAGGGTGGATGGATGATGTCTTTATTGATAAGACCTATACTGACTATGATTTGGATAAGAATCATCATTATTGTGCAGACAAAAATAAAGGATTATCTCTCTCTCTCTCTCTCTCTCTCTCTCTCTCACTGTAGCTCAGGAGATGCTCTCTGCCAGTATTTCTCAGACTCGTATCCTGCAGACATGTGGTGTCCCTCACCCCAACATGGTAGGCAGTGCAAACTCATTGCAAGGTAATGATCACTTACACCCACGCACGCACGCACGCACGGACGCGCGCAAGCACACCACACACACACACGCACACACACACACACACACACACACACACACAATAATGCACACTCCTGCCCTGCAGTAAAATATAGTTGACTGAGTAAACTTTGTCAATCCCCATAGCTACCAGTTGAAATCACTTTCAGACTTGATAACTTCACCTGATTATAAGTCTGCAGAGAGAGCAGAAACATAAATGTAGAAGTGGATGTGTGAAAACTGAAAGGGGAAATGGTTTTCATGCCACAAGATGTTGGTAGAAAATTCAAGTCAGTCATCAGCCTTTTTAAACCTGCCAAAAAATATTTTTGACAGTCAACATTTAGCACCAAATGGATTGAATGAGGAATGTGTTTTTTGTAATTAATAACAGTTGCTTAATTCAAACAAAAAGGAGCTCCCCCTACTTATATTGATATTAGCCTTTCTAAGTTTGCAATATTTCATATTAAAGGTAACATGACAGAGTAATTATTAATTATTAAGTCCCTGAAAACATTTGTTCTCAATCCGCTTCTTGCTATGTGGTCCTAAATTTCACTTTTAACTTTTTCTGGCAAAGTTAAAACAGTTTGGATATTTGGAAGAGAGATTTCAGTGTTTCTGTTTTTTGTCTTGGCTCTTCTGGACATGTCACATACCTCTAAGCACCAATCAGCAATGGAAATGTGATGTGATTTTCATGTTGTCAGGCTGCTGTCAATCAAATCTGATCAAATCACAACAAACAGGGACAAAGGATGCATGCACTATAACTTTGATTGTTGCTTATTTATTTTTAAGAAATGTGAATTGTGCATTGTCCCTTCTTCTCTGAAATAACTTTAAAGTAGTAATTATTACTGTACACATACTAGAAAGACTTACATATCCTTCCAAAGTCTTGAGTGGATGAAATCAGATGAATGTCTGGGTTAAAGATAATCTATAGTACAATTTTGTTTGACAAAGTGGGTGATATTAGACTAAAAAAGAATATGAGGTAAAATGTAACCTCGCTGGCACAGAAAAATTAATATTTCCCGTGGAAATTAGGTTGCTTGTCTTTTGATTGATAGGATCACTGGTGACACTGATCCACTCCTGTAAACGGTCTAATAAAATTGTACGGTCTGCAGTGCTCAACAACAGGACTCAGCAGAGGGATATTTGAGAAGAAAGGGCAGAAACAGAGTTAATAGCACTACACAAAACTCTGTAATTATGTGAACTGGATGAGACAAGGTCACAGAAGAAATTAGCCCTATAATTTGTCATTTTTAAAACTGCACTTAATCTATTTCTTCATATTAAGTGTAATGTGAAAGGTGTCACTTTGTGAATCCACGGAGAGTTATCAACTCTGAGTTCCCCTCAGCTATGTGGAGCTTTATAGCCTTTATCTCATCCACCTTGTTTTCAGCAGGCAACTGTTAAACCCACTGTACCCTACCTGTCCAGCACAAAATCACACACACACATTCTAAGCTAAAGAGCCAGTCAGATAGTTTCATCAGGGATTGGTGAAGACCAAAACAGAGCTAAAATTAAAGTACAATATGGACTTACATTCATCACCAAAACTCAACCTCAAATAAATCTGCTGGATGTGAAAATGGGCAACTGTTTGCTAAGACTTCCTTATTGGCTGATGGAAAAAGGTCAGCGCTGTGTTTTCAGCTTGTTTGGTGGATGGAGTTAGTGTGCTTGTCAGTTTGTTTGCTTTCTATCTTTGCTCAGCATGAAGCTGCTGATGCTGCCATGATCTTTGAATGGTAGACATGTATAGCAGCTGGAGGGTTCAGGGCAAAGACTTATGAAGTGCTTTTACAAGCCCACTGAGCCCACATGTGTTTTTATGGGGCTTGCTGTCCAGTCTGACATCTGACAATTAAGCATTATGGAACAGGCTTTGAGACCTACAGTATATTGGCAACTGTCGCTGGTTATTACCTCCGAGAGATTATAAAAGAGTGAGTCCAACCTTTCCCTGACACCTTGGGTATACGAGAAAATCACTGATGCATACAGTTTTAGTGCAAAATCTGTCATGTTGCTCTCCAGCTGGTGTATAGAGCCGAACAATTTAGCAGGTCAGTGGCACTCCGCTTTTGGAAATGCAACCATTTTGTAAAAAGGGGTGGGATGGCAATGTTATTATCTCAGCAGAATACAAAATATTAGAAATCGTATAGCACTATACAAACAAACAATAGGTTAGCTACAATACAACAACACAAACTACAGCCTTCATAATTATTCAAGTTAAAACTGAACATTATAGTTCAGGTAGGATTTGTTGCATGGGGTGTTATGTTAGGATATTCATTTTAGCCAGATGTACATCATAAACTGGCAGCATATGGTCACCACACTGCAACGTCCTGTCTTGTATCTCCTGTAGCACTGGATTTGTAAATTCAGTTGTATATGACGTTGTATGACAGGATTAGCACTGCACTACAATCCCCCTGACACAAGAGGGGAGTGTTGCATTGCTAATTTTAGGCACAGCTTTAGCAAACTTGGTATAGTTCAGAGTGGATTGAAGCCAACATTTGGCTCAAGTCAGACTCTGATCACTATATCACTATAATTATATTGCCTATTGTATGTTCCTATAGTAAAATTAACCAATGCAGTTGATGCACTGAGAAGCATCATATTCCAAATTACAATTAGTCATTCACCCATCTGTTACTCTGGCACTAATACTAACAAGAAACCAGAAATTGGCAGCCACAAGCTCCACTGCAGCTAACCACTAAATATTAACAACCACGTGTAGAAATAATGGAGCCTATTCTTGAATGTTAATATTAGGGTTATAGTGCAGTGTGATATGACAAACCTGTTTGAAAAGGTCTGGGTTTTTTTCTTTCTTTTTTCTACTGAATAGAGACCCTTTAAAACAAAGAAGCAAACTCAGAGTTGTGTGGCACAGAACACTAAAGCCAGAGATAATACCTGCAAAAAATGGTAATGTTAAAATACAGGTAAAAAGCAGAGTACAATATCTGGAAATATTATGTTAAGGAACAGGGGAACTAATTCAAATAATTTGATTATTACTTTACTTTAAGTCTTTATTAGTGAATGGAGCTGCCTCAGGTGTGTGCTATATGGTCTACATTGGGTTTTTGTAAGTGGTTTTCTCATTTACAAAAATGTGGGGCGAAAGATCTCAATACTCCCTAGTTTCAAGACAGGATGGAAATTGTCACAATTATTAAAAACATATATTACATTTTGGCTATTATTGTAAATTTCTGACAATAAAAAAACTATTAGCTTAATAAATGCTGTCAGGATACAGGTGGGAATAGGAGCCATGCAGCTTTTGTCATCCCTCTGACAGACTGACAGACTGACGGTCTATCTTGATCTCTCTCTCTCTCTTTCTCCCTCTCTCACTCTAGGGTCTCTTACTTCTTGCTTGTACAAGTTTCCAGACCATGGCCTAAGTAGTGGTTCGTGTGCACTAAGCCATGGTTTCTCTTCACTGGCCCCGGCCCTCCTCTCCACTGATGAGGCCCCTGGGGGCCTGAGTATCGGAGAGATGAAAACTGACGGCCAGAGGAAGAGCATGCGGGAGCTAGAAGATGCCCCTGCCATGGACTCCCCGCAGATCCGAGAGCTGGAGATGTTTGCCAATGACTTCAAAATACGGAGGATCAAACTTGGTGAGTATTATCACTAAAACAATGTTGATGAAAATGACCCCACTATCCATTAACTGCACCAATTAGAGACATTGTTTGATTGTCAAACATTGACAAATGTTTCTGTTGTGTGTTTGTGCTGCTTCTTTGCTTGTGGTTGTTCTATGAAGTATTTCTGTGTTATTGTGACCTCTAGGCTACACACAGACTAATGTAGGCGAGGCTCTTGCTGCAGTGCATGGCTCAGAGTTCAGCCAGACCACAATCTGCCGTTTTGAAAATCTACAGCTGAGCTTTAAGAACGCCTGCAAACTCAAGGCCATTCTGGCTAAATGGCTTGATGAAGCTGAGCTGGCTGGTGGTGAGTTACACACACACATCCACTCCACTCCATCAACCCCAAGTTAGAGCATTTGTTTCTATGTTCTTTACCATGATCTCTACTCTATGAGCTAAAATGTTTATCAAAGTGCTCTTTTGAGTCAGTGTGATAGGATCTGCTGGTAAGAAAATGATATGCATTGCATTATAGACATGACACCTGGCTCGTACACTGTCTGTGACAGTGGTTCCCAACCTTCTTGCCTTATGACCTCTTTAAAAAAATAAACAATATTTAGTGCAATTCAATTCAATTCAATTTTATTTATATAGTGCCAAATCACAACAACAAGTTATCTCAACAGTTATCTCACTGCACTTTTCACAAAAGTGCAAGTCTAGACCGTACTTGAGGTGATGTTATTTACAGAAACCAAACAATTCTCACCAAGAGCAAGCACTAGGCGACAGAGGCAAGGAAAAACTTCCTTTTAAGAGGCATAAACCTCGAGCAGAACCATGGCTCAAGGTGGGCGGTCATCTGCCTCGGCCGGTTGGGGTTGAGAGAAAGAGACATACAGAGACAGAGAAAGAGAGAGAGAGAGAGAGAAATAGACAGAGAAGAGACAGAGAGAGAGAGACATGGAGAATTGTAGCAGAGGGTGTCGAGCAAGAACATGGAGGCAGCAGGTGACTCCAACCACAGACTCAGACTCCACAGCTCCAGAGCCAGAAACACCTAGGAAGCGATAGTTATGCACCCTCATCACATAATGCATACACCTGTGAGCTGTGAGCTGAGTGATTTTCTATTCTTTTTAACAACAGAATATTATTTTTCCTTCCTACAGCCTTGTACAATGATAAAATAGGAATGAATGAGCGGAAGAGGAAAAGGAGAACTACTATCAGGTATTAACTATGAGGAGCAAAGATGCAATGCATACCATACAATGACATTTTAGTGTCATAGAGTTAATCTTCTCCTCACTTTCCCTTGTTCCCCACTGCAGCTTGGGAGCTAAGGAGGCTCTGGAGCGCAGCTTTGTGGAAAAGAGTAAACCATCCTCCCAGGAAATAGCCCGGATAGCTAAAGGCCTCCATCTGGAGAAGGAGGTGGTCAGGGTCTGGTTCTGCAACAGACGGCAAAGAGAGAAACGGGTCAAAACCAGCCTCAACCTCAGCTCCTGTTTGACCAAACTCAGCCCACACTGCATTGTACAGATGAGTAAAACACAAAGACCAATGATATAGTTTAGAATTCAAGTCTGATAGAGCCTCCTTCATGTCCACAGCCAGTGAATATGGGTAATTTTTTAATCAAATGTCTGACAGAATTCACTCCACCATGAAATGGGAGAATTAAATCAACAGAGAACACTCAATAATAACAACTGCCCTCACACTGCATTAAGCAGCTGCTGACGCACTTGAAACAATTTTATTGATTTAACAATGAGATGATAATGTATGTCCTGTGAAGGTCCGCCTGACAAAAAAACAAACAAGTGAGAACACTCCAACTCTAAGAAAACATGCATCATTGTTTGCAACTTAACTCCAAAGGGACAAATGTTTTGATCTAAAGAGACATCCCTTATTGCAATGTGTTGGTTTTTTTTAATACCACTTTCATGTTGTTTTTTTCTTATTTACATAAATAGAAATATGTCCACCATAAAAAAGTATATGAATGCCAAATAGCAGCTAAGTAAGTCAGTGTTTTCTTTTCTTAAGTTGATGCTGTGAAGATAACCACATATGCTCTGTTGGTTTGACGCTGCAGCAACCATGACCTGACATTTAGATCTTCATTGTGCCTTGTTTGATATATGCATACTGAAAGTGTATTAGTTACACAAACCAAATATAATGTAATCTATCAGCACCAAAGTGCAGGTGAGCACTCATTTTGATCAGCCATGTGCCTTTTTAAAAACAGATGTTGGCTCAACTTTTGTTCCTTTTTTTAAGAGAGAAGGAAAACTTTATTGTTGATGAAATGTTTTACATTTGTCTGCATTTAACTGCAGGACTTTTTGTGTTATAGTTGTTTGTGTATTTGTATTTAGAGCTGATGCTCTCTCATTAATTAACTGTCTTGTGAAAAAATGTTTGTTTTATTTAAATTAATATAGCCATGCTCATGAAAAGTAATATATTTAAAGTTTTAAACAACCTATTTATTTAAATATATATATTATTATTATGACGTTGATCTACTTTGCTCAGTGCAACCTTTGATCCATGGTTTGAATTCAGGGATATGTGAAACTTCCTGACATTTTTGTCAGCAAATGGATCTCAGGTCTGCTGTTTCCCTGTTGTAAGAACGGTTTAATCTTTCATATTTGTTGATGGTATGCTTTCGCTGTTACTGCCTTGACAAAGTGTCATACAAAGAAGAACATCAACCAGTCACGACTCCGACCTGGTTGGGATGACTGATGTGAAACGTCTTATTAAAGCGAAGAAACAAGCAAGCACAACTTCCCTGTCAGGCTTTTATGTTCAGACAGCAGATATCATTAATTGGTGCGTGGAAGCGATGGAAAGTCGACTGCCACGTTTTTATAGTGCAGAAAATGATTTGCTATAAGAATGTATTGTAGATATGAAATGCCTTCTTTGCATTTGATTGGAAATACCCAGTAAATATGCCAAATACATAGCTGGTTAGCAAAAAAACTATACTTGTACTGAGCTATTGTCTTTCAGTTCCCAGGCAATGAAAGGTAAATCAGTTTAATTCATTTCTGACAACAAAGGAGAACTGTGTTTTCCCACCGACTTACATTACCATCTCTCATTCTTACTAATGTCATTATATAACCCAATGAATACATACAGTACATTAGGAGAGAGAGTCAGGTTATGTGTACCATGAACAGTACAATTCATGGGTGTGTCACTTGGGATTCATAAATAAAGCTGGGAGACATCTTAATTCAAGAAGGAGCTGTTTCCCCCGTGATTCATGTACAGCTGTCTCACTGGAGTGCTGTCAGGGGAAATAAACGCAGCAGGGTCATCGGCTGCCGACACATTTCTGAGGCACGCTGGAAAGTTATAGGGACGATATGACAAATGGGATGAAACTACTAAGAAGCTTCTTAGTGCTGGTCTCACGGATGCTTTAAGACTACTGCTCCTAAATTTACAATTGACTCTTGGTACTTTGTTATGCATTAAGATAACCTTGTGACAATATAACTTTGTGGTTTTATTTTTTCAACAGTTAATTACTTACCTAGTACAAATCACACACACTTTACATCACAGCTGCAGGGACCATGCTGGTGTTTCCTATTTAATTGAATGCATCTATCTACTTCTATTTCCGTATGATATGAAAACGTATTAGGATGCGTTGCAGATTGATGCTCGTTGTAATGGAACTGGATCAAGTTGCAAGAACTTGGCAGAACTATTAAAATAAATTGGAGCCAATAACACGGCTGGCATGGTGATAAAATACATGGAATAAAAAATACATCTGTAGAACTAAAAAAAAAAAATTAAATTTGAAAAAGGTCTGTAGTGATATAGCTGGGCAGCTGTGGCTCAGTGGTAGAGCGGTCGCCTGCCAGTCAGCGGTTCGATTCCCTGGCCCAGCAGTCCCAACTCCAAGTGGCCTTGGGCAAGACACTGAACCCCCGAGTTGCCCTCGATGCCGCCCATCGGAGTGTAAATGTGTGCGAGTGTTTATCTGGTGGGCAGGTGGCACTTTGTACCCCAGCCTCGGCCACAGTGTATGAATGTGTGTGAATGGTTGCTGTACTACGTAAAAGCTCTTTGAGTTGTCGTTAAGACTAGAAAAGCGCCATAACAGTCCATTTAGTTAAGCCTGTAAAGAGAAAAAAACATAAAAGAGGCTCATCAACCTGTACCTGAAGAAGTTTTATTCATTACAAAAGCCATTAACCCTTTACAGTCACTTTACAAAGACCAAACAAATAAAGAGAAGTATACAGGACATACACCTTTTAAAAAGTGTGGACATTTCCTAACCATCCATTCCAGTCCATTTGACTGTCAATTTTGACATTGACATCAAACAATGTCAAAATCTGTTAAAACAGTGTTTCAAATAACTATAGGCTGTTAAAAAGGTAGAGGAAAGAATGATTTTCAAAAAGTCAATGAATTGTGTATTGTACATGCCAGATGCATGCAAAAATGAAAACATTTTCCATTTCTTTTGGCAATGGGAAACAATGTGGGAACAAAAGGTCAGAGGGAGAAAGACAAAGACTTTATATATCCCTGTCACTCATTACCAAATGACTGTATAGAAGAGCCAGCTGAAGAAGAGAAGAATCTCTTGGATCACAGTGTAATTTCAGCAAACACTTCCATCATTTTGTTGCTGTAGTGTGTGTGTGTATTTTTGGGAGCGAGGCAGCTTAAAACTACATATAACAGTAACTGCACAGCAGCTGAAAGAGAGGAGGGACTGCAGGACCAGTGCCATCCTACAATCACTGTAAACCCCATGTCCAACTTAAGATACACAATCAGATCAACCAAGAATCATAAAAAGAACTGATTACTCAGTAGCATCAATCGATTGATTCAAATCTCTTCAATATGCCGGTCTAACATTAGTCCTAGTTTGTGTTTGATTACGTTTTCTCACAGCATCACATTTTCCGAGGTCCAAATTAAATGATCAATCCATCTCACCATCTCATGCATTATGATGAAGTAAAGTAAAGGCTTCACCCTAGTCAGTTATACATTTCACATGCATATGTTCATCTGAGTTTAATCACCTCCAGTAACTATGGTAGCATACCTAAGGATTTAAAAACATGATAATTAGCTAGTTGACCACTGTCACCATTTGTGTGGAGACAGTGATTGAGTTGTCGAGGCCTTTTCTCCCTTTCACTTGCATGGTAACGTGTCCCACTTCTGACACCACAGGATATTTGACCCACATATCAATGAAGAGCATCCACATGGAGTAGAGGATAGTTTTCCTCAGAGGAAGCGAATCGCGTGAATTGGTATAAGAAGGAAATATAGAAGTCCATCTGGTTACCGACAGCCCCTAAACTCTTTCTAATTACCATGTTTTTTTCTCATTTAAACTTGCTGGAGAAAGGCAAACCATCTTCAGCCACATGAAAGCTGATCTACCGAAACATCAGATGGGTAAAAGCCATTCCCATGGTCTCCTATACTGTAGCCCTTATAAAGACAGAGATGGGTGGCGAACAACAGCATTGGTCCACCTTCAGGCTGCACCACTCCAGTTTCATAATAAATATTTTCGCATAAATAGATCAGACGTTCTGCTCCTAATGATCTGTAAGGCAACCTGCCAAAGAAAGTGTGAGTATGTGCGTGTTAATATGCATGTCTGCATGCCTTTGAATCTCTTAGTGTGTGAGTGTGTGTGTGTGCGTGTGTGTGTGTGTGTGTATGTGTGTATGTGTGTATATGTGTGTGTGTACCATTTGTTACACCTGTAGCATTTCAACAATAACAAAAACCAATGTGTCTAAAAGAGTCTGTATCAATTTGTATTAATGTTGCACACGGTTTATAATGTGAACATTAACACAGAGAAGACAATTAGTCCACTCCCAGAGCTCGGAGCTGTCTCTCAATCTCGTCGTCGGAGATGGTGGCCTGTTTGGATGAGGCGGCGCTGGGGAGGCTCTTTCCTGCAGCTGGAGCGCTCACCATCTGGAAAAACACATGGGCAGAAAAAACCCATTAGCAGGCAAACTCAATTCAAATTTAAGACACACACAATCACAAAGCCTGGTACTTGTAAGATTGGCTGCTGTGGACAGCAGCCAACTGCCGCTCCAAAGCCTATTGTAAAAGACCTGTTCATCACACTTATTCTCTATTTTATTGGAAAACTATTAACTCCACATAGCAATCATACTGCTAAATACTTTGTGATGTCTCTTTAAATTACTATATGCAAGTGGAAGTCAGTTACACAGGGATTATTTTATTACTGCATCAATCATCCATTTGCATGATAAACAAAGTAACATGTTAAGAAATCACGTAATCTCTCTCTTTAAAAGTATAGCTTCTCAGGTTTATTGGTTAACAGTCGTATATGTTCTGTGTTGCAGCATTCTTAAGGCTAATAAATGTGTTACGACAATCTGGCACTTATCACCAAAAGGCATAATTAAACGATGTTGATCTCAATTCAAATTACTTTAAAATTACCTTTGTCCTTGCTGAACATTTTTGGGCATTTATTATTTGCCATACGTAAAACACATTATACATTGAATAAAATTTCCACTTAATATGACAATAAAACATGTGGCTGCTTATTTGCTTACATTAGCTTCTCTCAAAAAACTAAACATAGTTTATAACTCTTGTAATTTCTTTTCCGCTTTAGGGCTGACTGAAAAAGCTGTTACTCTTCCAAGGAAGTGCACAATATGAGATCATTCAAGGAATGCTCTGCCTTCCTCTGGCTTTTATTGTGAATGAGCAGGAAATAATTACCCCGTCTAATTTCAAAAACAGTTTTGCAGGTTTTTATCAATCTTGCCTGTTTGTTCTCTCCAGCTGTGGGCTTGTTTATGGAACAATTTGTGGGGTCTTTTTACATTGTATTATGAGAGGTAATAACTCATGGTGCCCCCAGGGGGAGCCAGACATGCAGCAGATGGCCAGCCTGGCAGTTCCACAGACTACAGTACATAGTAGAGTTAGAAGAGCTGAAGGCTAGCCCCACCATGTGGCAACTGGAATACATTTTAACAGACATGTAAAAAGCCATGTGGAACACTTATTGTTCAGTTCATGTTGCTGGGGGATGATTCACAGGTGCTTTCACATTTTCTCATTTCTACCTGAATAGTGATAGTACTTACATTAAAAACAAATAGTTAAAAAGACATTGCTCACAGTGCAACGTGTTATCAAATAAAAAGTATTATAAAGTTAAGGTATGTAGGGTATATAAGGTCAGTGGTAGTTTCTCTATCTTTTCAATTTCTCACCTTTCCTGAGATCTCAATACCGATTTCATCCAGAACCTGGTTGACAATGTCCTGCGATTCCTCTTCATCATCAGATCCATCAAAGATCTCATCCAAGGTGTCATTGACTGGACAGATAGTGAGACAGGGAGGGAGGAGATAAAGAGAGACAGGTCAATAAATCCTACACATCGATTTTTAGTCAGTCAGTGTTTGGACTTTAGAGCGAGATAGCTAAAAATCAAAGTAGTAAATGTGTGGACGATGGTGTGTTGAAAATTGAAAAGCCCCTCTATATCATCGTCACAATCATACATTTCTCTTTCCCCCGTCAATGCACGGATTGCAACACCCATCACTCCGTACGCCGTTTACATACAGTATATCCTGACAATCTGGTTTTGGCCAGCCTACAAATACCAGAGCTCTTTGTGTGTGCATGTGTGTATAAGTCCTTACTCATGTCCTCTGTCATGCCCATCTTCATGTTCTCCTTCTGGAAGTCCTGCATTGTCTTCAGTGTCTTCTGTGGATCCATTTTTTTATTCACTGCTTGCATTGTCTGCACACACGATTGAAATAAAAGATTTGAGAATCCATCTTGAGGTTTTAAGCAGAATTGTGTAAGAGCTGCTCTTCAAAAAAGAAACAAAATGGCAGTGAAGGGATGTAGAAAATAAGCAAAACCTTTATGCTGGACATATACAGCTTTATTTCTTTTTTATAAGCAGGTGGTAAAAAATGTGGAACAAAACTCAAGCTGAAATTTAAGTTTGATTTGCGTGGTCGTCATTTAGAGGACTTAAACTAAATCTTTCGTATAACGGACAAGGGAGTTTCCCAAGGAGCAAATTCAAGATGATGTATGCACCTATTATAAATCAGCACGTGCCTCAAGGAAATATTAGTTTGGTTGAAATAGGGCTTTACAAGACTCCCTCTGAATTTGTTATCAAGTCAGCATAGCAGAAGTACTACAAACCACCCATTCTAAATTATGCATCTCCTTCCTTCCTGTGAAAGAGTTAGCACAATCAGCACAAACGTGGCTTACTTTTAGGGCTGAGCCTGATGAAACACATTACACACATGTATATATATATATATATATATATATATATATATATATATATATATATATATATATATATATATATATATATATATATATATATATATATATATATCCCTGTCTCCACTTCACTGGCGTTGACATACCGCTTCAAACCATGCTAACCCGTAGCTGTGTGAGAGGAAAAGGGCTGCACTATTTATTGAAAAATTTGAATGGACGCTGCAACTTAAATTACATGAATAGTGTGCCTTAACAAACTGTGTACGTCGGACATAAAATATTTCACACACTCTCTTTTTGAAACGGACACACACACACACACACACCTCATCACACTACATTAATCAGAGGCCTAATTATATTTGACCTGTGTGTGTTTGCAAAGTCGGACTGTGTACAGTACGTTGCTCCTGGCCAATAACCACCTTTCACACTTCATTAGCAACGACGCCAGCAGACTTGGCTTTGAACATGAACACATCCCACATTAATGCTTAAATTACAACGCTAAAATATTGACATGACAAAACACTGAAACTACTTCACATGCAAGACAGAAACACAAAACTTCTCGAAAACAGTATCAAGTGTCTGAATGGCATTTCTATGTTTTAAAAGCTGCCCTCGGGGACAGGGTCCAGGATCTTACCTTGGCTGTTGCAGACATGGCGCCAGCCATTTTCATTTGGGAGTTCATGACCTTTGTCTGCGTAGACATGGAGGTGACCTTAGAGCTGACGGCGTATGTGCGGTTCTTCTGCTTCCTCAGCTGGACCAACTGCTTGGCCAGAATCTTACATGCCTCCTTGTTGCCACTCTTGGCCATTTTCTTGATTTCAGCCTCCTGAAGGGGGCAGAGGAGAATAGTATGCCAATTTCAGTATCCGCGACGTCCACATGCTAATATTTGCACATTTGTGCAAGTGTACTGTACACAAAATATTAACGACAATTGTAGGAATGGAGTTCATGTTCCATATTACAGAATGGTACTGTATGACAGAAAAAATGAATTCTAATTTAAGCATAAAGTAAATATCTGGAACAAATCCATTGACATTACTGAGAGCCCTAGTGTCTTCTGGTTTAATGGGTAAGTAATTAAACTGCCTGTGACAACAGACAGTGACAATACACACTATATTTTGAGCTAATGCTCCTGTGTATAAGCATATAAATTAGGAAAAATTTAGTTTAAGGTTGCCCATATTGCAGATTAGCCCGTAGCGAAGTTGCTACACAACAGATGTTTCTCTCTTCAAAGTAATGTTTTGTAAACTTTATAGTGTCAGTGAGCAGCACCAATATTCCATCTGCTTCAGCAATACGACATGCTGAACCATGTCCAAAGCCACATTACAATTTTAAGAGCCAGGACAGAATAATCTGCAGCTTTCTCAAACTACTGACCCAAAAGGCCGGTGTCTGGCCACGGAGTGTTCTGAATGAGAAATCCACACCGATGCCATTTTTGAAGGAACATTTTAGGACTATTATTCATTTTCGCTACCTTAAGTGACATTCCATGACTGAAAGATCAGGAGGGCTTTCGCAGAGTATATTATGCAATCGTTATTATGTAAATAACATCTCTGTTCTGCTATTGATCTTATGACCTGCAAAGTGCTAAAATTATTATTTTATACTGTATAATACGCACACTCAACCTTGTGGATACCTCAGCACACTATGCATTCATAAACAAACAGAAATATATCTGCAATGCTCCCGAGAGACCAGTGTGTTTGCAAATATAGACACAGTAAATAAACTCATCTGGACCAGCTCTTCATACTGGCAGCAAATACATGCTTTCAGCCTTGGTAAATATCAGAAAATACAGTGATGCCCACAGGGATCCTGTGTGAGGGCATGAATGTTTGTGAGCCTCCCAAGAGACATGAGTGGAGCTGTAGGTTACAGTAAGCTAGCCAGGCCTCTCAGCACTGCTACAGTACGTACACCAGCACCAGCATGTGTTGTTTATTTCTTGTGTGAGCTAAAAGCATCTTCAGGAAACAACAATCAATTATTAATGTTTCACAAAGCAATAGACATTCCCCACTCAGCTTAGACACACAGACACACACAGACAGACAGACAGACAGACACAGACAGACACAGGCACAGACACACACAGACTCCACTGTGAGCAGAAAAGAATCCAATTAAAATGTAAAGCTGTGTGAGGAACAAAAAAAAGGCACAGAGTGACAATAATAATATCACAGATGAGAGCAGTGGGACTTCTGCTGATGTGAAGCTTATAATGTCTTATTTACCGTCCCATCAGAAAGAGAGGGAGGGGGTGAAGGGGTGATGGTGTGATGGATGGATAATGCTCTCATAGAAGAATGCAGCACACTAATGTGAGGCTGTTAGACTTTGCCTGATAGAAAGTGGGAATCTTTAAGTTCAAACAAGAGACAAAGATTGTTGATGGAATGTAACTATGTACATTTACTCAAGTACTGTAGTTACGTACCAAGTCTTATTTTCATGCCACTTTTTACACCTACTTTGATCGTTTCCAGTTTCTAAAACAGGAGGATTTTTCTGCATTGAGTACTCTTACTTGTAATACTTTGACTTGTTGTAACAGAGTACTTTTACTTAAATAAATAAAAGGTGTCTGAATAATTCATCACTGTTGTTCTGAACAACAAAATGTATTGCCAACAGCAGCTTCAATCCAACTATCATGGAATTTTTACATGTGTTGTTTCAGGAAGCCAACTTTAATCCATCTTGATGTGTTGCATGGTCTAGAATTGACCTAAAATGTGTTAGTCCTATAAAACTACATAGAAAATGAACAACTTGACTTAAATTTGACTTTTAAGTGCTTACACTCACATTTGTAGCATGCACTGTGGGGGGTGGTGTGGGGGGGGGCAAAGAACAGTGATGATTGTGCAAAACTGTTAATATAGGTCATTTCCATTTTTTTGGCAAAATTATATTTTATTCAAAATGTACAACAAAGACAAAAAAAACAGACTAATTAGCGGAAAGCATTAATGAGAAATAAAAATGTGGTCCCCCCCAGGGAGGTAATTATGTCCTGTATGATATTTACTTAATACAACAGAGGGGAGAAGACACGGCCGGCTTCTTTCATCTCTCAGAGAGGGGAAATGTTATGCGTGTGTCTGATAACATAGCTTGAGAGAGAGAGAGAGAGAGCGAGAGCGAGAGCGAGAGAGAGACACTTGCCTAAAGCAAAGTCACCACACACCAGCTCATTCTAGTCTATTCATTTAGACCCATTAGCCGATCAGGCTTAACCCCAGATAGCTATGTGTTAGGAGAGCAGTGGGGTCTCAATAAAGCATTGATGCAATATGTAGAAATCTATGAAAATGCCTTGCATAGAGATACTTTTGGTCCCCAGACTTTTGTGTGTGTGTGTGTTCCCACCATTTGTTTCTCTTGCTTCTCCAGCGCTGCTCTGTCCCTGGTGATCTGCCTCTGAGTGCCACGCAGGTCCTTTGACTGTTCCTTGATTATGTCTTTGGAGAGAGAAAGAAAGAAAGATCCTTACTTTGTAAAAGCTACACTATCTGAACATTTATAACACCCTTTTTCAGATACCAAAATGCAAATACATTATCCCTGAATTCATGGGTTTACATGCATTACTTTTACTGTTATCAAATATGTTTGATTTCATCAATTGTATTTCAACAGGAAAGTTGAGCTAAAACACTTGGCTACTCAAAATGCTGCACTGTGGTGACCATCTCAAAAAAAGAAGAATAGCTGTGTAGAGGTGGCAAGATAACTACTTAATAACTCAAAATCTGCCATGACTCACGACTCGCTCATGGCCGACATCATCTGAAGCTGAAAAGAAAACCGTTGTTCTTCTTTGTAGTCTAACTATGGACCGCCCTCTACCGTTTCATAATTTTTATTTTTCAATGCCGTATAGGTGAAAAAGGACTGAAATAGAGCCCGACCGATTCAAATATTTGGTTATTTAAAAATTCCATACCTATTTTTTTTTTAAATCCAGAAACACATTACAAAACAAACAGATTTCCCTAACATTAGTTATTTGTAGTTATTTATGAATTCACACTAAAATAATATGATATTTTGTTTTGTCACAACAGAACAAAGGAACATCAAAATATATTAGAGTTCTGACAAATACAATTTATAAAAATACAAAATTAAGATATGAAACTTAAAGTACTTTGAACAAAAAACACAATAACTAAAAATAAATTGCCAACGAGGATGTTGTAGCGCGCCCTCTGGTGGACAAACTATGCAACGCCAACACTCATAACATGGTTGAACATCCGTTTTTATTTTATTTTTTAAATATTCATTTATCAGAATCATTTATCTGTCATTATAAATACCAATATCAATAGTCTGGGAAATGCCTCATATCGGCCCGCAGATTAATCGGTCGGGCTCTAGACTGAAAAATCTGTCAAGATGATTATCTTTTAAGTTTGACTTCGCTGTGTTTTGGTGCAATGCAGTTAGAAATGGCAGGGTTTGGGTCAGCTGCACCGAAGGAAATTTAAAGCATCTAGTGGCTTAATGGTAAGCAGGTTTGAGTCTGCGCCCAGATGCACACAAAATACCTCGTGGTAACAAGCAGCACGTTGAGAATGCATACTGATACTGCCATGTTTGGAATCGCTTGGACAGCTCACATCAATATTGAGTCAGCTCTAAACTGCCCACACAATGTGGCATCATGTGAGACAACCCTGAAGTCATACATTCATCCATGCTGAGTGAGGGACAAACACAGGAAACAGGGTCATGTACACACATTCAGGAAGAAAAATAATTGAGCTGCAGTTGTGACGCTTTCAGTTCAGTAACACGTTATTGTAGACTTGGCACTCACTACAGAAAACATCCACAGCAAATTACAGCTTTATGACCTAAACCCGATTCCATCTGGTGTTGCTGAATGCTGCAATATACAGCTCAATACACATAGAATAGCTTTTAAGACATTTTAAATCCAAGATGAATCTTCAAGTTTAAATAAAGTAAAGATTCAGTATAATAAACTCCCAAAATAAAATAAAAAGAGCTAAAGAGGGAAGAATCCTCTTCCAGGACAAATAGATGTCACTTGATGAGCACAGAATAAAAAATAAAAAAATTAAAAATCAATAAAAATGTTCTCTGGGAAGACCTAGGGAGTTTAGACATATTAGTTTGAAAAAAATAATAAAGAACTGAACAATACATTTCTAAACAATTGATTTAGCTCCATTTTCATAAGTTGCTTTATGATACAATAAGAAAAATGTGAACCACTGGCAAAAAAGGCTTATTCTTTCTTAAAAAGTTCAGCAATCATGAACTTGGTCAAGACACGTCAGTGCGTTGGACCACTTGTGGAAATGGCGCGTGTATACGTATAAGGTGACGTGCCGCCAACGTCTCGAAGTGGGAGGGATATCGTCCTACAAATATGTGTGATCTAACCCCCCCACTCCTCCATTCGCCAAATATCCAGAAACCACTACAGCCATCCTACCCAGGGCAACAACTACAAAGAAACTCTGGACAGAGAGCAAGAGAAGAGAGAAATTCAAGAATATGAGTCGAAAACTGTGAAATGTCACAGCTGGGAAGCCATGACAACAGACTGGCGTGGAGTAGAGGTAACACGGCACAGTAAGTACAGTATAAAGACGACCGGTATGGGTGAAACTGGAATGACAATGATGGGAGGAGTAGGTAGGAGGTGCTGTGAAAAGACTCGCCTTAACCAACAGAGCCTATATTTAAACATGCAGCTAATATTGTAAAGTAATAATAAAGTAATCTTTGATACGTTTATGGAATTCTCTACACAAGTATGTTTGGGGTACAGAGGAGTTGAACTTTAATCTGCTTTCCATTTGGAAATCCAGACCTTGGAGTCAATATAAATCAGTATTTGAAAAAGAATAATTGTTTCATTAAATTTGATAAAAGAGAGGCTGGTTTTCCATTTTGACCTTGTAAGGCTAATTACCTAGCCTGGAGACAAATCCTGAAATATTTAGATTGAAAGGCTTTTGACAATTTTGACATCACTGTATATTAATATTACAGTTTAAAGTGACAACATCCAACTATAAAGATATAATAATAAGAATAATTATTATTATTATTATTATTATTATTATTATTATTATTATTATATGTAAGGTCATAATTATAATATCATATTTAAACAGCCTTTCCTTTACATAAGAGAAGTGTATCTCGCTGTTTGTCATACAACTGTAGTTATTTTTATCACAGCACAGCAAGGCAGGTACTTAGAGTCTGTGTCCAACACTAAAGGACAGTAATGTAGGCTACGTTAGCTTCGAGATGGAACTGAGGTAATTGAGGAGTTAGCCCTAGGAATAGTTTGAAAAAAAGAATTACCAATGATAGAATATAAAAAGGTTAGTTAATCTGCTAATATCTATTTGACTTTTGATTCAACGTTTAGACACATTTTATAATTTATCGGTTTATGTTTCAGCCGGTTTCGAACAATTACTTAACCGTTAGCAATACAGACACCTTCCTTCTATTATATGGACCTAACGTTAACAGATAGCTAACAATGATATCAATAAGTTGAAACTAACCTAAACGAACTAGCTAGTAACACCACATATTGTTTTTCCCAGTTGCACTGTAACATGAACGTAGTCATATATGTTACGAATAGCATGTTAAACCAAACTTAAACTACATTAAGTTTTGCGGCGCTTCAACGCTGGTTTCAGACTTCAGTCAGCAGTGTGACTTGTGACTCAACTAACGCTAGCTAGCTAGGGTTAGGGTTAGCTAGCTAGACCCAGAACAGGTTACACAAGTTAGTGCTACCTGGAGATAGCTAATGTAAGATGGGCACAACACAGCAGTCTGTACAGCCGGGATACAAACAAGTTAGCTAGCTTTTCACTCTGAGCAAACTTACCATCCACAGTCTTCTTCTTGAAAAGGGAAGCCATGTCGCTGTTTTGTATCACCTTAAATATCAAAGGCAAATCCTGTACTGTTATACAGTGATTCCTATCGTTAATACCGCCGTTTGGCCGTCACACCAGGGCGGTGGGTCAGTTCGGCAGCTTCGGTTTCCTGGTTGACTTTCTGTTGTCGGAGTTCCTCCTCCCTCAGCTGACTGACTCAAATGCTCCACACATGACGTCACAGCAGAACTCGTATGCTGCCTTCAGTTATACCTCGTAAAATGCCCGATGATGAGCAGAAAAGTGTGTCATTCGTCAAAACGATTCCAATTAATACAACAAAAATGTCAACACGGTGGTGTCACCCGTATATGTTCATTTGGATTGTAAATCCTATGAAAGTCTGGAAAACAGAAGAATGTCGCCCAAACGCCAACGTATTTGATTGGACCAAGATATTTATGTTTCCACGTACTGGGGAGGAACAGGAAAAGCCAGACAATGTAAGTCCTAGTGTCATAGAAGAGTGGAAACTGTCCAAATCACCAAAAAGTTAAATACAATAAAAGTAAAAATTTTCATATGAGTCCTGTTTATTTATGTCCATTCGACAAAGAGTCAGCAATATTCCATGCGGTAACTGAAGGCAGCATACAAGCAAGGAACTGGCAATAAAATGTTCATTAGAAAGACTTTTCAACGAAAGCATATTGCATGGCACAACAATAAAAAATAGACACTTTATCTCATAATTATGAGTTCCTATCTCATAATTACGAGAAAATATTTCGTAATTATGAGAAAAGATCTCGTAATTAAGAGATCCGAATTATGAGAAAAGTTATAAATCGTCTCAAACCTAGGCTAAGGGCAATGCATCGCTTTGAATCGGCTTTTATTTACTTCTTGGTATGAGACAATGGGAAATACACACTGTCCAATCATCTGAACAATTTTTCTGATGGAAAGCCCAGTCTCACTTAAAAGCCCTAATAGAAACCTCATCTATTCCCATATTAAAGCGAAATACAATATACTGTTATTAGAAAAAAACTAATAGGGCCTACACAATTAGACACCATTTAACAAGATCATAGTCTAATGAGAAATCAAAAACAATGCCATACCGGATCAAAAATATGGTAGACGTTATTCTACCCTCACTACAACATTATGCTGTAATTAGATACCACATTTAACACTACCAACATGGCTCTATTATAATTAGAAAACACAATCTGTAATTACTGTAGACGGATTTAATGCTAATCATTACTAGACCAAAAATGCTAATTTAAGCACATATTTGCATAATTAGTACACGGGTTATAAAAACACACTTGGTATTTTAATAAATGTGTTTATTGATTGATTGATTGATTGATTGATTGATTGATTGTGTATGCTTGAGTCTGGTGTTTTACAGCGGGTGCTCTGGGATGTCTCCTTGTTTGCCTGTGAAAAGAGCCCAGAGTCATTAGATTGGTTTAAGCCTTTTACTTTTCCTTGTGGATGAAACGTTCACAGCAACAATAAAATACAGAGCAAGGTAGCAAGTAGCAAACAAGCAGGCTAATTAATGAAACAAGTCTTTACCAGTCCTACCAAGGCACAGATGAATACACTTAACACCAACTAAACATTGCGTTAAGATGTTACAGCATTCTGATGCAGGAACAGGGATGAGTGGAGTGCAGTGAGAAGGAAGCAAAAGTAAACACACAATTTCAAAATAAAAACCTGAACCCAGAAGTAATTCTGATTTCATGATTAGGAGATAATATCTCATAATTATGAGTAACTCTGAGATAGTAACTCATAATTATGACATAAGGTCTAATAATAATATCTAATTTTTGTTTTAATTTTTTGATCGCAATGTACTTCCGTACATTTCTCATAATTGTTTAATTATAAGGCTAAGCAAGCAAATGAAGTTATATTGAGTTGATATGGATTTTACATTTCACATTTACAGAATCTAACTGGTGTCTTAATTGGCTCTCCATTCCTTTCGGTGTTTCAAGTGTTTTTTGCATGTAGTGTATTCAAGCAGTCTATGCATAGCATATAGAACATTGTATCAGTACACTGGTCATAGCCTGTATAGCCTACTTCTGTATGGAAACAATACACAGAGGGAGTTCCTGTCTACAAAATAACCCCCACGGCTTCCACAGCAACATATATTCTGTTCTTCTCAATTTTCTTCCTCTTCTCTTTATCTTGAGAGGCGAGGGTTTCCCTGCACTCCAGCGTGTATTCATTTATTCGTATGATCTTATTTTATATTGATGCTGAGAGCAACTTTATGTGCGATGGTGGGACTCTTGAACCATATCCAACTCATTTTATGTGCATGTGTGTGTGTCTGTATTGGAGGTAGCGGTGGGAGGTAGCACAAAATATGTAATGTGGGTTGGGTGGGGGGGGTCTCTCAGCCCAGAAATAGTAAGAGATGCCAAGTTATGGCTGGAGTAGAGGAGAGAGGGGTGACTTTGAGGAGGAGAGGAGGATGGGGTGCCCTTAGCTCTTTTCTCTATCTCAAAGGAGGTATGTGTGTGTATGCGCACTTGCCTGTGTGCATCAGCATGTCGTCCTGAGGCGTTGTTCTTGTTAAGGTTATTAGGGAAGATGGTTGGGGCTATAATCAGTGGAGGACTACAGGGACCCCCACTAAACGGTCTCATCATCAGAGGGCCCCTGTGGTGATAAATCCAGCCCCGAGCACCCAAAGGGCCTGCAGGTACTAAGCTTGTATCTGTCTGCTTTGCTGCTACAAAGTTGGAGCATGTAAATCAATACATGTGGTTCAAATCTGGGACTTGTTCTACATGTGATGGATATATTGGGCCATTAATATTTAATATTTTGCAAAACTTGTCCACTTTACAGTTAGTGACTTGTGCAACATGTTTTGTGTTAGGTGCAACCAATGAAAGTTGTGAATAAAACAAAGAAATAAAATGCAAATAAATTCCTTTCAGATCCTTTTCACTGACATTGTCTTTCAGCATCACTTTCTCCCCTTTTCATCCACTTCCTCCAACTATCTCATAATCTCCTCCTCTCTGTGATGGAGCCCGGGGCAAGCCAAAATGTAATGTTAAGACACTAACTACAGAGTGTATGGACAAGCACACACACACACACACACACACACACACACACACACACACACACACACACACACACACACACACAAGAGAGAAACGTTCATGTGTGAAATGAGATCTCTGCACAATCAGTGGGAGTCAAAGCCATAAAGCACATCAAGCTTTTCAGCTTTGAGGTATCATCAAAAATAGCTCAGATCCTTTCATCTGATGGTTGCAGACTTGTACTCTTGTAACACACATGTTTTTTTCTCCTCTTCACAGATAAACCCATTCATGGACATCCAATGATAAAGCCAAGTGTTGGGTTCAGCGATATATGAGCGAAAACTGTTGACAAACTTTTAATCAGAAGTGCTCCCAATGGAACGCTAGCAAAGACCCTTTTTCTGGTAGAAACAGAGCTGATTGATATTTTACAACTAATAACAATTTGGCCATTTTCATTCTTAACAACCACACAAAAATGACAAGGGTTTTCTTTTTTCAACCATATTATATTCTTGCACCTTTATGTGACTCTTTTTTACTCTATTTAAGCTTCAATGTCTATTAGAAATCAAATTCAGACACAATCATATCCACCACAACACTGACTCTATGTCATTTTTACAGCAATAGACGGCCAAGATCAGCCCCACACTGTATGTCACCACAGCCATGTATTTGTTTATATTTTTCTATTTTGTCATTTGCTGCAATAGAATTTCAAGTAAGCTCCCTCAGGCCTCCTCCGAATTTATATCTCATTCCCCATATTTATCACGCGTAAATCCTGAATCATAATAGGATATAAGATATGACCATATGCTGCATTCTTCTCTGTGCCCCTGACATGTAAGCAGGCTGAAATATGTGTGTATGCAAACACAGAGAAACAAGGGTCTGTGATGGGAGGCACGGGATTTCAACAGTACTTCTCTCTGATGGATGGATACTTCACTGCTACCCAGATGGAGAGAGATGGATAGATAGGAGGCAGGGAGGACACAAAGAGTACCAGGGTGGTTAAAGGAAGAAGAGAATAGAGGGCAGACTCACAGAGAAGAAAAGAGGGAATCAACAATCAAAGAAAAGTGAAAGGACAGGTGGAGAAGTTTTAGCTCACAGGATACACATAAAGATCTAAACAAATATCTTGGACTGTGCTTCCCTATAGGCTTACAGGTATATGCTGTTGATTGTCACTTCATTTAGGAATAGTTTGACATTTCATGGAATGTTCTTTGCTTTGTTTTCGTAAATTAGATGACAAGATTAATACAACTCAAATCTGTCTGCTAGATATGAAGCTACAGCCAGGAGATGGTTTGCTTTGCTTAATATAAGATCATATTTTTATTTGTTTAATCTGCACAAAAATCACATTGTACAAACAAGTTTTAGTTACACAGGGTTGGTTATGTGTCAGACTATTTCTCGGCCACAGTAGACAGTAAGACAGTAAGTTTGGTTGCCTAGCAACATCGAGGTTGATGACAAGACATCCGGATGTCACTGCGCAACTTCATAATAAATAAGTAATTAATGAGAGCAGAATAACTAGTGAGATTCAAAGGTTTTGTATACCTTCGGATGGAGCCAGGTTTGCTGATCCCCCGTTTCCAGTCTTAATGATAAACTAAGCTAACAGGCTTCTGACCATAGCCTCACATTTGACAGACAGACATGTTAAGAGTGGCATTGACCTTCTCATCAAACTCTCTGGAAGAAAATGAATAAGCTTATTCAGGTCCTCTGTCCTCCAAGAACCCGTCCAAGGTGCAGGGGGCCCCATGGAAAGGTCTATGGTGCTGGAGTAGGTTGGATGATGGGTCCAATTTGGAAAATGTTGTCCCCTTGTCCATAATTCTTGACAGAGGGCCTGAGCTTATTCCCCAAAGATTACTACAATTCCCTTTAAAATAAGATATATGCGAATCATGTTCATCCACTTTTAAAATGATGCAGTTTGTTAGAATTGATTAGTACATCACTGGGACACTTTTAAGAAGAATTACCTCCAACATCAGATTTTAATCAGTTTTCAAACAAAGTGTGTTAGTACTGTAGTGAAGAGGATTTAGGACATATGGAAGTCAGCAGGTGGCTGAGAGAGCGGAATAGAGACTCATGGATGCTAGGAGGCAGGAAGACAGGGTGATAGCAGCGGGGGAGGCAGGAGGCAAGGAGTTAGGGATGGTCTAATAAATCGAGTGAGTGACTCCATTCATTTTTGCCCGTGGGACGAATCTGGTCGCGCTCACCGGGCACTGTGCAACATAAGGGAATTATGGGTAATGAGGGATTATTCTCTCCCATAGTGTTTGCTCATCATTGTTGCCACTCACAACCTCCCCAGCCTCCCATGAAGCACACACACATCCCTAGCACAAGTCCGATTTAGCATGTAGATAGATGTAGGTGTCTGACCTATACATATGAACATGTGCATACACACACACACACACACACACACACACACACACACACACATACACACACACACACACACACACACACACACTGTGGCACACACATCATGTAGACATGTTGGTTTTGTGAGTAAGGTCAAACAGCGAGGTATTATTGTTTAAATCTGCTGCTGGCGCCAATTTTGTATGTCACACTCAGTGAGACACACACACACACACACACACACACACACACGGTTGAATGATACCCTCTTTTACCCACAGGTCCTTTTTGCCTGAGGAGGCCAATCTGTCTGAGGGTAGACCCCACATGCATCAAAGCAGAACCCTCTTTCTCCCTTTTCCCCCCTTGTCTCTCTCTCTCTATCTTTCTCTCGCACTCTCTCTTGTGTCTCTCCAGTCCATAGTCCTCCTCGCCCCAGGGCCAAGCTGTGACCACAAGAAGTAGGCTGTGGTCCCAGCAGGGGCCGAGGCACAGACACACCATTAGCATGAAGGAATTAGATTTATTAGAACTAGAAGGGCAGCAGAGGACGAGCTCAGACGATATTTGTTGAGTTGTGTGAGGGAGGAAACAGACAAAGTAGGCTTTATTAATCAGATAGCTGAGAAACAAGCTGTATCTGGCATGTGGTATATGGATATATTTTTTTTATATAATGCCAATACATCTGAATTCCATATTCTGAAAAGCAAGATTAGTATGTGTATTAAATGAAAATAGCTTGCACTGAGATGAATGTGAATCACAAGTAATTTGTGATGACATCTGGGCAGGCAAGTAAGGTTAGTATGTCCCTTGATAATCATCACGCTGGAAGAGCAGAGAATCACCTTCAGTGAGCAGTTTTACTCCTTTTTCACCAGTTTCTATTTTAGTGTTGTGTAATAAATAATTAAATGTTAAATTAAGAAGGGTCTTCTTATTCTGTAATACAACTACGTTCACCGAAAACACACCAGACATATTATTTTGAGATTAATTCATGCAGAATCTTGAGTGGCATATACAATTGAAACATCATTTTATTTTTATGTATTGCCCTTAATACATGGCGTAATATGTGAAAATATGAGCACAAACAGAGCAAACACAACATTTTATTGAAAGAGAGAGCACAAAAGCCAGAAGAGGATATAGGCCTACAGTGGATCTGAGCTCCTTTTTTGTTCATTTGCACATGCACATGTAAATACACAAAAAGACAAGAAAAACAAATTGAACAAGAAGTTATAAGCCAAAACTGGCATTTGGAGATACCTCCATATAGTCAAAGTAAACAATATATGTTCTCAATTTAGTACTTATATTTTATAAAAAGTAATTTTTTTCAGCAATAACCATTGCAATGGAGGGATATTAGTAGTTTTGTAAAGGTGGAAAAAAGCTTGGACCACCAAAATATGGAGGGGCAGCCCTGATAGCAAAATCTTACCCAGGGCCCCAAAAAGGCTAATACTGGCCATGTCCCATATTTGGCTCAGGGTGCCAGCACAGCAAAAGAAGATTCCTGTGTCTCCACTCATTCCTTTGTGTTATTTATTCATACTGTGTCTTACTTGGAGAGCATTTTATTACCGTCACAGATAATATGAATCAAATCTGCATTCTTCATGTCATTGTGTAAACTAGACGTCAGAATGTAGAAAAAAAAGTAATGAAGCAAAATGGTATGGAAAGGAACCTGTATGCTTAATTTCACACATATCCAAATTATGAAGCCAAATCCCCTGCATATCCAGCATAATTTTTCCTTTTAGCTGTGGATTTTCAGATTTAACATTTAATTCCACGTCCAGCTTTTGTTTAAAAGAAGAAATTCTCCCAGTTTGACCCTCTAAGAAGGGCACACATCTGTCAAGTGCATTCCCCCTCCATCACCATGACGCTGTCTTTGAGTCTCCATCATCTCATTAATGTCTGCCTGGGCAGCCTGGCCAGTTTACTTTATCTTTTTACATGCAGAATGTGAGTTCAAACTGGAGGATGGACTAAGCAATTATCTGCTTTTTTAAGCAAGGTCAGCATGGTGACTCTGAGGGAACCCAATTTGCACTGGTCACTTTGTTATCAGACAGCTAGTGTGGGCGGAGGCCGTCAGTCACACAAGCATGCACGCAGTGAAAGAAGTACTTCCCTTTGTCTAGTCTTTGCAATTATACCTCTAATTTTCATTTATACAATGCACAATAATAGCTAGAGCAATTAAAACTGAATATTTGGAATCACTGAGATAATGAAAAGGCAAAAGCGTGGCGCTTTTGTTTGACAAAAAAAGCCCTTGTTAACAGTTTTTTCCTTTGGCTTAACATGGAAATTCCATTTCCATTAACTTACAAATGGCTTTTGCTCATTAGAAAACACACTGGTGCCACAGTGCTAATAATCCCACCAAGTTGTTTTGTGTCTCATTTTAACTGAATTATACATCAACACCATATTCTAGTTTTGAATTAGAAGCTAATCTTGTTGTATATATACTGTAACAAGCAGAGATTTTGTTCTGAATATGACAGTGAATAAAAGTCCTCCAATATTGCATCACCTCATGCACTTGAAGATTCACTAATGGTTCTTTAATTAGACTCTAATGTTTGCACTCCTCCCCCATCTCTCACACACACTACATTAAAGTTATCAACTGCATGGAATTAACCACTGAATTTATAGGCACACAAAGAGCAAGTGTGTATGTGTGAAATAATAGAAGAGTTCAACCAGTTGTCGTATATGTAATTGGGCAGGTAATGTCTTTTTTTAGATGTATTTTCTGTGACTTAAAGTCTCAGAGGTTTATGACAATGATTTATCACAATGAAATATGAAATGTAAGGTGATACCCACTGTTAAATGTTTTCATCCACACATCTCATCTTTATCATCAAAATCTTAAAATACTGTAAATGTTGTTTTGTAGGATTTTCCAGGAATGAAACTGCCTAAAATTCTACAAAATCTATATTGGTAATGTTCTTCGAGTATCCAAATGTACGTGAGGAAGCCTGCATGTACAGTGTGTATTTGTTTGCCTGCACAGAGACCTTATCATCCTCGTCATCATCATCATCTTCAACATTGTCATCCTCATTATCATCATCATCATCATCATCATCTTTACGTGGTCCAGAGAGTCAGTTCAGGCAGGTGTGCGTTTTTATAAAGTCTCCCAGGGGCAAAAGAACGAAAGCAACCGCACTGCAAAACTCATGATGCTGCAGTCTGCTTAATGTGAGATATCATCATCAACAGCACTCAGCGTTATCTCACACCTGCCTCATCAGGAGTGCAGTGTAAGGTTGAAAAAAAGGTACATCTTTTAATTTGGCAAGATGCTGCATTTTTTGCAGAGAAAGAGACAAAAAGCGTTGTACTCTATGTTTGATAAAATAGTTTTAAGCATCAGCATCAATGTCTCCAAACTTGGAGGGTCGAAACTTTCTTTTACCTCTGAGACTCAGATCTGGGCCACAACACTTGTGACCTGTTTTTTTTGGTTTCTTGGGATGTATCCCCAAATCCTCCTTCCTCCCAAAGAAGAATGTGGCTCTGAAATGTGTCTGTGATCTAAAGTAGTGGAAGTTTACTAGGCATGACACATTTCTTTAGATCTTTCTTTTAGCACTGGAGGTGCATCTCGTTCTTTGAAGGGTTTATAACAGCAGGGAAAGCAAACAATTCTCCACTTTAATTTCTGTCCCTTCCCTTCTCCTCCCTCCGTTTTCCCCTCGAAAACATCCACTAATAATCATCTCTGTGCCTCATTAAGAAGCAGAGGAGTAGCGGCACAGGCTGCTCCAGATGTTTAGTGGAAAACCCCTGAGGTCCAGCGTCTGTGTCAGAGAGCTCATGTATATCTGCATGTTGTAATATGCACTATCAAGTGTGCATGATTGCATGAGTGTGTGCATGTGTGTGTGTATGCAACACCGCTATAAATCTGTCTGTTGATACTTCCTGCACTGTCTGCAGGCATCACTCTGAGTGTTCCACTGCCCCACTTCCACAGCAGACAAGGCAGTGAGGGACACAATTTCTTCTATGAAAACACTAGATGGAGATGCGGACTAACTCTGCCATCTCTGCACAATTTGATAATCAGTCTCTTTGTCTGCTGGGGCTGTCAGAATGAGCAAGCGTCAGTCAAGACAGGCAGGCGGTAGTAGGATTTGAATGATGTAAGGGGTGGATAGTGACGGTTAAATTAAATATTTGGCCAGGTCACTGTTTTTCAACATGATAGATTTTTAATTGCTTATTCATTGTGGAAGGCATCGGTGAATTGATCATGCTTGGTTGTTACTATTAGTATTCTTTAAATACAATTTCAATTCTGGATGACATAGTGAGCTATTGCCTTTTTGAAAGTTAGGAAATTCAGCATGAAGAGTGTATAGATAGATAGATAGATAGATAGATAGATAGATAGATAGATAGATAGATAGATAGATAGATAGATAGATAGATATTGATCCAAAAAAATCTGAAAAGGAAATATATTAATTGAAGCATTTTCTTACCATGGACCTTGATGGGCACAGTTGAGCTCTTCTGAAATGAGCAAAACTCTAAATGCATTTTGTGATTCCTGTATAAGTACTTTTCTTTCAGAATGCTGCTCCACTTCCAACATGTCTAATCTCACCATCAGCTTGCGACTGAATAATGCACGCTCACTTTGTGAAATCAAAGGGAATGAAACATGAAGAAAATGGTAAGACTACTCACTTGCCATTGTCTCTAAGGTCTCATGTGGCACCTGACAACCAACATTTACATTTCACCAGATCTGGTGGATCCAGTGGTGGTGGATCCAGTGATTCCAAATATTCAGTTTTAATTGCTCTAGCTATTATTGTGCATTTTATGAATGAAAATTGGATTAGGTGATCAGCTGGAGCTGCTGCCCCTGCGACCCGATACCGGATAGGCAGATGAAGATTGATGGATGGATGGCAGATGTAAGAGTGGGCAAATACACACTGATAAAAGGTAAGGGAGAGAACGAGAAGAGAAAAATGAATTGCAAAGTGAGAGAAAAAACATATCTTTGATTTAGACATTGAAGCAATTCTATATCCTAAATAACAAATGTTTGTTTAGCCTTTTTGCTTTTCATATGTAATAGCAGACATTAATTTTCTTTTCAGTTGGTTTTATGGACTAAAAATGATAGGGCCTAAACTTTTGACCTTACATTCTTTTTTTAAATGCGTGTACTTTGTGTAAATAGCTTTGAAGTGGGGTCCCACAGCTTCATGTTGGAAAAAGAGACAGACTGAGTTTTATTGACTAAAATGCCTTTTTTACATAAGACATGTTCACATGTCACAGTAGGGGAAAGCACAGGTGTAAATAATACAATTAGTGATGACTGCAGAGCATCGTTAATGTTATTAGTAACACCCGTGCTTTTCCTACTGAGAGAAACCGAAAGGCCTTTAAGTGTGACTATACATGATGGACTGATGTTGATGTTGGCGTGTGGGAATGGAAATGAGAGCGCTGTGAGAATGTTTTCAGTATACAGTGTGTATGTGGTGAGGCTTCAGAGAGTACTTCTAGCAACTCAACCACACTGTGTTCGTATACAGTATAATCTAATGTCAGCGTAAATTCTTTTAGGAAGACCTAACTATTAACTGATGCACTCCTAAATCAAATCAGCTGTTATACTAATAAATGTATAGTTCATCCTGCTGTATATAATAGTCGCATATCTGCAACTAGTCTCTCCTAACTGAAATGTATCTCAGCGTAAATCCTTTCAGGAAGGCCTCACTCTAAATCAATGCTCTCTACCTAACTCAAATCAGCTGTTGGAGGCGTTCATCTTCCTGCTCAACCAATCAGAATCGTTAAACAATGGCAAGGGCCAATCACAGAGTCACAACCTTGCTTCAAAAAATCTGTTTCTCCTATTCTCCCATTCAACTGTCATTACAGGCAAAGAGTGCAACCCTCCACTTCCCCTTCCACCTCCAGTCATCTACCCCAGCTGACCGGTCCAGAGCCTCCTTCGGTCTGGTCTTCGGGCTCCTTCGCGCCACCACCGGTGTCTAGATTCCATCGGGGGGTCTCACCCCTATATAGATATACAAAATATTTGTATAGCAATGGAGTCTAATTGCCAAAGACTTTGTACATTTTATTTGAACTGCCCAATAAATCTTATTTGAATATCTGCAAACATGTCTCCCCTGATTTAAAATATCTTATATAAAAACATATTTTACACCTCTGCAAAAAGTTCATCTTACAGCAGAGACAAAAGTCTCCACTTGCAGTGTTATGTATTAAAATTTACTGAATGTGAGACGGAAGGTCAGTTTCTACATATCAGACAACTAAATTGTATTGGCAGCAAGCAGCCAGGATGCAATGTGTCATAATGAGTCTAATTACTGTCTGCCTTTGCAGCATCCTGCTGGGGGCCATCCCCATGTTTCCAGGGCCCTGTGTATACAAGCTGCCTGTGTCTCAAACTGCCTACTTGCACACTTCAAACAAACACGTAGTCTTAAGTATATAAATAACGCAAAAAGTCAGAGCACTGAAAGTACACAAAAAAACGCTCCAAAAATTCAGTGTGGAACGATGGACCCTACTCACACTATATGGGCACCATCTTGACTACAAGGCAGAAAGGGGAGGGACATAGACCAGCAGCGGATTAGACGAACACGTCTCCCAAATTGAAAACCCTGGGAATGTATGCTTCCCTCTGCTGTGTCAATTTGAAAATAATGGTGCTATGGGAACCATTTGACATTTGTGAAATTGTGTTATAAAATTAAGTTTGCACTCATGTTTAAATATTTAAAACCCTTGGTAAGTCAATAGCTTGTATGGTTTAAAAATGATTAAACTATGAATCAGAGTTGCTGTTTTTACGCGTGGGCGAGTGTCTCGGTCACAGAGGGTTAAGTATGCACTAAAGTTCTGAATGTTTTCATGTCAGCTACATTGATGACCTGTTCTTCTGTGTGTAATTTACCTCTTGACTCAATCCAACTGAAGATCTCTGGCCAGGCAAAAAAAAAAAGATGTACCTGAGCCAAAATGGGCAGTGAAATCGCTTTCTCAGAGGGCCGCAACCATAGGCTGCTCAGGAAGGGCAATGTTGAACATGTGGCTCTGGTGCTTAAATGCACCTTGAGCCTGTTTGGGAGAAACCTCTGCACTGAAGTCATGGAGCTTGCAGGAAATGTGAGCCACGATAACAAGAAGCTGTGCTTTGCTCCTCATCCCATCTTGTTGGCAGGAAAAAATTATGTTGAGCTTAACAAACTGCTGGCAGCGGTGATGATCATGGGGCTAAGCCAATATCCAGGCAACCCTTATCCACAGGAAGACCGATGCACCAAAGGATGATAGTTGGGCTAAAGACATTCAGTCTTACAGTTTTTCTCAGTCGCTTTGGTCCATTTCTCAGATCAGAATTGAACATTTTCTAAACTACCTGTTCAATCTTGTGCACATCAAAAAAGCAGTTTGTCATTTATTTTTTGTTGCAAATGCTTTGGTACATCCATGCACATGATTATGTACAATTCTCTGCTGTTTCCTACTTTATCAGTTGCTTATGTCATGTTTATCAAAATGTATTATAATGGGTCTCTGTTGAATAGTCCCCCCCGGCAACATTTAGGCATTAGTTCATAGCATAAGTATTTACATGCAAAATGGTTGAACAAGTCGTCATAATATGTCATGGATATTTCTATACATTCCATTCCATTAGACTTTTTTTCTAAATCTGTCCTGAACTGGTAAATTGCTTCCAGGTGAATTTTGACTTTCTCTAACGAAGGTGCATCTCATGAACCATCAACTGGCAAGTATATATTGTACATATAGTCAAAACACAACACAATGTTACAATGTCTGAATGACAAGGAATTGGACAGCCAGAGAGAAGAAGAAGAGGAGTAAGGCTGTGTGGGGGAGGAGTTGGGAGTCTAAAAAGAAGATAAGGCAGTAAAGGCCGAGGACATACATGCTTGTTCCTGATGAGATAAGAGCCACACTTGTAGAACACGTTTTCAATCATGGGCTTACAATGGACGAGGCTGGTCAAAGGGTGCAGCCAAATGTTGAGAGAACAACTATGTCCTCAATCATTCAGACTTTTCGTCAACAGAACAGGTGTGTAATCTAAAAATAGGCAATGTACTGTAATACTGTATACTTTCTGTAATGCTTCATACAATACTTGCATTTTCAACTTCACAGGGGTGGCAGAGGGCTTTACACACCTGAACAGGTGGAGGCTATTTGCACCATGGTTGTAGAAACTAATGCCATAAGACCAAGGGAGATAAAGAGTACCATAGAGGACAACAACATTTTTGAAAACATCCACATCAGGAGGTGTTGGAAGACTTTGCAGGATGATTCGAGAAATGTACCAAAGACACAACACTTGTGTCATATCACGATATTACGATATCCAAAATGTAAGACGATATCTAGCCTCATAAAGCATATCATTGTCAATATAATATAGATATATTGCCCAGCCATACCTTGCTGGTTTTTTATGTGCCTATACATAACCCAGATATGTCTTGGTGGCAACCATGGAACAAGTTCCATTGACAAGCTGGTAAACAAAACAGCCACACAGTGAATAAGTGCAATACCTCATGTATATGTGAACTTAGAAGCACAGCTATGGTAATAGTTTTCAATGTAGCCTGGGAATCACTTCTCATATAGACAATTAAAATAGACTATGAATAATCTGCCTAATTTAAATTACTTTAAAGAGTTACAAATTGGATTCATTTCACATTTACAACTCAACTTAACTGGAAGAAACTTAAAATCAGTGAATGGGCTAAGGGGAAACCAGGAAAACATGCTGTGAAAAAAGAGAGAATTAAAAAATCTCAATGTCTACATGTATAGCCAAAGCCAATATAATAGCAACACGTATGGTATGTGTGACATCAAATTTTAATACTATTGGGTTTATTTAATGGGCAAAAAAAGAGTTTAATCTTGATTTTAAAATCATTTGAACAACTTATAATAAATAAATTTCCCTGCCCATGATTCTCATTCATTCTGTGAAATTGAAACATCATTGTCCTTAATTATTTTTCGTTCATTTCAAAGAGTAATCTATTCACTAAATATGTCTCTCACTGTACAGTTGGTCTCCTTAAGGATCACACTGACAGCCATGTCATGTCACAAGCTTCACCAACAGGTGGCAGCAAACAGCTCATCCCGTCACTCAGTCAGTCAGTCAGTTAATCAGTCAGTCAGGGAGCTTCAATTAAAGAGGGGAATCTGATAAGCACTTACAGTATGTAGCCTACATGGCAGTAATCAGGGGGGTCATGGCAGCCAAATGGTTAAAGGACATATCATGCCTATGATTACATTTAAAGTGGGGATCTTTTTTTGATGTTTTACCCCTTTCTCTCTCCTCCTCTCCGGTTTGTCACCGTACTGTCTACTATCCAATAAAGGGGAAAACGCACAAATTTAACATCTAATATGGCAGGAATGACTGATTTGAGCAACTTTCATTCATTCATTCAGTCAACAATGGTCCACACACACACACACACACCCACACACACACACAGACAATACTTTTCAATCCAAAGTTTTCTATCTTTTGCTTTTTCCTTTAACCCTCTTTTATCTTTGTCTCAAGGGTAAAATATTTAAATTCTTATTTTAAAGGTGACATACTAAAATGCAACTGGGTTTAAATAGCACCTGTTGCTCAAAGTTGAAATGCAGATGACATTGTTCCCACAGGGTTTACGTAACACAGTCTGCTTCTGAATCTATTAAAAGTAGCCAATTGTATTACTTTAAGGGGATGTAGCCACACAGATTGGTGTTTGCATTCTACAATTAAAAACATGCATATAGTGATTGCAGCATTTTTAGACTGTATTGGTTGTAGGCCAAGAAATAAATAAATAAATCCTAAATGTTGTTCCTAGAAGTGTGGAGACAGTTTTGAAACAGCATTTAGACATGCATGATGGGATATACAATCTACAGCCAATATAATTGAGTAGTTTACTGAATGAATCCAATGATTAAAAAAGCATTAGGTGTCTGGTCCAAATTTCCTGTTGAGAGGGACTCCTGCAACGTCCTGGCCCACGCCCTAAACTCTGACACTATGACATCTTTATATTACATACACAGTGGTAGGTCATATGTATGCATAGAACTTTATAAATAAGTGCCACCAGATGGAATAGAACCATTACACTCATGGCTGTGTTAGTGCCTTGCTAAACACCCCTGCTCCATGCTGGCCCTTCCCTGGTGGGCGTGAGTAAATGGCCCCAGCCCTCTCTAAATATAACTCCCCTCCAAAACAGAAAGAGAGAGAAGGAGGGAAAGAATTACTTACCCAATCAGAGGCGATCTAAAAACTTGACAGAGAATTGTTTTTTTCTTTTCTTTTTTAAGACACAGTGTATATGTGTGTGTGTGTGCGTGTGTCTCATACCATTTTGATCCATTTTGTGGCCCCGGGTGGTGCTGGTGGAGCGCTCAGCGGGAGGCACATTGTCTGCATGCAAACTGGACGACATGGCTATTGTATGCGTTTGGGCATATATGGAAGCACCGATGGCTCAGAGGAATCAGCCCGTCTGAAGTATAGGAGTAGAGAGTCGCCCTCGACTGCGTTGTGCGCGTTTCTCTTCTCCGACTTTCTCTTCTCATTAACCGCTCGGGTCCTTCGCTATGAGTTGCCTGGATGTGATGTACCACCAAAGCTATGGAGCGCACTACCTCCCTGCAGCGGCGTACAAGGCGACCTACTATAACCACCATCACCAGCAACAACAGGTGAGATAATCTAGATACAACTTTTGAAGTAACATTACGTGGAGATTGTTTTTTTGTTTTTGTTTTTAGAGGACATTTCAAGAGGTGGGTGGAATTCGTGTGAATTATTTGTGTCCAAAACTCACACAACTAACTGTGAAAAGCCTAGCAGTTATTTCTGATAGGCTACTAAAAAAAATAAGTATTAGGCTACAAAACAATGTAAGGTAACTTTCGGGATACCATAAAATTTGATAATGTCACCTGCCCTAAAATCAAAAGAATATTTTGTAGACTTTTTTTTAAAGAATAATCATCCATCTCCTTACGTTTTTTTAACCTAATAGAGTTTATCTATGTTTGATAACTTCTTTTCAGGACACCTCTTAACTTCAATTTCAGTTTTGAATGATTACATTCCAGCCTGAGGATCGGTATTCACCTCAGGTCAGGCGTAATGACACGGAACTATTAATCCTGCGGTCAAATGGTGATGTAATGACAGCGGGTCAGTCACTCAGGAATGTGGATGAGGCACACTGAGCTTTACAAATAGTTGGAATGCAGTATGGGAAAAACGAAATTCATTTTCACACACAGTTCCCAAGCTGCTCCCAGATAATAAAAAAAATACTGGTATGATACTTTGAAGCTATTTGTTTATGATTTGATAGTGTCTATAAAACTAAACAGATAGGAATTGATTGCTCTAAACCCATATTTAGCCTCTACTAAAATGACATGGATTTGCTTTTTTTATTAAACTCAAGTTTACTCCTGGTTGGATCTGTAAATTTCTCTCTCCCTCTCTCTCTCTCTCTCTCTCTCTCTCTCTCTCTCTCTCTCTCTCTTTCTCTTCCTCCAGAGGAGGCTGAGTGTTTACAGTAAGATGCAGGAGTGTATGGAGCAGCAGCAAGGAGGAGGAAGAGCGATACTTTCCAGGGATCAGGGCCTCCGGCATGGTCCTGGAGCACCAGGAACCGAATCAGGTCTTAGATCCACACCCGATTCAGAGCTGAAGGATGGTACTCAACCAGCAGAGGCAGAGTACTTGAGCTCCCGGTGCGTTTTGTTCACCTACTTTCAAGGTGACATTGGTGATGTAGTTGATGAGCACTTCTCTCGGGCTCTCAGTCAGTCCAGCACCTTCAACAGCGAGACCAAACAGATCAGAGTGACTCAGCCTCATGCCTCATGGAAAGGTGAGGGGAGCAATTAATCTGAAATTTTTCTCAAGAGCAAAACACATCCATTTGACCACAATTATTGTTTTAAACGATGGAATAGTTTTTAGTGGCAGTATATTGAAGTATAATGTCTTTGTGATGTGTTTGTTTCAGATGGTGGGTCTCTCTCCGAGGGTCAGAGTAGCTCAGTGTGGAACAGCACCTATCCATCCCAGGCCAGTCCTTGCCTTCCCTCTGTCTCAGTCCACCCTGACTTCTCCTCCAGCCCTGTTTCCTTCAATCATCCGGATGGAGCTCTGTGGGCTGACCACGTGCTCTCCCAGGCCGGCCTCCCGCCTCCGGCTGCCCTCCCAGATAGCTGGTCCTACAGCCTGAACCCCCAGAGCACAAGTGCCTACCCAAATGTACACAACGTCTACCATCCTCACCCCCATCCACACATCCACACCCGGCACCACCACCACATGCTCCATTCATACCCAACCCACAGCCCAGCATTGGATCCCAGGTTTAATCCTCTGCTGCTGCCTGGTGTTAGAAGCCAGAACCAGCCAAGCGCCAGCGCAGGGAGTTCCCCACACAGCGAGGGGGGTGAAGACAGAGATGGACCCCAGTCGCAACAGCCCTGTCACGACTGCCTCTGTCACCTGGAGTCCCTCGTCCCTCCATGCATCCTTGGAGGTGTATGACTCAGGTAGATACAAAACACATTCTACACAGTGTATACATTGACTTGCAAGCATGTGTCAAAATGTATTCTAGCTTGTGCAGTAAGTGACACTAAGCACAATAGTAATTGGACCTTTTTCTCTTTTGCAGCTCTTGATCAGACCAAAGCAAAGACGTCCATTTGGTTCTAACTGATGTACTGACAATAAAAAGGAATGTCAATTCACACCAAAAAGGCCAACAATGTGGCTCTATCAATGTTTGGCTGCAACACCAGCACTGTAATGTACAATGTAGATGCTTACTGTAGCTTAAAGACTATGACTCCTGCACTGTCCACACAATTTATAATGGAGATGAACTCAGGCTCTGGACTTAAATGACAATGATCTGCTTTGGCTGCAGGTCAAGACCTTCAAAGAACGATACAAACAGACTACTAGCTTTAAGAAAGGGAGGAATCTCCTCTGTTGGCACAAAATACCATTTCTCTTTCATGAAATGTGAGACCAAGTGGTTCTGTTTCAAGAGCTTGATTTGGATCCGCATTTTGTTTTGTACAGTAAATGTTGACTGCAAATGTTTGTGTGTGTACAGTTTTGCCATGCTAAGATGTTGTTTGCTGGATGACTTTTGCTAAACATTCTTGCCTAAATGCTACTTTATTATTTTTGCCTTAAGGGATTGTGAAGTGTAAATATTGGTACTGTATGTTTAAGTAATAAATTGTTGAACTGCATTTGCAAGTGAAGATTCTTTTACAGACACTAATGTACCCCCGAAATATGTAGAACTCAAGCGAAATAAATAAATAAATGTGCTGTATTTATATAGCGCTAGTCTGAACGACTACTCAAAGCGCTTTTACATAGTACAGGATCCATTCACCATTCACACACTGTGGCCGAGGCTGCCGTACAAGGTGCCACCTGCTCATCAGATAAACATGCACACACATTCACACTCCGATGACACAGCATCGGGGGGGCAACTCGGGGTTCAGTGTCTTGCCCAAGGACACTTCGACATGGGACTGCAGGGCCAGGGATTAAACCACCAACCTTCCAATTGGCAGGCAACCGCTCTACCGCTGAGCCACAGCCGCCCCTTCCAAAAAAACCTTATTTTCTAGAGGATATTGAGTATCTTCAACTTTACTAACCTGTGCTTCTCCTAAAAATAAGATTACAGATCATTGATTGTTGCAGTACTTACTGTAATAACTTTAATGTTTCAGATACAAACACAGTTAAAACAGACAGGAGACAAGTTATGGTACCAGGGCAAGTGGGTTACATTCCATAGACAGTTACTGTAAGATACCAAGACATGTCTGTCTCCACACAAACACACATGTGAAAACACGCATACTCCCAGACTGAGAAACACACACCAAAGAATGCATTTCCTGTCTGGACAGGAAGGTTGTCAAAAAGTGGCAGACTCAGACATTCAAAAACACACGCAGAAAGACAGATTACAGGTACCATGGTTAATATTGGTTTGGTTTAATTCTGTTATAAAATATATCATGCATACACAGAGTTTTTATGATGCATGATATACAGGAGTTTGATGTTTGCATGGTATACATATGATGTGCATTATACAAAATCACATCCTGGAGATCAGTGATTGAATTTGAATCTGCAATTTCAAGAATTCAAAAACTGATCACAATGTTGGTATGAGTCCTGAAAATAAGATGCTTCTTTACGTACATATTTCATTTCATTGGTGCAATGCCAGGACCAGCATGATTTGTACCCATCTTGCACAGCTGTGTGTGTGTGTGTGTGTGTGTGTGTGTGTGTGTGTGTGTGTGTGTGTGTGTGTGTGTGTGTATGGAGTGGTCTGACCAGGTGGTATCATCAGCAGTAGGAGCCCACTAACATTCCAGCCTCCTTCTCTCCCACATCGGCCATTCTCCGCTAAACAGCAGGACTTCAGATCTGGACCTCAGCAGCTGCATTTCCATCCAAAGTACCAACAAATCATAATGCAAGTGGAGAAACCAGAGTGGAAAAAGGCTAATTTTACAATCAGAATTGATTGCATTTGTCATCAAATATGATACCTGTTTGTTATCAAGAAGAAAAATATCTTTCACATATTGGATCAGGTTGCATTGTACAATATAAGATTTACTGAAATTCGACAATAAAGTGCAATTCAATCATTGATAATAATGACTATTAATTGTTATTCATTTTTATATAGCTAACAATATAGGCTTGATTCAGTCTTATTTCGCAAAACTTTCGACAAGTAAGCAGCAAATTTGTTAAGGTTTTGTTTAATACAACTTTCAACTTTCTACAAATGTTATGTTTTTTTTACGTTAGCTGGTATTGAGTCCCCAGGAGACAACGTTGGAGGTGCTGCGGGAGTATGGGGTGAGGGGGGCCCTTCTCAGGGCTATCCAATCTCTGAATGACCAAAGCGAGAGCTGTGTCCGGGTTCTCGGCAGTGAGTCGGATTTGGTCCAGGTGAGGGTTGGCCTCCGCCAGGGCTGCGCTTTGTCACCAATCCTGATTTATGGACAGGATATCAAGGCGTAGTCGGGGGCGGGGAAGGGTTGCAGTTCGGTGGGCTCGGGATCTCATCGCTGCTTGTTGCAGATGATGTGGTCCTGATGGCGTCATCAGCCTGTGACCTTCAGCGCTCACTGGATTGGTTTGCAGCCGAGTGTGAAGCGGCTGGGATGAGGATCAGCACCTCTAAATCTGAGGCCATGGTTCTCAGCAGGAAACCGATGGAGTGCTTTCTTCAGGTAGGGAGTGAGTCCTTACCCCAAGTGAAGGAGTTTAAATACCTTGGGGTCTTGTTCGCGAGTGAGAGGACAATGGAACAGGAGATTGGTTGGAGAATTGGCGCAGCGGGTGCGGTATTACATTTAATTTATCTCACCGTTGTGAGAAAAAGTGAGTTGAGCCAGAAGGCAAAGCTCTCATTCTACCAGTCAGTGTTTGTTCCTACCCTCACCTATGGTCACAAAGGCTGGGTCATGACGGAAAGAACAAGATCCAGGGTACTTAGGAGGATGGCTGGCGTCTCCCTTAGAGATAGGGAGAGAAGCTCAGTCATCTGTGGGGAGCTCGAGGTAGAGCCACTGCTCCTTTGTGTCAAAAGGAGCCAGTCTAGGTGGTTCGGGCATCTGGTAAGGATGGGCACCTTCCTAGGAAGGTGTTCCAGGCATGTCAAGCTGGGAGGAGGCCTCAGGGAATACCCAGGACTAGGTGGAGGGATTATATCTCCAATGTAGCCTGGGAACGCCTTGGGTTCCCCCAGTCGGAGCTGGTTAATGTGGCTCGGGAAAGGGAAGTTTGGGGTCCCCTGCTAGAACTGCTGCCCCCGCGACCCAAAACTAGATAAACGGATGAAGATGGATGGATGGATGGTATTGAGATGGTTACAGATGGCATGGTTAACGTTCTGTGACACGGATTATAGTGGAGATGGTTGTGGATGTCCAGAAGAACTCAGACTCACATACCCCCATCACCATCTGTGACTCCACAATTGACACTGTTGACATTGACACGAGTCTTTCCGCTTCCAACATCAGCTCCCTCATCAAGAAAGCACAACAGAAAATACACTTCCTGCAGCAGCTGAAGAAATTTAACCTGCCAAAGATGGTGCACTTCTACACAGCCATCACTGAGTCCATCCTCACATCCTCCATCACCATCTGGTACGCTGCTAGCACTGCCAAGGACAAGGCCAGACTGCAGTGTGTTATTCGGTCAGCAGTGAAGGTGATTGGCTGCAATCTGCCGCTGCTCCAGGACCTATACGCCACCAGGACTCTGACATGTGCTGGAAAAAATCTGGCTGATCCCTCCCACCCCAGCCATAAACTCTTTATCAACAAGGCCCGGAACCCACCCTGACTCTCTCCACACTCCACCCCTGGCTCTTCACTGTACTCTCTCTGCTGTAATCCTCTTTTTATTTCTATATTTATTTAGTATTTAATACATACTGTGTACATATACTTATACCTATGTTCTTTATACCTATACTTATATTGTTTAATATTCCATGTAGAGAATGTGTGACATGTACCAACAACACCAAAACAAATTCCTTTATGTGTTAAAAATTGTATTTGGCAATAAAACTCTTTCTTATTCTGATAAATGAACATTATCTGACACAGAAATACAACAACACCCAGGGGGAAAAGACTTAAGCAATCAATGAGTTGATAATTCATGTTTGTCATGTCATCATGTAAGAAGTCAGGGACTTTTATGAGGAACATGTTTGCACACATTTGATAATCATAACTTGATGCAAACTTTAGCCACTGAAATCCTGTGATCCTCCTTATCTAAGAATAATCTAAGTAGGCATAAACTAAATGACATAAGTTTGACTTATTATTGTCATTTACTGTTCCATTGGGGATGTCTTACTGCCACACAGAATGCAACTATAATTTTAAGGTAGAAAAATAATTTACCTGTGGGCGTATGTCTCATTCAGTTAATATGTAAAGATACTGCTGTTTGCTTTCTTTGGATTCATTCGAGCAACAAAAAGATAGGTTGCAATTAACATGTCAATATATTTTATTCATTCAGAAAATGTGTCAGCAAACACATTTTGTTATAATTGTGTGTTATTCATTATTTGCGGTATGACTTCTCAGTTAAATCATCCTAGTATTTAGTACATTAGAGATTGTCAGAGCTCAGAAAGGAAGAGCAAGAAAATTTAGGCAAAGCGAGGTGAGACAATCGAAAAATCGGGAGATAACTTTCCAGCTATGTAGGTCCTCTCCTCACCTCCAGAGTGCCTAAGCATTAGCATTTAGCTTCTGCATCAGCATGTAGTGTACTTATATGCTAACAGGCTTCCCACTGGCAGCCTTGGAGAATCACCACAGGCACTTCCACTGCAGGAAGAACACTAAGATACAGCAATACAGATCTTCAAGCTACTGTATATAAAAGTGAATAATATGTCAATTATAACAAATGTGATACAAATGGGGCTGTCAAGAGATGCAGTAAATGTTGCATGTGTAGCATTTGCTTCAATTAAAGTTGAAATAGCCTTTGTGTGGATATTTAAGATCTTCAAAGCAATGATTGTCATACAGTATGCATGCAATATTAGCTACTCTACATGATTAATTAATACTGTACAGCAGCATAATCTCAGACTTATTCTTGTAAACGTCAGAGAAACCCAGCAGTTACAAGCCCATACACACACACACGCACACACAAACACACACACACACAACCACGTTTCCATACACAAAAGACCGCAAATGAGAACAGGATGAACCCAGATCCAATCTGTGGTTGTGGATCTTCATCTCCTTATTTCCATGATTGCATCTTTTGTAACCATCTATTCAATTTCGAAACAGAAAATTGCATTCATTTTCAGAAATGAGAGGAAATAGCTGTATTTGCTATTTTATTTTCTTGGAATTCACATTTTCTTCTGATCTGGTAAGCCCCGTTTGAACATTACATGATCCTGGCTTGAACTAAACCTCCTCTCATTGCTGACTTCTAACCCCTATACATGTGTGTAATTTCTTTATTCTATTATTTAAGTAATGCAGAGACTGCTGAATGGGAAGAAAGAAGTGTGTTTTGTGTGTGTGTGTGTGTGTGTGTGTGTGTGTGTGTGTGTGTGTGTGTGTGTGTGTGTGTTTGCGCATGCGTGTGTGTGTGTGTGTGCATCCATGTGTGTTTTTGCATCAGATGATGAAAGAGTATTGGATGTTTTAGGGTTGTGATTTCCTGTCGTGTTGTCCTTATTTATACCACGGCCATGACAAATACTTGTTTCTGATTGGCTGTTCATTTTTGCCTCCGCCTCATCCATCATTTGCCTACATGAGGACACTGTGTTGTGTACAGTATCTCTGCTTACATGCAGTATAATGTAAAAACGAATTCATTAACTTATTTAAATTACCAATCTTTTTTATTGTTAAAATGTAACTCTTTTTTTATTTAAAGGCATTGTGCCAAAACAAGTGCAGAGCCAGAATGCTGTATGTGGTTTTGAAATGACTCTTCACAGAAACAATCAAACAATCTCAGCCATAATGTCACCTGCAAAAAGAAGCAAAGTAATTAAAGATGTTCCGATACAATACCTGTACTGGCATCCCCTCTGATAATGCCTAAAACGCTGTTATCGGGAAGTACTGGAGTTTATGCACCGATCCACGTAATAAAGCCCTAAAGAAAATCTAAGTTAAAGTAGTTTAAAATGGATGATAAAATAAAGTTCTGTGGCATTAATTGTTTGTTTATGTTTCACAAGAGTTTAACCTGAGCAACAACAAAGAATTGTAGAAATCATATCACATCCAAACAGGATAGTAGTATACAGTTGTTTAAACATAATAAACAATGGTATCGGATCAGTACTCAGTATAGACCGATTCAGGTTCAGGTATCAGAATCGATACTGGGAATAAAAAAATGGTATGGGACCATCTCTAAAAGTAATTTTTCCCTCACATGGTCATTTAGCTTTGGTAAGGTCCCATTGGAATATCGAGTGTATCTGTGGCCGAATTGAATTGAATTGAATTGAATTGAATTGAATTGAACTGAATTGAATTGAAGTGTTGAAGAAAGGGTAAGAGAACGGGAGACAGAAAACATGCTGAAGGAGAGTAGCAAATTGGAGAGAGTCAAAGTCCATGAAAGGAGATGAAAAGAAAGAATGGGAGGCAGAGAGGGAAAGCTGATCAGTCATAACATGGCCCAGCTACACATTCCAGAGTAATTGAGCGGATGATTAGTCTTACAATCAGCAACACAACACCAGCTGTATGAACACAAAACTATATAAATATAGAGATCAGGGCGGAGAGGAGAGGAGACACTAAAGGCGAGTAAAAGAGGCACATGGCAATCATAATCCCTCTGCTCTGTCCCTTTTTTCCCTTTTCCCTTTTCCCTTCAAACATTTTTTTCTCACTTCCATGAGCCAGCGCCACACCTACAAATCACTGGGGTAATTAGAGCTAATTTGCCCTCCTCGTGCGAGTATTAGGGGTATTAGTGAAAGGCTCAGCTTTCACCACTCTGTTTATGTCAACAGGGCAGCCTAATGAAGCATGCTGGGAGTGTCAGAGAACAGAGTCCTGCTGATTATGCTTAATTTGCAAAGTCGTCTTTGTTAAATGATACCTGGTTGTTGGTTACAAAATGACTGGAACACCCATGAGAAGAGACGGGAGAACAGCAGTATTATTAAAAACAGCATTAGAACAATAATAGTTACAACACTTTTTTCTGTTCTCTATCTCATGGACAAGTTCTTCTTTGCAGCTGTTGAATCCATTATTGGATCACAGTTACATTAGAGTGTGTTAGTATAATCCAAAGAAGAAAGTGGATGTGAGCCCAAAGTTAACAAAATAATAAAAAACTGCAAAATGTGATATTTACATAAACCATTTCTTACAAAATCATTATCTGGGGCTCTCCTCCTCAAAATCACATACATAGGACATTCACCATTGTTGAACCCTTTCGCAAAGGTAACAGAATTTAATAAATGTAGACAGTATCGGTTTGGATGAGACAGCTAACCAACATTCAGCCCTGCTCACTGTGTATTTCTCTCACAGAAAAAAGAATGCACTGACCAATTGGCTGACCAGAATGACTTTACTTTTATCACTTCAGGATGTTTAACTAGGACTAGAGGCAAAAAAGGCATTTGTAACTGTTTCAACAGCGTTGGTGTTTATGTGTGCAGTCTCACATGGCACAAGGTGGGGAATATTTGCACAGACCCATGATCCTGAGCGTGGCAAGCATGAGGACTGTTGGACCTCCAACTAGTGAGAGCAGGCTGTTAAATCCTAATTTAATACACACTTAAACTACAGCAAAAGATTAACATTTGCGCCTGTTTACAATGTACACCAAGAACATCCACCCATAACACAGGCAAGCAGCCACATTCCTCAGCCTGCCCACACACAGAGTGACCATAATACATGATGATGCCTCCCATTGCCATATTTCAGAATTTTTACATTTTACCTTAATCAAGGTCTGACTCCAAATATCATTGCAGAGTGAGATTGTACTGGGCATTTGAGTTTTGAACCTCGACAGCTAGAAAAGAGCATGGAGCTCAGTTAGGTTGGGGAAATTAAACAGAATACACACAGCATACAATATAAATTCATAGTTTTTCCTTGCTTTTGTTTGCTTCCATCATAGGGAAATGCACTCCATTCATAAAGGCCAGAGTAGCAGCAGTAGGTTGTTTCTGTCAGCTCCACTGTGGGTAATGTGCCAGCAACCACAGAGGCCAGTACATAGCTGTCATTCCTCTGCTCACTGAAAGCACATTTAGCAACCAGCACCTGTTTCCCCTGCTCTGTCTCCAATGTAGGCTGCTCCGCCACAGTTCTGCCTGCATCTAGAGGAGCTGGGATTCAACTCATATTACGTTTTTTATACGCCAGTACAAGTATTTCTGGAATGAAGCTATTAGACTATTTTTATTGCTAACACTTACAGTGGTAGTTAGCCCACTCAAAGCCATGACAACAAAATATGCATAACATTTCAAACTGCATAGGATGTTTAAACTTTCCGCTGGAAGCTTTATGACAGTGGATTAGTGGCTCATTAAAGGCACAATAAAGTTGTTATTTCTTTGTATGGGGCTTAGAGGTATAGTGAAGCTAGTAAAGCTAAGTAGTAGTAGTAGTAGCTAAGTGGTTGTGGATCATTAGCAACTCCATTCAAAAGAAGGGAAATGCTCCGTAAAACTTCTCATTGGGCAACTGATCTAACTAACTGTGGTATATATAGTATATATATATATATATAAAATATTACATTTTCTTATGAACAAGTAAATAAGGAAGGAAGGATAAGGAAGGAAAGTAAGGACTACAAAAAAACAAGTTACATTTTCCAAAACCCAAACAAATTTTTAATTCCTTAATAGAAAACTAAATAAAATTGTGTTATGATGTTACCTTCTGGCATAAACAATGTTTTAATTTCCACTTACTTTTATCATTTTGACCTGGTGATTTTTAATAAGTGTTCAAAAGCAAGTCAAGCCGCTTATAATGTTCTGAATAAATGGCAAACTTACATGAGTTGTGTGGTGCTTTTATGAGCCTCTTACTTTTCAACCAACAGGGAGTTCAGAGGTCCTGTTGGAGTGGAGCAGCTTCTCAATTTTCCAAAATAGGGGCTTGAATCTAAGTCACTGTGGTAGAATGGCATCTTCAATAAATCCTAGTAGAACTCATTCTAATATCAAAACTTGTGGGTTCCCACTAATGCTTTGGTCTCTGTACACCTGTCTGTCTCTATATATTGTCTCTATCTGTTGCTTCATTTGCTTTCCCCAACCATTGACAACCACCTATAGGGTTAAATCTCCCCACACCATCTCTCTCTCTCTCTTCTAATTCAATTCAATTCAAATGTCATTATTAGCATTAATCTATCACTGTCCTGTCTTGTCTTATTGCTTGTTATTAGGGATTTTATCAAGAGGGATGTCATTACTACTAATACTCTACTATTGTGATGCTTTTGACGCGACATGACTCAAAAACATGTTAACAAATCACAATCAGTGCATATATTAATGGCTGTGAAATAAGCTGGAAAGTAATCTGAAGGGAATTCAGTCATCTTAATATACTGTAGATGACAATAACAATAATTTTTAATTAATGTAATACATTCAATTTCAATTAGAATTTGAAAAAATGTCAAGAATTTCCTATTGTGATTACCCAGTGTCAAATCACTTGAAAATGAGCTGAAAACACAGCTACTCAGCAATGGGGACACCCTTGCTCTGCCACCTGCTTGTCAATCATCACGGCTTGTGTTACGTGACCCTACTGCTACTGTCCCATGCTGTCCATAATGACCATACCACACATACCAGCACTAAAGAGGGGCATTCCTGGACCATTGACCCCAATCGTTGTTTTTCTTTTTTTACTTTAAAGCTGTCACTGAGACCAGGTTTGATTATCAAAACAACGAAAGGATGGTTTCCTGAGGAATATGTGGAGTCACAGTTAAGTCCGTTACAAATCACTGATAAGATAGATGATGATGAAGTGTAGGGTGTTTGCATGTAAACCAGAGCTGGCCTGATGTGGTGTGTGAAGGCAAACATTTAGATTCTGGTGTGTTTTTTGCCACTATTCAAGAAACATCAACTTGGACTGTAGGCAATTCATTTTCCAACTGCTGTTACACCTGCAAAGAGAAAAGACAAACCATTTCATGACTTTTGAAAAATTCCACTGTTGGTGGTTGACTGTTGTGCTTTTGTCTGTTTGATAGTGTCAAAAATTATCGTGAAGAGGCCAAAAGAAATCAAAAAACAAAGAAAGCAATAAACTTATCCTGCAAACTAGTATCGTCTAAACCATGCTTTTGGTCAAGCACTAAAATTAAATGGATCATTTTAATTAATCATGTAAATTAAAATAGCAAGTAATTGATGTGCAAACTCAAACTGAAAGTGTGCCTGTGTGTGTGTGTGTGTGTGTGTGTGTGTGTGTGTGATCATGTCAGTGGAGAGTGTAATCTGAGGGATAACATGGTACTTATCCAGCTGATCCCCCCACCTCCCGGGTTCTGACAGGTTGACATCCATCATTCTTCACATTAACTTTGCCTAATTGGCAGGTAATTCCACTCTCCCCTACTGTCCCTCTACTGTCCCGCTATTGTCCTTGTACTCGGCCCCTACTGTCTGGGTCTTTATCCACCAATCTAACCAGGCACACTGCTGCCAGAAAGCCCCCCCACCCCCCAGCAGGACTTCTTGTCCAGGCCCAGAGCTCTGGTAGGCCCTGTCACTATAACATGGGGAAGTGAAGTTGGGAGCTTCCTCTGTGGTGGTGACCCCCCATGCTGGGAAGCTCTCTACAAGGCTGACAGGAGAGCCGGCCCCAAATAATCTCAACCTGTCAGCATCTGCTGCCCACCCATCCCTTTCCACACACACATCTCCCACACTACACGAATATATCTTTTAATGAGATAAAGTTAGCATTATCCACCTATGATCCTTTCTAAATGCCTCTCTCACCTTAAGAGCAATCTATCAAACTAAAATAATATCAGTATGGACTACTAAATGTTTGGCACAAACTTTCAGTAATCAAGAAAACAATTGTAAAATAAACCCAAAACTAAATGCTCTGCAACATTTTTTGCTTTTCTTTGTCACTGCCACATTACACACTTTAATGCCCAAGACCCCAAGCCTTCAACATTCAGAACTTGTTCCCATTTCATTTATGCTACTGTTAAATCTCAATCATACAAGCATGCACATTCCAGCTGTACTGTAGTTCCTCGACAGTGATTGACAGGTGTTTGCAGAGTCACTGCAAAGTCAGACACGAGACATAAGGGAGTCCTGCCCTCCTGTCATGTATGTCTTCCCATGAGTCCTTTGTGGCTGAGGTGGAGGTGGCAGGAGCAGTCAGGAGCTTGTCAGAGCAACAGGAAGAGTCTAACACACTCACTCACTCTCTCTCTCACACACAAACACAAACACACTCACACACAGTCGGCTTCCCTCTCTCACAGAAACAACCCTCATACACTCTTGCTGTCAGCCCCCCCAGTGAGTGTGTCAGCTGTCATTTACTTCCCAGACTTCCAGTGAGCAGGGGAGCTTCCCCTCTCTCCCACCCCCTCACAGGTGACTCTCACGGGGGGCTCCATGCTGGGAATGCTTCTGAATGTAGTTTTTGTGTTTATTAATGTTCATATGAATGTTGTATTTGTGCATGCATGTACTGTATATGTATTGTTATTTTGCAAGTAAACATACAGAGCATATTAATGGCTTCTGGTTTGCATCTTTATCTGTATATGTAGATTTACATGGTAGTTTTTTGTTTATGAGTGTGTGTGTGTATGTGTGTGTGTGTGTGTGTGTGTGTGTGTGTGAGAGTGTGGTGGGGGGAGCATGCGTGGAATGTGTATGTGATATAAAGGCTCTCTCCTCACGCCACAATGGTGTCTTTGACAGGCAGGAGAAGGGAAGGCTTTGTTTGGTGACACCACACAGTGTTGTGAATGCCCGACATTGCTGCCATTCCTCTCTCTATGCCCTCCGCCAGGCTTCTGGCTTATCAGGGATTCCTCTTTTTTCTATCTGCCCACGCACACCCCTCACTGTGTGTGTGTGTGTGTGTGTGTGTGTGTGTGTGTGTGTGTGTAAGTGAGGGGGAACAGTTTGTGAATCAGAGTTGCTTACACCAATGAAAATGGAAATTAGCTCTGGAGAAGAATAGACCCTATGTTTGGTTACATATTTTCTCCCCAAGTGGACCACTTTGGCTGCCACATATTCAAACAATTTCAAGTAGCTGGCTAGCTGATTTGTTTGATTTTTGCCCTTAAATGTATATATATACTAAACGATATAAAACATAATCAAGCAAACGTAATGTTAACACAACCATTATGGCTGTGATGATAATGAAATTAATGACAATGTTGATTATATTGTTGTTGCTCCTTTCTGCTTCTTCTACTACTGTCAAACAAATCATCCAGTTAACCACTAATCAGCTTTATCATCTTAAAACCTAACCATTACTACTTACTACACAAAATGCAACGCAACAACAAGCATACACATGAAGTATGTAAAGATAACTGCCTAAGATAGGCCCTTGTTTTAAATGAGTTTCACATGAAATCAGACTTGAACAGTAAGTATCCATCCAGTACCAAGACAATATTAAGTATTATGTTCTCATTTACATTTATAGACATTTGAATTTAGACAAAAAATGTATGCCTTTCTTCCTTGCAGAGAAAAAAAAAGAAAACAGCACTCATCCTGTCTGCCCAGTTCTCCATTCTATTTATTCCATACAGTAGGTCCAGAGACAGGCTTTTCTCATGAACCATTCGTACATATGGCTACAAAAAGTAATGCATTGTAATTTGAGAAAATGAAAGCTCAGATGGGCTGATCAGGAATCTTGCTCCTTATGTGGTCATAAGGGGCAAGATTACCTCTCCTTCCTCTGCTTTGCTTACCCAGAGAATTTGGCCCGCCCATGAGAAAGAGACATAATGGCTTTCAAACGAGCAACGTGGCAGTTGGTCAAGATCACACCCACACCCTCCACTCTCCATGGCTATGGTAAGGCCATGGCTAAACTATGGTTAGGGTTAGGCTACTAAACGACGTGGACAAGGGCAGAATGTGGTTTTGGTTGATAAAAAAAAAGGTGAAGGTAAATTGCAGGATTGTGATGGGACGCTGGTCTTCTGCATTAAAGTCTGACATGCTACATGTCCATCCATATCCCCGACCTCCAAATTTCTACTTTCTGCATTGTTACATAAGGGACATACTACTTTCTGCACTGACACTTAAGTTTAGCGAGGGAGTTAATATGAGGTGCAACATCTTCCAATATGACCATAACTCCTTGGATACTGGGCTGTTAGGATGGTTAAACTTGATTAAAATGTGGTTTAGAGGGGTCTTAAGCTATTTTCTTTACTCAGATAACTGTGGTTACTTAAGTATTTCAGCATGTCTACCATTGAAAGACATTTTAACTTTAGCAAATTATACCAACCTCCTGGGCTGGTGGGCAGATGTGTCTGCTGTTGTTTATTGGCAAAACCAATAATTAAAAATTCAGTACACATTAACTCATGGACACACCAACACACACACACACACACACACACACACACAGCTGCACAGCTTTTTATGAGCTTTGATGGGCCTTATAGGGGCTTGGCAGCAACAACTTATTGGCACTTTAAAGTAGGATAAGGCCATACTGTATATCAGTTCGTTCAATATTGTCCTTTAAAGATATAATTTGTATTTGTATTTATTGTTCACACATATTATATATTTGAATTGTTAACATTAGGATGAAAAATAAACATGCAGAATCTTAGCTTGAATGGTGGTTTCCCATTAGGGGACATATTGATGACATCGACAATAACTGGAATACCTGGAAGGGTGTGAAATTATGTTGTGTTATACCACTTTGTGCCAGCAATATCAATCAATTGATTTTTTTATGGGACTGTCCATGAATCACCATTTTTAAACACAAGGAGGCACATATATGTAAAGAGTACAAGTGCACCCTGGACAACTTTGTAATTGTATCAACAGCCCTGGGTGCATTTCTAATGGACTGAAGAGTAGGGGCTTGGGTGTCATCTTATCTCCATCTGGTGGTGAGATAGATCAGATTGAAAGCTACTGGGGACTGATGGGGAAATATTTCACCCCTTAACTTTGAACGTTTTTTATATACAGTATGGACAGAGGTTGGCGAGTCAGAAGGTGACGGCTGGTGGAGGATGTCAAGAATTAGAAATTAGCCCTCTGAGTAATTGTAACTCCAGACTTCAACAGAGTACCGATAGGCCAGAGAGGTTTGTGGTAGTCTTAGACATACAGAAATGAAACAGGAATTTGGAAAGATTATGGTAATAAGTTGCAAAGGTTTAGGAGGCCCAATTTGTGGTTCATAAGGGAATGGTAGGCCGTCACCAAAGCTGTTCTGGAAGGGAAACACTGGCAAACAAAGTGTAGGGAAATTTCCATACAGTCTTGTCAGAAGGTGGAGCTAACACTTTGAAGGACATGAAGTCAAATGCCGTGTTTCATGGACGTGTGGCAAAGACAAAGATTGAAGATTGTTGGGATTCATTTAGCAGGTGAATATAGTAGAATATATATATATATATATATATAGTATATATTTACTGTATATATAATACTTAATAGTACAGTGGTAAATCATTTTGCGTTGGTTGGGGTGCAACGCTTGGCAGTATAGATGCAATACAATCTAGGAAGTCCAGAATGAGTCAAAGACTAATGAGTTTGAAGGCTTATTAGACACTGACACACTATACAGTATTTTATAACACAGGATTGTACGACTCTGAAAAGGCATTGCTGAAAAGGTTTTGATAGATGATGTTTGGACTCGAAAACAAGACCCAGTGCAGTAGGGGGATTACAGATTTTAACTTAGGACCTACTGCTGGAGGAGGATGGAATGACGTAGATAACAGGAAATATTAAAAACTGGAAGGCATAGAAAATGAACAGAAACAATGCAGGAAAACAGCTGTTGACACGAGAACTATGACTGTAATCTTTTTATTCTTTGTCTCAACAAACGGTAACTTAAACAGCAGAGCTTTGCCATTGGTGTTATAAAGTAATATACCAGGACTGAGCACTTGCATGTTATTTATATGGCCAACGCATTCCCAGAGGAGGTTATACTGTGGAAAAACTTGGGCAACAACTTTTTTGCCTGAAACCTTTTACATGGGGATCAACACTATGATTACTGAGTGGATGCTATATTTTTGAATGCAGTGCTATTGTTGGTTTGATCAATGGTTTTTGAGATAACAGGCATAGTCATTAAACATGACTGCCTTCATTTTCACAAATAACTGCTTTAATACCAATAATAATAATGCATATGATGTCTATTCATTATTTCCAAAAAGCATTTATGAAAAAGCATCCAAACAGTCATACATTTGGAGTATATCTCAGCTGATTTAGGATATCAAAGCTGACAAAACAGTGAATAAAACAAGTGGTTTCTGGCAGATAGATGTTGGAGCTGTTAAAATTAAGGATCTCAAGGTAACTAGAAAACCTATAAAATACAGTCCTATAAAGGAAATGGGTGCATTTGCAAGACCTCTGCAGAATGTTATCAAATATATTCACTGTTGTGTTTATATTTCTGAGATAACAATATGTCAGGAATTTCTCCCATTTTATATCTGATTCTGAAATCACCAGGAGCAAGTCAAGGTTTTTGGTGTACTGTACAATGTTAATTTCGAAGATCACAATTCACAACTGTGGTTTTTTCAGCTCTCTCTCACAAACATCCTTTTCCTCAAGCCATTTTTTCTGCTTTTCCCATTGTTTTATTAAAAATAACATTCTAGGGCCATTCTGCTGGGATGTGGGAGGGTTGAGTTATTCTTGTCAATTTCCTAACACTCTGCCTTTAGGGTACAATTAGGTTCCTTTTATGTTGTTGTAACTTATTTCATCACACTCCTCCGCTGACCCTCCTTTTAGACTGAAATACAAACATGCACACTCAAACACACACACACACACACAGACAGAACAGATGATAATATGAACACACATGGTCCATTAACTCTACTAGTCTCCCAGGAGCCTCCTACAGTTGAATGGCAGCCATTCCATCAGACTCATTAGCACTGTTGTGGGAATTATTATTTTTTTTAAATTAGCCTTTTCATTGGCCTCTTTCTGTCTCTCAACTCTCACACACACACACACACACACACACACACACAAGATATCTGCGCAGTATGTGACATTGTTTGCATCTGTATGTGCATGTGTTGTGTGTGTGCCTGTTGCCATATGTGGGTTTGTGTCTGTACTGTATGTGTTTACATAAACATGTTTTATCTGTATTACTGTAATGTGTGAGCAATTATACATATGCATGTTTTGGAGTGTAAAAAGCATTTGTCAATGTAACGAAAATAAATAGCAATTTATGTAAGATGTGTTGAGAAGTGTGCCCGTCCATGTTTGTGCGGCATGTGTGAGTGTTTTGTGTATTTGCAGTCTTGCTGCTCCCACGTCCCTGAGAATGAGGCCAATCAGATTGGACAGACAGTTTATTTCCAAACACAAGCGTCTGGCCTGCTGCCTCACACACATTCCAATTCTTCCAGACAGACTTTCAGAAGCCGGAATTAAAAGGCATTGGAGTTGTTAAAACATGACATTCCCAAAAAAGGGCTGCTGGGACTCGCAACTACCCAGAAACATCCCACATGACTCAACGCTGCAGGAATGACAGCACCGCCAGGGTCGCTGATGAAGGTCCTCTCATAGATATAGTTTCTCTATTACACTCCTCTCCTCTTTCTATTTCTGTCCTTCTGCTTCTCTGTCATCATGCTCTCTCACACATTAGACCATCCTTAACTCATATGCCTGTCTTTATTTTTATTATCTTATGCAGTTAGGTTTAAAGGCCTTGCTCAAGGGCACCTCAACAGTGGTATTGAGTGAGGGGAAAAAGTTGCTCTTTTACCTATCAACCCAGATCAGACTGTTGTTAGAAATCTTTGTCATATTCCACATAAATATGAAACACTGTTGTGTAGCTTTTATACAGTCTTTAAGTCGGATGGAGCATACAATTCTATAGAATAAACCAAATCACTAATTGTGTCAGGAAAATGGTCCAATTTAACGATGTTTTATAGCCGCATATGAAAACCATCTATGTCCATTTCAGTCTTCATAAACCCAAGTGTGCCCACACACATACACACACTCACTGTGAGGAATGCTGTGTGTGTTGTGAGTGGGAAGTGAGGTCAAACATAACTATCAGGGACTGTGTTAATGTATCTCCTATAGATGCTGACTTGGTCGGCTATCTGTTTAACAGTGGGCCAATTCATCCTGTTAGTAAAGGGGGGCCACTGGCATAAGAAATTGGGGCTTTGACGCAACTGAAGGGGCCGTTGCAATGTGTTAAAGTAGTAGATCAACTTCAAGTTTTGTGTGGTGTTTCCTCAAGAGGTTGCGCATACTTCACTACATCACTTTAAGGCTGGGTCATTAAAAGTGCAATGATAAGAAATAATATAGTAACGGAAGCAGGAGACTGTTTTTTGGCCCATTGTGGTTAAATCACAGGTGGTATATTCTTGGCACATACAAAGTCACTAATCAAATGACAAAATACAGGCTACAATATTAGCTCAAAGAAAGACAATTTCAGTTTGTTTTTTTAATCAAAAACTTCACATCTCTTGTTCCCAAACCAAGATAACCTCATGCCATTATAAAATAACCCCATACTTAGGGTTAAACTCAGATTGTAGATGGTTTTCCCAGGCTGAGTAGTACTTAGGTAATGGTAATATTAGGCAATGGAGCCTACTCTTTTAGATGTAAAAGGGTTAACAATATATTAATATATGATTTGTTTTGTGGAAAAAAAACATTTCATCAATAAAATGATTGTACATAATATTGTTTTATATGTCTTTTTAGTATTCAGTTGTCCAGCTAACCCACTTCCTTCTCTAGGGATTGACCCCATCAGTGGACTGAATGAGAAAGAAAAGAACTGAACATTTTGTAGATGAACCGTACACATTGCATTCCCTAAATGCCATCTAATTTACGTATACTTTTGGCAAATCTTAAAAAGTATATTTAAATATTCAAAACATACAATTAAATGTGAGATGTACTTCAGGCCTAGTGCATATTTTATCATGTGGGAGAAGAGAGCGGACATAATTAATTAATTTTATATTGCAGGAGCAAGAAAAAATGCTTCCCATCTAACAGCTATGATAAACAAAGAAATAATGTACATGTAGTACCATCTAGTTGCCTTGAACGTAACATTGTGTTTGTTCATTACACAACCTGTTCTTTTAAGAATTGTCTTAAACAAAGGCCATAAGCAGTCCTGTAAGTATTGATTTCAAGTTTCCCCTAACCCTGATTAGCATTCTCTCTTGTCTCTCCTATTAACAGCTTGGACAGTCCGCACATGTTAACCAGCACGCAACGTGTTTTTTTTTTGTTTCCTTACACTATTTTTATGTCCAAAAAGAGACCAGTAATAGGGTGAAAGCCAGATGGAGACCAAAAAGATTAGACTGAGAGAGAGAAAGAGAGAGAGAGAGATAGAGAGAGAGAGAGAGAGGAGGGAGAGAGAGGAGAGAGAGGGAGAGAGAGGGAGAGAGAAAGACAGAGAACCTGTCTTTTCCATGAAGCCAACCAAGGAGAAAGCTGATACGCCTTCATGCAACAGCAGCGTATCACCAGGAGAACGACAGAAAGCAAAACACTTTACATACGTTACAATACAACACTTTTCACTCAAGGCTCTGCCACACTTTATCTATACAATCAGTAATTCCTATTTATATTTTATCACCAGAATAATCCGACTAATCTAAAAGTCTAATTAAACTATGAATCCATTGAATAATTAAAACATTTTCATACGTTTCAATTACAAAAAAGTGGGTTTGAAGGGGGCTCCCCAGGAACAGGATTTACTTTACTCCTCCTCCTCCTCCCACTTTCCTGGGGCCCCAAAGGCCTTGTACAGTATGTAAGGGGTAAACATTAAAATATTCATGCATCAATTAAATCTGTAGAAATTAATATAATAAATATAACCGGACAAAGCCATTACAGGCTCTTAAACACCAGAAGTTATTATGAGGATAAATCCTGCAGGGCTTTGGTGGTAATGCTGATTGCATGAGTAGTTCTGACTGATGCAAATATATGCTGCCAGACTGGATAATTAGTACCAGTAACTCCTTAAATGAAGTGCTTTGTGATGAATTTAAGTACAAGAAGATCATAAACTAAATTATAAACAACATAACTATTGAACGATAAACACAGTGTATGTTGCCTTAGTTTGAGTGTGTCACGTACTACGTAAACAGTGGTGCCATTACGTATTAAGACTCTCACATTCACTAATTGTGTTAAGCATTTTATGTTTTGATTACAATAATTATCTCTAAGTGCTCTTTTAATGAACTTAATGATACTTTAATTTATAAGGAGCATCACTGGAAAAGCCTCTGAAAAGGTAATGATGCCACCATAAAATGAAGTCAAAATGTTAAATGTTCTAACCCTTGTAGTATGAAAGCTTCTAATATAAATCCAGTATATAAAAGAAACGCAGTATATACATAACAAACTTTGATTCAGTTGTTGTCTGGTAGTATTCTTCTTATTAAGACCAATTTGAGAGTTCCAATCCTATCTTTTTAAAGGGCCAGGGCACCCAAATCATGACTTCTTTTATCTTGGAACTACTTTCAACTACACTGTTGGATTATCTTGAGTAACCACTACATTGTTTCTCAAATGTTTTCCAAATACTTTTCAGAATTTTACTGTATTCCACTTTTCTTGAGCATCGCATTCATAATTCGGCTAAACTGACTGAGCAAAACACTGCAGTCCTGCTTCCAGCTTCCAGGGCTACTGCTCTTCACTGACCATTGCCAATTGGGAAAATGTGATATAGATGTATGTAACTATGAACTATGTAACATAGATAACTGTCTTGCAGACAAAACCAGAGCATTAATCTTAATTCATAACATTTTTCATCAATGGCCCAGATTATCTCTCTGCATCAATTTAACCTTAAGGTATCTATTAGGCTTCACATTTTTACGGGCTTATCCCTGTGATGTTCTAAAAATATATTTTTAATATGGAAAAGCCCGTAAAAATGCCTCAAGTGCCCAGGGACACAGTGTCTTGTCCGGACTCTAAGGCAATGTAATTGCTCCGGGGCCCCCCCTTCCTGAACCCCAGATCCGTCTTTACAGCTTGCATTAGCATACATAATACTGCTCTGTGGACTCAAAGAGGCATGCCAATTGAAATGCAATCTTTTTCACAGCAGAGTGCTGCCATCACCACTTTAATTGAGTATGAGAGTGCTTGCATGTGTATGTGCATGGTGTTGTTTCTTGAGAGAGGGGATAATTGCTTTTGCAATACAACATAGCAATATGTTGTTAATTCAATGATAGGACTTGATTGCTTTTGTCTAGTTGTATCCCCTGGGCTGGCTCATGTGTTTGGGATGTTTGTCAGAAAACATAAGGTGCAGATGATAACTGCCCTTTAGACTGTCTGTGACACACACACACACACACACACACACACACACACACACAACACACACACGCACAGTGCGTCTCACTATCTTTATGGGGACCCATGATTGACATAATGGAGTCCCTAGCCCCTTACTCAAACCTTAGCCATCACAACTAAATGCCTAATCTTAACCCTTACCCTCACCCTAACCATAACCTAATTTTAACCCTTATTCTAACACCAAGTCTTAACACTCAAACAGCCCTTTAAATTTGTGGGGTCCAGCATTTTATACCCACAAAGCTGTCCGGACCCCACAAGTATACTTTATTCCCGGTTTTTGGACCCCATGAATGTAGTTAAATGAGAACACACACACACACATACACACACACACACACACACACACACACACAGAGTCCACAGACAAACACAATAATTAATGTAAGCTGCATGTAAAAAATGGTGTATAAACTGTGCTATAATTAAAAGGAGGATTGCACTTGATATGAATGTCCCATTGTTCAGTGGCAATCAACCCCAATTATCTTATCCTCATCTGTAAATTGCTTTGGTCAAATAACAAAATGGTAAAACAGAGACAGAGCTGCATTTTACAAAGAATGCCATATCTCCTCTTTATATCTCTGCATACAGTCTCTGTCCCTGAGTGCTGTGTTAGTTACAGTATGTGGCTGCAGAGCCACAGGATAGACATCATTTCCAGCAGTGAGCAGAGCTACAGATATCACACCATAAAACAAAAGAGGGTGTATCATTACTAAACTAATAAGAATTTAATGCTGACTACATGGTGTTTAAACTTAACCTTGACCATAAATTTAACCCCTACCCAACCTTTGACCTGATCATAAGTCTAATCTACCAAAACCTACACACACACACAAAATGGATCACTGATGGTCCAACACTGTATCTTTTTTTAACAAGTGGACAGTAAAGCCCTGAATGCGGAACCTCTATGACCAATTAACAGAGCAGAACAGTAATTTCCATATAAAGTGGACAAAGCAAATAGCTCTCTAATGAAGATCAGTGTTAGCTTATTCCTCTGAACGTCAGTGAGAGCCTGCAGGGACAAAGTGATTGAATTATGAGAATGTGTATTAATGGCAGTGGCTGCTAATTAGCCTGACAGAGAAAGAGGGAATTAATCTTGTAAAGTTGTAGACTATTAAAGTCAAGAGAAAACTTGGCTCTGCTTGTCAAACACAATTGCTAAATGCTACGCTGTGGGCAAGAGAGGGACTCAGGGAGCAGCAAGGTTAATCTATGGATGACCCTAACAAAGACTCACTTCAATATCCTGACTTTATCCCTGTAGCTCCTCAGAATGTCTCTGTGTTATGGACATCTGAGCTGGCAGTGAGTTTGGGGTACAGTGTTTTAAAATGTATATAGTGTTATTAAAGTTGGCTATACCAATTTTATTACTAAGGAATTGATGTATTTTAATTATCTTAATTATTGTTGTTGTGATATCAGAAGTTCAATGTATTTTACAAATGACTTTGCAGTATACTTTGTCAGGGATTTACAACATAATTATGACCTACAATACCATATATTACAGTTTTGTTGTGATATGTGTGTAACACAAATATTCAATAAATCAGGACAAGCATTCTGGTAGTAAACAAATACATGTGCATCAGTCCTGGTGGAGAAATAGCATAACATATCTATGTAATAGTATGGGTGTTGAGATCATTGAGATGCTCATATCCAGTGGACTCTCTGTTGTTGGCAAGTTCCAACAATAGGTTTAGGACTGGTGGTAAATCGGCTGCACCAAAACAAGAAAGAATAACAGACGGAGCCTGATCCTGTTGTCTGTGATGAGCCACTGACACTCTCTGGCTTATTGGTGTAACTACAATGTGGCTGGATGGGAAAGGCATTCCAACCATCAGCCTCAGAAAAAAAGCAGTTTGCCTCAGGACATCAAAAACTGAAATTAGATGAAATTTGTTCATTTATAAAACTCAAATTTAGGTTTTAGATCAAATGGTAACCATGATTGCCTTTTTCATCTTCAAAAGGCAGCATAGCTCCTTGAGGTTAATCTAAAAAGCTCACTTTTTTCAACAAATACAGTAAATGTCAGCAGTACAACTAGGCAACACAGCAGATGTTAGTAGTAGATCACACTAAAAAGACCTATGTTATAAATGTAGTGATACTCATATAGGCTACATTAACTCAAAATTGCATAAATGTAACATAAAGGTAATTTTAAAAAAGACATACATATACTTAAACTCAAGTAGTCTTAATTGTCAAAAGAGTTTTATAGCAAAATGAAATAAGGGAAAAAAACACAAACAGTACAAAAAGTAGGCTATGTAATATTATTTATTTGTTTATGTTTAAACTGAAGAAAGCGTTTAATACTGTAAAGTAGTCAATCGTTTTTTTTTATTATTATTATTATTTTGTTTTATATTGTGTCACCAAGTACTATTGGACAGCACATTTGTCACAGTCTTCCATTCTATATCATATTGAATGAACCTACTATGTGCATTAAAAAGATTAAAACAGGTTTGGGAACCGTTTCCCTACCAATGTTTTAACCATAGACCGTATTACATGTATATCAATAATATTAATATACAGTCTATGGTTTTGACTAGAGCTCTAATTCACTGTTCGGCGCTGCCTTCCCCGCTAGAGGGCGCTACTCGCGCGGAACAAAAAGTTCCAACATCACATGATCATTCATCCGCCAAATTTGGATTGTGTTTTGTTTTTACTCATCGTTTCCAGCCATGTTTCCAGCCAACAGACGTCAAGTCAATTTTCGTAGTCAAGTAGAATGATATCGGAAGTTTGGCGATGAAATTTCAAAATAATGTACGTCAAATAGCAAATGTTCAGACATTATCAATAATAAAATAACTTTTTTTTTTAATTTTGAAAGTATTACCCGGAAGTGTATTCTATTTTGTGATTCTTGACTCTAGTGAAGCAAAGAAGACAACACAAGCCTGCAGTTTCTCGATAGTATAGCCACAGTAACACTAGCTATGAACCTGCAGTTTAAAGATACCGACGTGGTTGACACAATCGAGAAGCTTCAACAAAAATATTTGGAGAGGAGGAAACAGGTTTGAGAACGACAACACACTCAGCTTGTTAGTGGAAGCAATGCATACGTTAGCTAGCTAGCATGCCAATTCTTTAGTCAGTGGTGTCACCTACTGTCTATGGGTATCACCCATACACAGTATCTATAGTGTCACCTAGACATAGCTATACCTCGGTAGTGTGTACCGAGCTGAACGTTACTTCCATAATTTAGTTAACGGTAATTTTAGCGAACTTTCACTTGAATAAAACTAACGCTAAAGCATGTGTGACGTTACTGTACTTTACAAACAGTAAGTGAATGCTGGCTAGCTACATTGTTGTAAACTGTGTTGTACCGCTCGCTTGTTGTCATAACGTCAGTTTAAGGATGAATACCGCAACAAACTTTTAGAAGTATAATATGTTGTCTTTCAGCTATGGATATAGCAAAAAAGTCTAAATGACTACAGATAATTGAACACTTGTGACATTCTCAAGCTGAACAGAATAGAAATGTCAAATCATTGCTATTTTGCCCTTCAACATGTCGTCCTAATGTTTAGATGCCACCGCCAGAAGACATTACATCAGGAACCGGTGAGGGTAAGTGCACTTCACACAGGGCCTCCACCTGTTCAGATAACCGCTGGTTCTTGATTGGGTTCTAGAAAGTCTAACACTATGTGCACAGAATGTATTCGCTAAATACAAGCAATGAGAGGATGTGAAGGATGACTGTATTGATTATAGCATCCCTAGCTTCCTTACTGTCTCCTACAGTGTTCTGCAAGTTACAAATTGTGCACAGTAATTTTACCACAGACGGGGTTGCTGAACCTAAATCTAACACCACATCTAATTGGTGATCCTTGACATGAAACAAAATGGCACACCTTGAACTAATATGCCTAACATTGCATATTTATATTTCATATTTTAGAGGCTGTACAAAGGCATACTTTGGCCAACAGATCCAAACGGCCAAGCAAAGAGTTAAAATGCTACAGCAAAGCTTTACATGAGCTGTTCAAAGCAGTTACCAACCATCCTGACCAGTAAGTCTAATAAGATTACAAAAAGGCTATAATTTTCCATATTTGTGTTTGAGTACAATGCCTTGATTAATACTTGTTGCTGTCTTTTCTAAGGTTTGTTAGTGATCATGGGCTGCGTGGCAGTAATGAGGACCTGAGTGGGGACTCTACAGCTGCTCCACTTCAAGACTCCCAGGTGCTATTTACAGAAACAGGTGTGTGTGTGTGTGTGTGTCAGAGCAAGTTACCAGTCACCAGATGCTGAAATATTTCAGGGTTAATGCCTCCTGGAAAGTCCTTTGAAGTATAGTCACATGATTGCAGTTTTAAAATTATTCATCAAAATATTTCCTCATTGATTAATCCCTGCATTTCATCTGAGTTCTTGCAATATTTATTTACTTTCCTGTTATTACTGACATTTCTGACTTTTCCTAACAAAATAATAAATAATACATGGGTAATGAAGTAGCCCTGGGCTTACCTTTTATTATACCTCTATTTGTCCAGATGTGACCTTGCCTTCCTGTTTGGATGGTAGCCCTGGCTCCCAAGAAACTGAGACTGATGGGGACTTGCAGAGAGCGTGCCAACTCCATGACTCGTGCCGTTCCTCTTCCTTAGTACTAGCAAAGGTGTACCAGGAGATGCTGACCATCTACGAACAACTAAAGGTGAGGGAGCAGAAACGTTGTAATGACGGTTTATCAGTCAATACAAAACATAAAAAGTGACTAATCTGTAAGTTTGTATTTTGTTATACTGTGATACAGATGTGTGCACAACATTATACTCAAACATAAAGGTCCCATGACATGGTGCTTTTTGGATGCTTTTATACAGGCCTTAGTGGGCCCTTTACTGAAATTCAGCCTTGGTGGAGAATTACAGCCACTAGAGCCAGTCCCACAATGAGCCTTCCTTAGGACATGCCATTTCTGAGTATGTAGCTATTGAGGAGGAGAGGGGGGGCAAGGTGGAGGGGGGGTGTGGTCTTGACCAACTGCCACTTTGCTGGTTTGAAAGCCATGATGTGTCTCTCTTTCTCATGGCCAGGCCAAATTCTCTGGGTGGGAAAAACAGAGAAAGGGGAGGTAACCTTGCCCCTTATGACCTCATGAGAAGCAAGATTCCAGATTGGCACATCTGAGCTTTCCTTTTCTCAAAGACAGAGCAGGATAAACAGGGCTCGGTTTATACCTGTCGCCATTTCTAGCCACTGGGAGACCATAGGCAGGCATATTGATGTTAAAAAACCTCATATACAAAATAAAAGGTGTGTGTGTGTGTGTCCATGTGCATGTGTGTGCAGGCAGAGCGACAAGGCCAGCAGCAATGGGAGAGGGAGTTGCAGGAGCGAGAGAGGAGGCTGATGCAACAAGAGGAGGCTGTTGGGAGGCTGGCTGGGCTAGAGGAGATGCTACACACTCGCATACCAGCTGTAGAGGAGGTCAGACACACATAGGCTCCATCCAGTCACATTCAACACAAGGGATGTGTTATGTTTCTTTACCACACTTCATTCCCACTCCTTCCACTTTACCACATGTCTCTTTCAGGTTGCAACTCTGTGGTCTTCAATGATAAACTTCTAAATCATACACCTAGTAATACTAGCAGTAATAATTCATGAAATACACTGTATTATGTAATGTAATAATCCAGCCTGATCTATGAACCTATTGTTTTTATTTAACAAATCAAACTAAACTAATATCATTTTTGTCATGTCAGGATTTACAATCACACAAGGGGGGATGCAATGGACTGACTTTTATTTACAATGGACTGACTTTTTGTTGAATTTTAATAGCAAACTCAAGTCAGTGTAATGCATCACTAAAGTGTTCAAGCATTGTTGTTGTTGTGATTGAATGTTTCATGTGTTTAAATATATATGTATGTTACCAGAAACATCAGCAAGAGGTGAGCCAGTTGCAGGATCTTCTCCGAGAGAGAAACAAGGAGAACAGGAGGCTCAAGTCCAGCTTTGACACCATCAAGGAGCTGAATGACAACATGAAGAAACAGGTTAGAAGTGACCACATACAAACCATGATTGTCTGTCTGCATGTTCTTGGTTTCTGCCAGGTGGATAAAGTCTAACAACATTCTAAAACTAGATTAACTCAAGGGCTAAAATGTTGCATGTGTCTTAAATGAACAAACATTTCAAGGACTCCAAATACTTTTATTTTGACCAGCAGGTCTACAATTATTTTTTTGAAATTTCTTTATCTGATTAAAAGCATATTAAGATTAAATAGCTTAATTTGATCACTTTGTGTAAATTTGCAGGCTTTATGATTTGTGGGGCTGAACATTAAAGTGCTGTATGTTTTTTGCTTTGAGAGTAATAGAGCCAAAGTGGGGTCTACAGCAACCAATCCTGATACCCGCTCAAGGTGCCAAGATGTGTGACATGAATTTTCTTTCTTCTTAAAAAAATGACCAAAAATGATTAAATCTTCACTTCCTTGAAAAAGTAGAAGGCTCATACTGAACAGGTAGTACCTTGGACCACAGGAGGGCGCTATGACATAACCCTCTTGGATGTTGAATAATACAAAAGTGATGTAAAATCACAAAATCTCACTTTTGTTTTTGTTTGGAACTTTAAGTATTTTTGTTGCTATTGAAAGAAGCTCTCCTTGCTTCAAAAAGTGAATTATTTCTATGCATGAAATTAAACAAATTAAGGAATGTTTTTCTAGCCAGTAGTCTTGCATAGCACATTGACACTTAATGTTTTTAAATCAACAGTTGAATCAGACCAATGAACAGAATAAAAAGTTGGCGAGCCAATCCAAGAGGGTGCATGCTCGACTTGAAAACCTACAGGTAAGAACATATTATTAACCAGTGCACAGATGTTCATTGATCATTGCTTCTTGCTGTTTATAACTAGAGTCAAGGCAGTTTTCTATGGAAAAGCACTGTAAGTTCTAACATACAATCTGACTGAATGTTATACACCCTAAAAATAATTTGAAACTAATTTCTTGCAGCATGGAATTTGTTGAACGTAAAGATTTTTTTTTACCTCTAATATACTTAGTTTAAGTTTGATTATTAATTGATTTTTTTGTCCAGAGGAAATATGAGCACAGCATCACATCGAGAGGCTGTCAAAACGTGAGTGTTAAGACCACGGAGTGTATTAAACCATCTAAAAAGGAGAAAATGGCTGCTTCTGGAAAACCCAGCAAAGAGGTAGTTCAACAAATTTGTGGGTAAAAAAATAAAAATAAAATAATGTCTGTGTATGTTTGTGTTATGTCTGCATTACTTTCTTTAATGTCCATGTCTTCATCATCATTTAGCATGGTTACACATTAACACACACATTTACACATCTTCAAGCTGGAAACGGCACAACAGTCCTCCACAAACCACGCTCATCCTGCCCGCTGACATGATAAATCATAGTTTGGGATTTTGTTATTGTCACTGATGTTGATGAAGATGAATTGTCAGTGGATATAGTTGAGCTCAGTGGATATAGCTGTACTTGTCATTTCCAGGTTGATATTTTTCTGTCCATATTCCACAGTTTAATTAACACCTTTAGGCTCACCAGTGAAATCACATTCTAGATATAATAGTCACACTTCCAAATACACCAGTATGTCCCATGGCTGAGCTTTAAATAGAAATACTATAACTTATAGTCACATTTCTTTAAATCTTGACTTCTTAGGTGCTCATTGTTAATCCATGCTGGACATATTGTAGAATCCAGATCAAGATGTGTATCTGACGGATGATAAAGGGCTCATTAAAATCACAGCTACAACTAAAGTTAGCATTTTATAACAAAGTTAGTTCCAGATGACTGCTTTAGTAATATTATTTTAAACAGATTTTCACCCTCCTTCCTTCAGGGCAGCTCCAGTCCCACACCACTAAAACTTCTGGTCCTCCTACTGGACTGGGTACTGGATGGACAGACATTCTCATCAGTAGCTCCAAACAAAGGGAAAGTTGTTGGCCAGTTTCTGCCTCCAGAGATCGTACTAAACGAGAGATGCCTTAAGGTAGCATGTTCACTGTAGTTTCAATGTGATCTCTTTTTGGTTTCTAGACCACAAAAGAGTATTATCGTGATCAAAGTCATAAATTGTCTCTGGTTCCTTAGGTGCTGCCATTATTAGCAGATCAGCTTCATCAGACTCCTTTGTCAGAACCTGACCTCCTCCTCAATCTTCTTCGCCTCATCCACTGGGCTTTGAAACACATGGACAGCAGTACACAGGTAAAGATAAGATGTGATTATTCCTGGGGATAAACTGGGCTGCTGCTGAAAGTAGTTATAGAATGCCTCAGAGAACATACAGCCTAATATATGAAATTGTAGCCTAATGATTGAAATTGTGACAATTCAAAGAGCAGTATGTCTGATGTTCAGGAAATGTTCCTGTTAGCTTGACAGCCATTTATTTTGTACTGACTCTGTGCCAAAAAGTAATTTGTAGGCCAGACAGTGTCATGTGACCTGCAGTAAAAAGAGATATAATCAAGACAATGACCTAAGGGTAGCTTCATAATAAGTACTGCCTCAACACAAGAGCAAGGAGATGCTAGTCATTATTATTTATTTATTTTATATTTATTCTGGAAATTAAATGTTTTTAGATATCCACATTTATTTTCTAATAAGTTATCTGGGCTGTCAAAAAACAATAACTGGAGAATGAGATGGCATTCTATAACAAAGGGTTTTTAATTCTGTGGCCTACCCTTTTCTTAGTTATTGGTGTTTGGCCTTGCAAAAGATGAGAGGTACATCAGAGAGGTACACATCCACTTCAAGTAGGGGATATCCACTTTATCACTCCATCTCCCTTCACAGCACGGCGGGCTTTAATGTTTGGAGGTCCTGTCTAGTTTCATCTTGTGTTCAGAAGCTTGGTTATCTGAAATCCCCTGCCTGTCTCTGTGTGTTGAACAGAGTGTTGACATTAGAACGGGCTGTCCCGGTCTTTGTAGCTTTGATAAGGGTCATGAGCCCCTCGAGAGCCACCCATGACAAATTCTGTACATCAGCTGTTTCTGGTTGAAGGGATGACGCGTGAAAGGACAATTTTGCTTGTCCAATCTCACTTCGTAGGCTTTTCCTATAGTGAAGGCCATATACCAGCCTCCCTTCTTTAGCTCATTGTCCAACCTCCCAGTCACAAATATGAGCTATCCTCCAGCCTTCACCCCTTGCCCCTGTACCCCAATTCTATAACCACTGCCTCCAACTTCCAAGCTTCAGTACTCTTCTCCAGTCCTGCTGCAGGGAGTCCATGTTTTTTTTCTCAGGCCGTGTTATATCGGCTCAGTGACATGCTTGATGTCCAACTGAAATCTCATGCTCCCTTATTGCTGCAATGTGTGTTCACTTTTAAGACAAAAAAACCCCACTATTGGGCCACAATGTATAAATGTAAGATGGGAGATAACTCAGCGTGTATTTTCTACACTGGCGTTTGATACAGATCATTTTAGGCATATCATTTCTTTAAAAAAAAAGTAACTGACTGCTGGCACAGTCATGAATTATGTGCAATAAACAATGTTTGTATCTGCACAGCACGTAGCACTATCTGCCACTCTGCGGCGGATAGGAGAGGAAGTATCAAAGCCCCCAGCCAAGTTAACAGTGTCTCAGTCTGAAGATCCAGACCTGCCCAAATCCTGCAGTGGGGCTGCTGGTGGATCTTGCAGGAGCTGGCCCCTTTACCGCAGCCGCTGTCCTCACATACGCATCCTCTCCACCCTCATCATCCTCCGCACTGTCACACAAGGTAACAATACTACATACTGTATCTTAAGTATTATATTTGGAAAATGCAATTGGGCGTTAAATTATGGACATAAAATCAGGATAGTATGTTAGAATAATGAATCGTGTAGGGCTGCAGTTATTTTCATTATTAATAAATGTGTGAATTGGTTATTTATTTGATTAATCGATAGGGTGTTGTGTTCATTATTCGAACCTACTATTCGGATTGTATGTCCATAATTTAGTAAAAAAAAGTATTTGTGTCATAAACTTGTGAAAAATACCCATGACAATTCTCTAGAGCCAAAGGTAACATCCTTAAATTGCTTATTTTGTCTGACCAACAGTCCAAAAACCCAAAGATGTTCACTAAACAACAATATAAAACAATACATCTTCAAATGTGAGAAGGAGGAACCAACAAATATTCTTTGCTTGTTAAATGACTTAAAGTGCTCATATTATGCTTTTTGGCCTTTTCTCTTTCCTGTATTGTGTTATATATCTTTTTTGTTCATGTTGTAGGTTTACAAAGTGAAAAAGCCCAAAGTTCACCCAAAGGGACTTACCATCTCCAGCAGTCCATAGTCCATACCTAGCTACTGCACATTGTGCAACTCCCAACAAAGATGGAACAGGAGTAAGATGCCTCACTCTGTAGCTCAAACAGAGAGCTCAACACACAGGGTGAAAAGACGAGCTGCAGCAATGTGCAGTACAACAAAATTATGGTGTTTTTTGAAAATGAAACCATGTAAACCTGTTCTGGTACGTGTCTAACAATTCTAAACCTGAAAATGAGCATAATATGAGCACTTTAAACAGTTTATTAATGATCAAAAGTTTGCGATTAATTTTCTGTTGATCAACTCATTGATCCCATGTCTAAACTGATTCAGCACTAGAATCAGCTCAGCTGTGGAAATCTGTTAAGCTTAGTTGATTCCAGACTATGGTATATTTTTGTTAATATTTTCCTTCCATTACACAGAATTGTACGGTCACGATAGCTGCAAGGATTGTTTAGTCTCCCATGTTGAGAAATCCCAGAACACTGAATTATTTCATGTATCTACTGCTGGCAGACTGAATTTAAGCAATTGACTTGTTATGATTCATGTTTTAATTAAATTACACTTAACCCATGTTTAGTAATAATAATAATATTAATCAAAAGCAGATACAAAAAGGAAAGGTTGTCAACCATCCATGGTATAGTGATGTCAAGGCAGTCTAATTTAAGTTGTTGTTCAGAATCATAATCAGACCTAGAAAGTATGAGCCATACACCTGCTGTTACTCATCACTTCCCACTAGGCCAACGCTCCCCTTGTGTAGGTGTAAATCCACAGAAACAGCAGGGGGTTAAAACCTGTAACTGGGTGTTACACATACTTAGCATGCTGTGTAAACTTCTGACTTCAAATCTTACTTCAAATTAAAATGTCCACGTCACTGCTAATTCAAGTACATATTTCAGTTTGAGTGCGGATCAGAGACGACCAAAGCTGAAATGTACTTTATTGCACTGTCCTCTTTGTGTACTCTATCTTGGACAGTTGGACAGAAGGTTTAATCAGATCCGCTTATCAGGGAATACACAGGTTTTCTAGCCACGCTAGCACTGCAGCACACGGGATGGCAGTGTCAGTCTGTCCACCACCGTAGTCTATATTGTAATATATTATAATAGCTATTGAATGCCATGAAATGTTCCCCAGAGGATTATTGCAAATTATTTTAGTGATACCCTGACATTTCTTAAAGTGCCAGAGTTTGATATTTTGAACCATCTTGACTCCTATTGGATGGATTGTTATGCATTTTTGTACCAATACTCAAGGTAGGTACTAAGGTAGGATGTATCCCAATAAATTTGTTGGTTCTTGAGTTTTCATCGTTCGCCACCAACAAATTGACATTTTTGCTAAATAAGTAAAACATCTCCACAATATTGGATTTCTGTGTAACTATGGCAGACATTCATGCTCACTAAAGGAGCTCCAAATTTCTCCAATGCTTTGGTTTGTCACCAGATATCTGCAAACTCTCATCCACCCCAAACAATTTTTGGACCTCTGCCTATGTCTATCTTACAACTTTGTGCATGTGCAAGGGCAAGGAGCTTGTAGCTGCATCCACATTTTACTCCCTGGCCTTCCACACTATAAATCGTGGTGCACTCAGTGGGTGCAGTGTACATATCCTGACATATTTAAAAAAAATCTCCTTTGAACTGACTGGCCGTATCTGCATCGTAATGCTCGAGGGCTCCATTAATATGTCTCTATAGAGACTTATTTTTGATTGAAAACCATGGAACCAGATTGAAAATAATGTTTCTTCCCCCTCACATTTTCTGGGATCTTAGACATAATTGGTACCATTCTGAGACAGAGCTAACCAAAATCAGTCCAAAATAAAAAATAAAGCTTTTATTCTATGTCAGGTTATATAAATCCAGTACTTTTGGACATTTGAAAAGCATTTTCTTAAAACTTCAGAAATTTTTAGTACTATTTGAGGTCATCACAGATCATATGTTCGAATTTGTCAGGCAAAATGGGTTCTGGACAGAATAATGGCCAACAGTAAGGCCAAAAATACAGATGTGGAGTTTGAGAAAGATGGAAGACAAGTGTCCCGCTGCAAAATGCTAAATAGGCTATGTAGTACAAAGATGAGATAAGAGCTGATTAGTTTAGTTGGAAAAAAAAATGAATCAACTGTTAATGTTATTTTTCTTTTTTTCTTCTTTTTTTTTTAAGATTATTTTTGGGCTTTTCCACCTTTTAATTTTTGACTGGACAGCTAAGTGAAAAGGGGAGAGGGGGGGAGACATGCAGGAAATCGTCACAGGTCTGATTCGAAAACCCTGGAGCTCTGCGTCGAAGCATAAACCTCTCAGTACAGGTGCGCCTGCTCTACCACCAGAGATGGCAAAAGTACTCACTGCCCGTAATCAAGTAGAAGTACAGATAATTTTGTTAAAAAATACTCTGGTAAAAGTAGAAGAACTGATTTAACTTCTTTACTCAAATAACAAAGTACAGGCTTATACATTTACTTAAAGTATAAAAGTAAAAGTAGCCTTATGAATGACAAAGCTACCTAGGCCAGACAGATGTTACTAGAGAGCACGTTGAGAAACTACAGTGGACATGGAAAAAAGGCTCTTTATATGCTATTGCCTACATTTTAAATGGCTGTCTGCCAATAGGCCTAAAACATATAGCCTATTTATATTGACAGAGACTGGGACTCCAGGTTAATAAGATTCTGACCGAGTAGCAAGATATGATTTCAAGTGTGATTTTGTGAAAAGTCTGTGTTCCCATCCAATTAGATAAAATTTGGTATTGGTAACTCCAGTGAAATTATTTTAAATTTAGTGAGGACTAGATTAGGACTGTATTTAAAGATGACTCTGGTTTCCAACTTGGCCCCAGGTGTGTCTGTTAAAACACAGACGCAGACAACTTCTCTCTGTTGATGCTTTATTAAATCAAGCATCAACAGGCTGACAACATCAGTTATATGACTTACAGTTCTCAAAGACGCACACGATCTCAACTGATTATCCTCTGAACAGCTAGTCTCTTTTTCTTTTTTCTCATTTTTTTCTCCGTGTGGCGTGCGCGCCTGCTCGCGGTGTGAGGCGCGTGTCCGCGCTATTCTCTGACATGCACTCACAGTCACACCTGATAGACGACATTTAGTACAAAACTAAAGCAACGAGCCAATTTTGTAAAATGTAAGGAGTAGAAGTAAAAAGTCGCCAAAGAAATAAATAGTAAAGTAAAAACATCTGAAAAATCTACTTGAGTACAGTAACGAAGTATTTGTACTTCGTTACTTCCCATCTCTGTCTACCACTGAGGCAACCCGGCAATATTTTCAAGTTTTTAAATCATTCGGGGGCTCCAGGCACATACCAAAGATTATTTTGTACCTTAAAACAATGTTTTCCAGTCCATGTTTCAGTGGTTCATCATTTCGTAACCGGCTGATTAGCATGAGTGATCGGGTAACGGATGTCAGGTTCAGGTTTCTTTATTGGTACCCGTGGGTAAACTAGGTTTACAGTCTAAGAGGCAGGACATCGATAAAACTTTGTAGACCATCACATAACATGCAACACACCAAACATCAAAACATGTAATAGAGACAGTAAAACATGGATAAAAAGAATAGAGTAAAGTAATTCTAATTCTACAGTTTGTTTAATAGAGTGATTGCCGCTGGGACAAAACTGTTTTTGAATCTTGTAGTTCTGCAACTGGGTTCTTTTAGCCTCCATCCAGAAGGGAGATACTGGAATTCCCTATTCAAAGGGTGTAGGCTATCTCCTAAGATGGCCATAGCTATCCTCTGCAGTTGTTTATCATACAGGGATGTGGGGTGCAGCTGGGATCTTTAACAGTGAGAATTCCTGACACTCTTTTGGTCTGACATTATAGTTGAATAGAACACAGTGTTAGCTGAAAGGTCTAAAACTCCAATGTAAGACTGAAATGATTTCAAAATTCAACTTAAAACTAAATCAAGTATCTCTCTGTGTGTACATACATCTGTCTGTATCTGTCCTGTCCACAGCTGATGTGCTGACCCAGGCTCTGGACAGTCTCCGTACCGAGCTGATGTCTGAGGAGAGCCGAGGCCTATTCATCCACTATGGAGGAGTGTGTGTGCTGCTGTTGATGCTCCGGGCTGGCCGTGGAGGTCTGCACACACCTGTAGACATCTTCATGCAGCTAACTGAACAGTCCTGTGAGTAGGCGACACAAAGAGGGTTGAGGCACAAGCTGGGGCTGTCAAAGGAAAGAACACAAAAACCTTAGTGATATATTTTGGTCACCACCGCCACACTCTGTGCCGTGCAGTTTCCTTAGTCAATTAGTTTGTTTAAAGATTGTCATCCATCAAGCTGCTGTGATCCCTTTTCTAGCCCAGACTTTACTATCACTCTTTACTATAATTTAAGCCAGCTCCTTCTGCAGTATCACTCTATATCATCCCCACATAAAAAACACATGTGAAAAGTAATGGGTTGTTTGAGCTCACATCAATCATACGCACTGGTCAGGCAAAAGATTTAGAAGTTGTCATAAAACCTTGAACCTCCACCACCTCCTGGCTCTTTTTATAGAAGGACAAAAGACTTGACAGAGGTGGACGAGTGGAGAGCACAGCTGCAGTGTTTCCATGGGGCAAGTTTGGCTGGATTATGAGCCGTATCATTTAAGATTGTTGTATGCTACAGTAATACACAGCAGATCCAAATGCTGGAGGTGACTGGGGCTGGAGCTGCTTGCGTGTGTGCGTGTGTGCGTGCATATACAGTTGTGTGTTTCCGGGGACTGTAAGTCTGCTAATTATTGTATTTTACAAGCGGTAACGAGGAGAGACTGGAAGAGGGGGAGAAAGGTTTGCACCTGAAGGTTGCCAATAAAACAAAAGAGAACCAAAATGTCAAGTTGTAAACACACACATACAGGACGTCTGTGGTCATACTGCGACAACTTGACTGCTTGTTCAGTTACATACAGTTACATGATACATCTTGTTAATAGCACATTCATGATCACAAAATGCAGTTGGTCACTTCATCACACGCACACAGTAACAGTCTTTTACTGGTTTTACATGGTGTCAGGTTTAACTACCAAAGTGCTTAATGCAGCAAATTACCTTCCATGGTCAAATATGAAGCTACTTGGTGTGTGTGTGTGTGTGTGTGTGTTTGTTTTTTTCCCGTTCTTGCCACAGTAGAGAAGTATTTGTTGTTATATGTTTTGATGGGGTTGCAGTTTTTTTTACCCCGTTTCTTATGACTATTTAATGTGTCCCAAAGCACCTATGTTGTCAACCATCAAACCCATGAGGAAAGTGTCTGTATTTCTGTGAGTGTTTCTGTCTCCACCAGTCTTCATATAGCCACATATGTGTAGAATGTAGCACACATTAAAAACACTCATCAGAGGACTGGGTTGTGTTCACAGAGGTGCTCCCAATATTCATTGGATATTCATAAGATAATAAGTCACAATTTCTAGTGACGTTATTAGTGCGAAAAATGAGTAGTCCATTGACAGAAAATGCATCTACAATTTGATAATAATGACTTGTTAAAGTAATAAAAAAGGCAAGCATTTTCTTGTTTCAGCTTGTAAAATTTGACAATTTGCTGCTTTTTTTGTTTTATATCACTGTAAATATCTTCAGTTATTTTTTTTGTTGGTTGGACAAAACAAGCAAATTCAAAACATCACTCTGGCTGACATCACCTTGCTCTCTTTTGAGACATTTAATTGTCCAAATGATTTATCAAGTAATCACAAAATTATAATTAACCGATTAATCAAAGTAAAATAATCATTAGTTGCAACCTCTGACCTCTCCCAACCTCACAACTTTGTTGGACTAACGGATTTTTTTCAGCTGCTGGTACATAGTTTTGTTGATAACCATATTGTCCAGCCACTATCAGCAGACTACACTCAATTTTCCCCAGAAAGTTTGAGTGAAAAATAAACAAAAACAAAAAAAAAACGCTGGAGTTTGAAAAATGCAAAGCAAACTAGAACAACGTATAGACATTCATGGTCATGGTCAGTAACATGCATTATTGTAGTTTTATAATCTTGAGGTGATGTTATTGCTGGGAACAGATTGACAAAACTATTCCTTCCTGCTTTATTCTTCTTATATTGTCAGATTGTACCCTACCCGTCTTATCTCAACCTAATCCTATTCTTCCCTGTCCAGTCCTCTGCTTTTGATTTGATGCCAGCAGAACGTCTGTACCAGCCCAAAAAGTCCCTCTGTGGCTCATATTGTATTCTTACTCACAGTTATGTGTGGTTGAAGACAGGGGAGAACTAGTTTAAAAGGAGCAGCAATGTGACTTTAGCAGAAACAAATGTTTGTTTACCAGGAATCAAGACATTTTAGGAATTTATTCATTAAAAAAAGTGCAGCTCCCATCTGTGTGCACTGGTGGTGTTGTCCTTCCTCTTTTTCATCTCTCTGTGTGGGTGTGTGAGGTTATAGTTTGGGGGGGGGGGGGGGCAAGGGGGGTGTCAGAGTTTACAGTGACATTATGAGAGCTCTTCCATATACAGTCATCAGAGTCTCTCTGACCAGCATCTGTGTCCCCAGCGAACTCAGTTTGATCGTTAAAATGTCACGGTCTGTTTGTTTGTGCATCCATGTAGTTTTAATTTCTATGCAAAGCTGAAGTTGATTATTTCCCTCTCCTCTGAAGTTTTAATATTTCATAAAAATGTGTTGTTCATTAGAGAAATAGTTTTTTTATAATATATTTCCTTCTTTGCTCTGTTTGTGTGCTTGTAGGCTACTTAAATCCCTTCCTGGAGTTGTGTAGCTGTGAGGAGTTTTTCAGAGTGGCCTCCCAGCTTCTTAAAAACTCTCGTCTAGAGCTCCCAACACTGGAGAAGCTCTCCATCCTCCTACAGAAGCTCTCCAGCATCAGGTAGATACACACTACTCCATACTGATAATACCACACACTGATCAAGGATTAACTTGTCTCTGATCATTGGTAGTAAATACGTGCAGGCTTGGACATATGCAACCATACGCATTCTTATCATTTCTTTTATGTTTCTGCACAGACTGATCTTTATCTGAGAAATACTCAACCAGATATGAACTCGGTTATAAACTTCAAACTATTTGTATTCCTTTTCCCTAGGCTAGGCAATGACATAATAATAATCATAATGCATTTTATTTATATAGAGCTTTTTATAACACTCAAAGACACTTTACAGAGTGTTTTGAAAATAAATCCTCACACTAAAAGCCATCCACGTTAATCAATTTGAAAGCAGCTCTAAAAAGGTGAGTTTTGACAGATAGGTACAGTCGCAGATGTGTTTGGCCAGAGCGTTCCAGTGGGAGGGGGCAGCTAGAAAGAAGGCTCTGTCAGCCCATGTGGACTATTTTACAGTGGTTCCCAACCTTTTTAACTTTTAATGCAAAGATTAGAGGAACGTCTGAAAACATAAATGTAATTTTGTGTAAGATTGTTTTCATTTGCTACCCTGTTGATTATCTTGTGAACTCTCAGATTGATCTTGTGCCTAGTCTCGCATTGCCAGACCTTCCTCCACAGCGCTGCGGTGGAAGGTCAGGCGAGTCCACACAGCATTCCAGGATGGGATGAAAATGTGCTCTGGTTTATTGGCATTTCTTTAAACCAATCACAATCAATCAAACAAACCGTACGGAGCAAAAGCGCCTCTGCAAAATAGCCTTGGGAAAGAACTAGCTTTGGTGGAACATGTGTACATTCAAAAGTTGTTTTAGTCATGCAACAGAAAACTCAGATTGGACAGACAGTTTAGCTAGCTGTCTGGATTTACCCTGCAGAGATCTGAGAAAAGGTTAACCATACTCCTCATAAATCCACAGAAACACAAAGAAAGCCCAAGGTAACGGATATCCTGTCTAAATGACCTGATCCTACCTTTGGGACGTCCTGACCTCCAGGGGAACCTTAGGATTATTTAGGTCATTCATAGCCACAGTTTGTGTTGCAGAACCATTTTTAAGGTCTAAATCTAATCATTTCTAGATTGTGACGGTCATGTATTTAGCTATGTATTCTTTGTGTGTGCTGAAGTAATATTTAACACATACATTCACCGTTTCTCAAAATCCAGACTTAAATATCTCAACAACTATATGATGGTTCGACACATACGTTTGTACAGACATTCATGGTTCCCAGACGATAAATCCACCATATAACTTTGGTAATCCCTGACTTCTATAGCACCTTCTCATCTGGACAAGTTTAGTAGTTTATCTTTTTTCTGTACTTAACAGGTTAAGAGTGTGTTCACTAACTTAGTCAACTGGTCATCAAGTTGAGAATTTTATTTGTCAGATCTAACTTTTAAACTTCATTCTTGGCCTGTTCAGCCAAGTTTTGTATACCCATAGAGGACTAGTTATACAGCTGTAGTATACTGGTCATGCACATACTTATGGGACTATATCTCATTGAATGTCTTTGGACTGATGGGTGAATTTCTTTGATTTTTGTCCAGGAAGAACCGCCGTCTGTTTGAACTGTCCTCCCTCCACCTCCAAATTCAAGAACTTATTCAGAGATCCAACCACACACACACCTTCCTCTGCCTCAACCTCAGGTCCATCCTCCACAACCTCAAATAACACTTGTTATGTGGTGTGTTTCTCTTCCTCATGCTCCATTAAGGGCCTCTTATTCAGACTTTCCAGTTAGGATTAAAGATGACTTTTCTTGTGTTTCAGTACTTCAGCACATTGCTTGGTCTTTCATGTGTGCTCAAACTGCAATAACCATATTTTCAACTATACTGTACTTCATCTTTCTCTACCTCAAATACCATATGCAGACGCACATTCTTTATTTATATAGTGATATGTTTTTGAAGTTCTTTTGTCTGTCAGAAGTACTCTTTTTAGTGTTTAGTGTTTTAGTGTTGCACTTTGAGACCTGTCTGTATTTATGTTCCACAATGCTGATCTGATGTCTTGTCTTCTGTTCTTTCTGTGATGAAAACGAGGGTGATGCTTGCCAGTGGCCATAATGGATGTCTGATGTGCTCAGAGGAGGAGAGGCTGTGTGTAAAGCTTTTTTTTAATGACAATAAACAAAAACAACTGAAGGACATTAAGATTGGGCTGCATATGAAATGTGGAAATCCATATGTTTTGTATAAACAAACTTATTTGTTTGTTCCAGAGCATGGGTGGGTTGATGGGAGTAATGGTCTCAGTATGGGGCACATTGATGGTGTCGGTTGATGGAGGAGATTGGAAGGACTGGAACAATTACAGCTGATATTTAACTTTCAGAAGTGCTTGGCTGGTCTGAATTTGAAAGGGGTTCCTTCAATATTTTAAAGCCTGTACAGCAGCTGAATTCATAAATTGACTACATGTTATTGTGTGAAACTGTGTTCAGGTCATGGTTTGATGAAAGTGAGTTTTATTAAAGCTTTGCTGGATATTGTGTCTTTGGATCACATATTGTAAATATAAAATACAGTATACTTGTAGAGTGGTTGTCTATGCAAGGCCCCTACATTAAATTGATGAGTCCATACATGATTTTAACAAATGTACTCAGGATAACAGGATAAGCCTCTACAGATGCATCATCTGTGAAAGTTAGAAGAAGCAAGAACAACTTGATTTCAAATGAGAAAGGAACTTCTTTAAATAGAATTCTCTTTCACCTATTTCAGAAGAGACTGACAGAACAAAAAGGCAATGCTTTCTAACATTTTACACAGGTTTTACATTCATCTTTATATATTCATTCATATATTTTCATTATTAGGGCCGAGCGCTGACAGCGACAAAGGCCCTATTGAAACTGAAGGAATTATTGCTTCTTTCTTTCTTTCTTTCGGCAAATGAATTGCCTTTTTGAGAGGCTTAACATACTCAAAAACCCACCAAAGTTGGTGGTCGCATCAAGTCTGGTGAAAATGTAGTCGTCTAGTGGGAGGTATCATTAAACTCAGCAAAGAGTTTGTTTGTCATAGGTCATGGTTTGGTCCGCCCCCTATGTTTAAGCCACGCCCCTTTCATAACTGGTGACCGATTTAAGGTACAGTCTTGTGTGAGGTATCATAGAACTCAGCTTAGAGTTCCCTTTTCATTGGTGACGGTTTTCCCTGCCCCGTATGCTTAAGAAACGTCCCCTTTAATAACTAATGACCGTTTGATGTATACTAATGTGTGAGGTATCATTGAACTCAACAGAGATTTCCCATTTTCATTGGTTTTGGTCCGCCTCCTATGCTTTTGCCACACCCCCATCACCATTTTTGTGTGTCTATTCCTGAAACCCTAAAAATACGTTAAAAAAATTTACCAGGCTCGATGCAACCACCAATTTTGATTGGTTTTTGAGTATGTTAAGCTCCGCGATTCATTTGCCGGAAAAATAATTCCTTCAGTTTTAATAGGGCTGTCGGCACAAAGGCCCTAAATATCAATTTTGGAAATCGGACAAATTTGCAGCATCATACATCCCCCAAACAAGCTTAACAACTACAGTATATTCACTGTAGTTACTTTTTTATGGCATTTTCTTTCTTAATGAATGTTTTTCCTTTGGAAGCCTCTGGATCATACAGTACATCCGATGTTCAGCTGTGTTAAAGGTTCAGAAGTGAGCTATAGCCTGTAGTATTGCTCATTTAATGATATGGAAGGCTATTACCCCAAAATACTTTGGTTTCTAACCACTTCTGTTATTACGTTGGAGGCACCAGAGCACATGCAAGAACAATGTTAAAAACAGCTGTTTATGTACAAAATTACTGGAAAACAATTTATTTTTAGTTACCGTTTAAAAATGATTGTGCTGTTGTAAATAAGTAGTATAATTTTAATCTCCACTGGGGGGTGAAACTTGCCAGGGTATACAGAGACCAGGAGACCAGAAGGGGAAAATTCCCCTCCATCCTACTCATTAAGTCAAAGCCAACTTTAATTTATTTTTTTGCCTACTTTTTTACAGCAGCCATAAGCAGAGGCGATTTTATAGATAATAGTGGAGGTCACATTTTGCTGGCAGATGAGGAGAGTATTTTCATTGCAATCCCATTGTGGCTTTTGTGAATATTGTTGCATATGGATGATATCAAATGGAAACGGCAGCTTTTATGATCAACAGCAGAACACAGTCTGCACACAGCAGCCATGTAAAAAGCAAGCCATCCAGGGTACATGTGCAAGTCTGGCCGTAAACCCTCAGAAATCACAAGATCAGTTTGTTGTGTCAGATCTCACCCCACCACAGGCGTCACTGCAAGATGCAGATGCGGTGTGCTTAATAAAATCACTCTGTCAGAATTATTATTTTACCATCAACTGTTTCTTTAGCATTCATCTTTTCTGACTCTGAGCACGTCAGCTCGCTTTGTTACAAATTGATTGAAACCTTGAGCTGACTGTAAAGCCACTCATCTCTTTCTATATCAACTGACCTATTCATTTGACAAAGCTGTTTTACCTGGATATCTCTCAGAGCTTTAGACCGTATCCCATTGCCTTCCTCAGCAAATGAAATTCGCTCAGTTGGCATTTAGGATAGTCAAAAGCTAGTAAGGGGACTTTGAGTTTACAATATTTGATTACACATTTTGTATTCTCAAGGTAAACACTGAAGCTCCAGCCCTGTACCCCTTCCAATTATAATTCATATTAGACAATTCTGAATCTCACAATATATGTCCAGCTTTTGTGCAATTAATATTCACTTTTTTAGTAGACATCAGTGTTTTAATTGATCAGCCCAAATACACCTTATCCATAGTTTATATGCCATAACCACATTTTGGCATTAGATGGAAAAAAACAACAAAACTGGAATTTCAGGGTTATGCACAATCGTTCAATATTAATGTTCTTGTCTGTCCTATATATATTTTGAACAAACATATTGCTGAATTAACATTTTCTAACAACAACTGAAAATATTAAAGCGCCCATATTATGCTCATTTTCAGGTTTATAATTGTATTTTGAGGTTGTACCAAAATAGGTTTCCATGGTTTTGTTTTCAAAAAACACCATATTTTTGTTGTACTGCACATTGCTGCAGATCCTGTTTTCACCCTATGTGTTTAGGTCTCTGTTTTAGCTACAGAGTGAGACATCTCACTTCTATACTATCTTTGTTGGGAGTCACACATGCGCAGTAGCTAGGTCAGCTAGATAACGCTTTCTCCAACTTTGGTCAGTACGAGGCAGGATTGGCTGGGAGACTTCTTCTAAATGAGGGCACACTTGTGGAATACCTGCAGAACAGGGACATGGAAGTAGTTCTTTTGTAGGTTATGGTGAACTAGCGTGTGTTGTGGCAGTGTTTTGCCATTTGCTAGTCATGTAAAAAGCCGTGCAGATTTTGATCATCTCACCTGGAGACTGAAGGCAGAGGACAATCAAAAACTCGTATCTATCTCAAAACAGTATGGGTAGTTGTTTTTTTTTCCAAGTTTGTATGCGCATTGAAGCACCAGAGACACAAAACAACACCCCAAATCCCAGAAAAAGTGATTTATTTCATAATATAGACACCTTAAGGTTTGTTTAAGGTGTTCTCTATGGCAGATTTGTTTCACATTGTATTGGATTTGATTGTTCAAGTGTACTTAATAAAGTGACTAAAACCTGTCTAAGGCTTCACGAGGGAAGTATGCTAACACAGAAGCAGTATGTGGGCTAAAATAAGACTGGAACATACTGAGCACATTGTTGTACAGTGAAGCTGGAAATTAGAGTTTCTTTAACTTTTTTTAACTTGTCACATTTGGAGTTTATTGTAAATGAAATGAATGCAAGCTGAAGGAATTTACAAACTTCTTCCAGCTGCTATTCAAGCTGTAGGTTTGATGGTCACATAGGCTTTAGGTGGAGTATCACTTATACAGGGCATTATTGCCTTTATTCCTACTCCAGGAATTGTGGTCGACTGATTTATTGTGATTTTAGTCTGGCCTGCACTGCAGTCGGCATAGCCGTGTCTGGTACGTGTTCCCTAACACGCTTAACACTGCCAGTCTACCCTGCACAGCATCACCCACGCAACGTTAAACACTGATCTTGATTTATGTTTGTGTTTCTTTAGTGGACCAAAAATTCTGAAAATTACCCCAAAGAGTCGCCGTGCCCTGGTCTGGCTGGTAAACCTCATTAAAATGTTATTTGGCCGGTGGGAGGAGGCTGGCTGTGGGACACGTTAGCAGTTCCACTTCAGCACAAACATAAAGTCAAGTCAATCAGCAATTTACATGGCAGACCACCAAATGTATATTATTTCCACCAGCCACAATATGCATAAACAGTCTGCTTGAGTAATCCAATAAGCACATGGAGGATTTACCACACTATAAATTAGCTATGAAGTTTTCCATATACAGTTTGTTTTAACTTCTTATATTCTGCTTTTCAATCATTACGAGGTTCACATCAGAAAGAAAAAAAATGTCATGTTGATCAGTGAAAATACATGATACAGATAGTGTGTTTTATAACAAATGTGACAGTATGTCGGTGGATATATCCTTAAAAACAGTTGTTGCAAAATTGCACTGTGGCTGTTGAAAACAATTGAATCACTGAGAGTGCAAACACAGTTCACTCTGTACTCCAGACAGACACACATTCTGATCCAAACACCTGACTGAGGTCTGGACAGTACTTGTACCCTTGCTGTTTGATCTGTTTGCAGGTGACTGGCGGGGATGAGCGTGTGCATGCAGTTATTGTGTTGAGTGGGAAGGTGTTACCGACTGGCAGAAGTTTATGGTTGGCACTCCTTGCCCTGAAGTGGCTCTATGGCTTTATCCTCTTTGTTTAATGTCATGCCAAGTTCTTAGATGCAAAAACAGACCCTGAAGACAAAGACACACACACTTCTACAGACATGGCTGTACAGTGCCTACTCTGTGTGTGTGTTTTCAGACTAAACAATTGATATGGATTATTTCTGTGCAAATTTGAAACATGATGAGAGAAAAACCTCAGTGCTGCCCTGATGCCCCAGAGCAGCATCACTGGCATTTCCACTCCCTGACAGACCTTCTATGAAACAGATTTAGGATCCCCAGCCAGGACATACACACCATCATTTAGCTATGGCTTTGGGAATCTTGGAAAAAATACATACACAGTGAACGATGTCTTGTTGGTGGAGAAAAGAGTTTTATTAAAAAGATAAATTATAAAAATAAAGTAGATGAGTGTGCAGCTCTAGGAGTTATTTAAGGGTTATCCCAAAGAAAATTCCTCCAATGTTTTTTTGTTGTTGTTGGTGCAGGTCAATTTGCATTTTTAGTAGTAGTTTGCAAAAGTTTTGTATTATTCTTCATCGCTTGGTAACAGTAAATAAAAAAACAAACCTGTATGTAGAAACCTTCAAATAAATAATGTTAAGTTAATTAAGTTATTATCTCTCATTTGAAAGATAAGCGGCTTGGCTTTCTCAACTTGCAGTAGCAAGCCAGTGGGAGAGATAAAGGTGGATTTGAGGGCCAAAAGTGATGTCCTAATAAAGTTATACTCTACTAATCATTTACTACAGTCTTTTCCAATGAACTCATCTCGCATTTGATAAACCATCTAGTTAATATGTCACATTTAATGATCTATAATTAACTGTTTGAGTGTTGAACGAACTGGAAAGGGTTATGATTAGCGATTTTCCATTTGGTGTCTCTAAGCCATTAACAGACCCTGGTGTAAGATTGGTTGACAAACAACAATCTGGGATGGACATATGTATATATGTATATACTGTATATATATATATATATATATTTTTTTTTTTTTTCTTCACTTAGAAATTCTTCTCTTTTCTCTGTCTGTAAAACACATTTTGAAGAGACCTCCTACACTCAGGGGTTGAGATGTGTCAAGTCAAACACACATTTTTAATTGATTTTAATTCCCATGATTTATTTCCATTGTATATTTCATGTTTTACCCTGATATAAAGTTTGTCCTGTAAATGTTTTGATTTATTGGCAACATTTTGAGTCATGCTGGCAGTGTAGCTCAATTGAGCGTAAAGCCGGTCCGCCTCTTTGGTCCAGACTAATCTCAACAACCTTCGGATAGATTGCCGTGAAACAGCAACTTTTCATTTAGAGCCATCAACGGGTCAAAGTTTGGATTGGCATGTCAAACAGGCTAAACTGAGATGCTGAATCATGGTCAACATTACTATATACCTGTTATACATCAGCATGTTAGCATGTCAATGTTAACCTTTGGGTCACACACTGTGCCTAAGTACTGCCTAAACGTTATTGCAACTATAAAACTTAAAGTACAGAATAACTGCATCAAAGCAAGTCGTCAAAATTGTAATTATTGTACATTGTAATATGAGATTGTTCCATATTCTTTAGGTCTTGATTGTCCAATTTTTAAATATTTTATCAGAATCCAGACAAGATAAACCATAATGATAAAAAAAATTTAAGTTATACTTTATCAGTTGGTTATGACATTATAAAAATTCAAACACCAAGCCATACATACTTACATCTTTATTAATGTATACAATATGTACAATAATAAGTTATATATACAGTTATACTTTGGTTCTGTGATGAGTTGGTGTGTGTTTCTACACATTCTGCTAGACTGTATGTGCTACTGAGGTAAGTAATCCATGTTTGGCTCTTGCATGTATATCATCCTTATAGCATATAACAAGATGTCAGACTTTACTTGTGTGAAACCAGCGTGTGGGTGCATTTCCATTCAATCCACCAATTAGATTATTTACAAAAGTATAAAACCTAAAAAAATAACAACTTAACCATGTTTTTAATCTAACCCTGCTCTATGAATGCAGTATAATATTAGCTTTTCATTTGCCTTGACAGGAGATATTAAAGAAAAAAAAATTGGAATACATGCTTGATAAACATGCACATTAATTAATTTAAAGTACTGGAGTCCAGCCCCAGAAACAGAAACATTACAAAAAGACCTTGGCAGTGGGTGATGCATTTGATTTTGTGGAGAGCAGTCATGGGACATTATGCTGACAACATCAGACTTCAGATAAAGATCAGCCGTATTCCCCAGAAATTAGATCAAAATAAGCCTTGGCATTGCTTGTTAAAGTTGAACCTTGGAGCTTACTGCTGAGTTTTGAAGTTTAACTGCTAGAGAAGGCACAACAAAGGCCCTGTGTAGCATCTTACCTATCACGGATCCAGATACGATCACGGAAGGCTTGAATCATGCTGACACGCCAACGGTGTTCTTGTCATTATTCATAATTCCTCATGGGGGTGACAGAAACTACACACCACGGCTCTAACATCATCACAATAGTGGCGCATTAACGTGATGCCTACCAGAGTCACCCTCAGTCTCTGTACGTACAACACTTAACCAGCTTCAGCTGCCTTTCAGAGGTGAACAACACACACAACTGCATATTGGTCTCATTTGCCATATTGGTCCCATAGGGGAGCGGGGAGCTTAAATCCTGTCTGAGCATGACTGAGCCAACCACAAAAGCTGAGTAAGGTCAGATGTTATGGGATGACCGTAGCGCTGCTTCCACCATGACCGGCTGCATTCTTGCATCGTTCACAGTGCAGCAACCCCAGGGGCAGTTCGTCATGCGTCTGCCGTGTCATCTCTCTTTTTAATGCAGTTTTTACAGCTTTTCCACTGGGCTTTCAGTGGTTAAGTGGCCCTAAATGCTTAATTGGGTGCTGGAAATCACAGGCACTTTGCACCCGCTCTGTAAACCACAACACTTCAGCCTATTAGGGGCCCGGTAAGCCACAGGCCAAATAATTAGGGCTGGCGGCAGCACTAGACCGCAGAATTGGGGTAAAATGGGGAAAAGGGAGGGGAGAAAGAATTATGCAGGGGTTCACAAACTGGGTCGCTGCTGAGGAAGTAGTTGCTGTAATAGAGTATGCTTGTGTGTGTGTGTGTGTCTGTGTGTGTTTTCAGACTAAAAGACTCTACGTTGTGTGCGTGTTAAAGTTGGGGGAAGTGGATTTGGTGGGAATTTAGGCAGATCATGAGCAACTGAGTAATGGGATTAACACGCTACCTTAATTTTTTTGTCAAGCCCTAGCTGCATGAAACAATATAGAATGTACAGTTTTCTGATACTAAATTATTACATGCATTTTGGGTTGTTTTAATATCAGTTAATTTCACACTTAACACACCTATGGTAATCAATTAATAAAGCTGACTTGGTGTTGTAAAGGAAACAACATCACAGAATTAACCTGAAATTGACATAAATAAACTATTTTAAGCATTATATTAAAAATGCCAACATAATATTTAGAAAGTACTGTTCTGTATTGTTGACTAATGTGTATGCTAACATCCCGATTCACTAAGAGAGACAGCGGTGTAGGTAGATGAAAGCTGATCTGAGTGGTGTTTTAGCATTTCCAACTGGGCCTAATAAATGCATTTTAAGTAGGGAGCTTATATCTGCTGTCTTTTCTGTATGATGACAGCACAGCCCATTTATGAATATTTACTGATGCTGCAGTCAAACAAAGTTGCGCAAACATCAGCTGCGGTATTAAGCAGAAGATCTTGGGCCTGAGAAGAAGGTTCAATGAGAGGACAACTTGTAAGGCATCCTCATTCATCCCACCTATAATGCACTGGTGAGCCTACAAGAAAGACACACTACTGGCCCAGTGAAACTACTCAGTGACAATTCCATCAGCACCCCACAGTCACACAAAGGGAGTGTGTCAAAACACTTGCATCCAGCGCAAGGTTAATCTAGCTATTTGTTTTGCTGAAAAAGACGAAAATCTAATAAAATATAAACTAATTCTGATTATTATATTATTGCAGAGGAAAAATGTCTGAAGTAGCAAACTAGAGAGTAATCTAAATCTTTGGTCTTTCTCATAATCTGTAGCACTGTAAAAAAAGATAGAACATAAGGCCATACAAAGTATACCAGATGACTAAGGCTGCCCCCTGAAAGTCAGATATTCAAATCATCAGTCTGTGACCCCCTCAGTCAACTGAAAATCTTTTTCTTTTTTTGTGTCAGTCAAAGTGAGTGCGTAACGCGTTTACACTGCTATCAGAGTGAAATTATTCCACAACCTCAAGTCATGTAAGCTATTTTATTTAGTTCCCTTTTCCTCTAAGTGAATTCAGGGGTAAAATATAGGCCGTCTTGGTTCACACTGGTTTAAATTAAGGAGCCTCTGTGTTATTTTATTACCCTCGTCTACAGTAGTTACCACGCATTAGCTCGGAAGCTAACCTGGCTTGTTTACTTTATTACATGAACATCTTTGTCACCCTGAACGGCCCACCCAACTTCATTCAAAAATAGAACGTTATATTGAATACCTGAAAAAAAAAGGAACACATTTTTGACTATTCGTATTGAACAGCCATTCTGATTGGACTGCCAAAATTCCACTGACATTCTTCATGTGGTGTAAGGTGTATACTGTATATGTGCTGGCCTCCTTGTCAGAGCAGTATCTGTCCCTACAACTATGTATACTTTAAGGCATCCAAGTCTCTTCTCCACCACATGTTTAGACACTGGCGCAGCGCTGGGATGGAGATGGGCATGGGGATGGACAGACCAACTGGCTGTGAAAACTGCTGTTGCCCTGCCGTCCGGCAGCCGCCGCCATCTCACTGCTGCCCAGCACGTCTGAGCAGAGCGACTCCACCGCATCCAGCCTCTCGATCTGTACCAGGCGGGTCAGCAGGTCAGGGATGCTGTAGCCAGCCGTGCTCACTCTCTCAAAGAGCTGCAGACCGTCGCTCATGCCGCCAATCTCATCACGCTTTAGCCCGAAGCTCTCGGCCAGATGCCTCCACGTCTTCACCACGGCCGCCTCGCTGCTGTAGGAGGAGCTCAGCATGCGGCTGGCCTTCTCCAGACAGTCAAAAGGAAGCTCTGTAGGGCTCAGGCCTGGAGAGAGACAGCAGTGTTAGAAGTGACTATTAGAGTATTACACAAACATAGTCCATTACATCAAGATTATGCTAGGGGTGTGACTATATGTGCTATATGTCACCACTTTGGTCCAGAATGAAATATCACAGCAATTACTGGATGGATTTCAGTTAAGTTTGGCATAGATCTACTCAGATGACTTTTCCTCTACTTGGAAAACTCAGCTGCACTTTGCGTTTAGTGCTTATTGTGAAATGTTAGCATGCTAACACACTGAAATATGATGATGAACAAGTGTGAGTTTTGTTCCATATGCTGGAAAATATTAGTTTTGCTTCCTTATTTCCTTTCTTGGAAATAAAAGTCAATATCACTTCTCACTTCAAAACAGTTAATACAAAGAGTTTATCTTCAACTGAAATAAGTAAAATGCCCCCAGAGTATTGGCAGAAATCAATTCATGTTTTCAAGGCTTGGTAAGATGGATATTTTATATTATAGTAAGAGAGACTTACCCTCTGTCACATTGCAGGCTCTGCCATACAGATCCAGGATCTTTTTCCTTCGATTCTGTAGCATCTGTGTGGTAAAAGAAAACACATGTTATTTCTAGATGAGACTGAGCTAAGGATCTGTTCATAATCATATCTTTAACTCTAGTAACGTCTTTAAAAGCTCCATCTTCCTACCCCCGGGGTTTTATTGTTGTTGTTGATTGCGTTCACACTGCTGATGTGGTTGGTGCTAGTGATGTGGTTGACATTGCCGATATGGTTGGGACTCGGGATGTTATTGGCCTGTCCCGCTGCGAAGGTGGGGGCCCCGTTGCAGGCCCGGTCTTGCTCCAAAAGGCCCCGAGAGAGCAGGCAGAGGTCGGGCTTGTTTCCCAGATTGACGAGGCACAGGTTGGGGTTGTTGGTCTCGGCTGTTCCTTGCTTGTCAGACGCTGCCTCCTCGTCACTGTCAATACTACGGCTCAACAGCTGCTCGTTCTCTGATGAGGCATCATTCTCACTGCAAACACACACATATTTTAATATATTTACATGTACACTTCAAATGTGAAAGGTCTTCTGCAAGTGATTAGCCCGAGCTTCTTGACATCAGCTACAGTAGTTATATCTCATTTGTTTCACCACGAACCCTTTAAAAGACTGTCCTATAAAAATAATTAGAATGTTACTTGTTAGTATCACACTTCCCTGTTGCGGTAAAGTGGGGTCTACTAATAGTTAATTAGGTACAGTACACCTAGCTAAAGGTTATAAAGTTTTTTTCACCCCATTTATCAATGAGGGGAGGCTACACAATGGAAACATCTGTCAGTATAACTTCATACAAAATTAATGAAAAAATTGAACATTATAACCTTCATGAAGGTAGGGTTCTTACAAGATTGTTTTATTAGACTACACTAGTTTTAATTAGGTGAGTGTACTGTCTCTGATGTAACTTTTCTTATATATTAATATTATATTCTGTTGAATGCCACTTCCCTTACACTCTACTGCTTTGCACTCTAATACATCCATGCATATGCATTAATTATGGTTTTGTAACCAAAATAACTCTGCGGTTTTTCTGTCGCACTACATCAGCAATGTCAAAATCAACTTCACTAAGGGCCACACTGGAAAATGAGAATCACATACATGTATAGTTTGTTGACATGATTTTATTTAAGAGAAAAAGTCAAATATTTTGACTGTATTATTGCATGTCTCATATACCTTTTTCAATTACAGTAAGTGTCTCATAAAGCCCCAAAAAGTGGGCTAAAAAGTTCTTTAGCCATTATAGAAAAAAGTGAAAAAATTGTCTCAAAACTGCTGGAAAAAGTGACAAAAACATCATAAAAAGTGTCAAAACAATTTTTTTTTTTTTAAATGCTAAAAGCATTGATAAAAACGTCTGAAAAGGCGTAAAAAAAAAAGCACCAAAAACATCAGAAAAGTTGACAAAAACTTCTAAAAATTCTTCAAAAAAGCACCAAAAACTAGGTGGGCAAAATGTATTGTGAACCTAAAATCTTATGCTGGCCAAATCAAAATCTGCGATGGGCTGGGTTTGGCCCTCAGACCTTATGTTTGACACATGTGCACTACATAATTATATGGTATGAGTGACTGCTAATGCACACAGGATAACTTGTGTTTTTGAAAACTTAACAGGAACTTTGACAAATAAAAATGAACTGGAGGAGAATGCTGATGTTGGACATAGTTGCCGATGTTTCTAAGCTGTTTCTGTGATTGACTGAAATAGCACTATGTTTTACAACATGATACCATGTAATATCATTTGATTACCCGGCCTCTTCCTTCCTATGTCTAATCTGGATTTTCTCCCGAAAGCACCTTGTTGACAGAGATGCTCACAGAATGCCATTGTTTCGCAGTCCCACACTCTTTTCCTGAACGCACACACAAAATGGCATTGTTTCCTGGACATCTAACACCCACTCTGGCAGCTAAAGCAGTGAGTTAGCACATCCTCTGGCATGCTGCTATACCACAGAGTTTACTGCTATTGATGCTGAAGTGAAGAGTGTGTGTTCCATGTATTGGAACGTTGTATCAATTTAAGCATGTTCACTACAGGCACTGTAACATTTGAACACAATGGCTCACTGTAGATTTGTGTGCAATATGCTATCATGTATTCCCACACTTCCCTCTGCACACTAGCCACTAGTGCCTATAAAGCAGCCTTGTCTGCACATGAAGGATGAGATGTATGCAGAAAGACGGAGGTGAGACAACTGTTGTTCTTTTGTTGTCTGTCAGGACGTGCTTTCACCTGGTAGTGGGTTTAGGCGAAGCCTGGAATAAATACCCCTATGAGGGTCGCCAACTACCCCCTCTGTCTGTCTCTCAGTGTTTGCTAGGCTTCAGGGCTCATCTATGCTACCTCACCCCCCTACCTCACCCCTCCCCAACCCACCTCGCTGCCTGCTCCAAAGCCACATAATGGCTCTCTGCTTCATTAAAAACAAAACAAAAACCCCAACTGAACTTGCTTTTTACATACCTTGCACACACAGACACACACACACACACACACACACACACACACACACACACACACACGGCTTAATTAGAGGCAGATGCTGTTAAAATAATTAAACTTTCTTTCTGTTGTGTAAAGCCTCTGTGACGCCACATACAAATGCAGACACACACACGCATACACTCATAATGCACACTCATCGACATTGTGGTGTACATAAGTAGTGAATATAAAATATTCTTCAGCATATTTAATGAATAAGCACAAAATGATGCCAACATAGTTATTGTAGACACATGCCCTAAGGTTAATATAATTCAGTGTACTAAACATTGTATCTGTTCTACCTTATGTTTGGTATATAAATGCCATTCAAACCTCAGTGGATGTGCTAACCAATAGCTGGTGGTCAAGCTAAAGAAGAAAACATTATTTTGATTTCTTTAAGTCCAACTGCATCATTTCAAGGCTTAGTGTTTCTTCTCCAACCTTAACCTTCACCTTTAACAACATGCCTTCATGGTACTCAAAGATTCTTAGACTCCATTGGAAAGCTTATTTTGTGTCCAACCCGTAACATGCTTGATGTCAGTGTGTCGGCTACTCTTAGTTTGTTAAAGCGAAGAGCAGCAGTGTGAACGTGGCTCTCACCTTTTCACTGTCTTCTGAGGAGCCGCTTTCAGTTTGTCAAACTCATCTTTCTCCGAGTAGATCACCACATTGTCTAAGAGAGAAAAGGAGAGGATATAGAGGCTTATAGGTGTTTTTCCCTCACAAATACAGAAGACAGAAAGAAAGATCAGTAGTAATAACACGGCAAATATACTGAAATGTAAAAGGTTGTTGGTCTAACCTGTCATTGTTTTGTATATAAAAAGAATGCCACGTGATATTATACTCAAACTTTTGGAACATATAACTAACCAAACAGAAAACTATACATTTATTAAAATACAAGTGCTGCATAATGACTTATAGTACATAAATGCAAAATTAAAGATCTAAAATTCAATAAAGATCTCCCATAAGATTTTTAGCAAAGTAAGACCGCATTAAACTTTGATTGTTTTAAGTAAATGTTGGCATGAGTTGAACACTAAAAAGAACACGTTCCTGAGGGCTAAAATGATGTATACCTCGAACAGAGGAACTGCAGTTGCAGCGCTGTACAAAATGATTACAGTGACTATTTCGTTAAATTACACTTAAACCGTGGATACTGATGGGGATAGACAGCTTAATAAGTGAATACCTAAGTGAAACAAATGCTGTGAGTGTGTGTGTGTGTGTGTGTGTGTGTGTGTCTTTCATCTCACAGCCTTATTAACTCAGTGTCTACATGACTGACAGCTAGCTCCGGTAGAGCTCCGAGCAATGGGCTCCTCTTCCACACAAACACACACACACACTCAATCGCACAGACAGAGAACAGTGAGTAACAATGAAGGCATTTATTTTTTAATCATACTATAACTATTTTGTCATGTTTTTTTTTTAGCTATTACATTATTAAGCCAGCAACCTCACACCACATACTGTGTCTGTGGCCACAGTATGGTGTGTGTGTGTGTGTGTGTGTGTGTGTGTGTGTGTGTGTGTGTGTGTGTGTGTGTGTGTGTGTCTGTTCACTCGCATCCACACCACATGTAAGTGGTTAGTCAGTCAGTCTGGGAGTGAAATTGAACAGAGCATAATTGTTAGGAGAAATGACGCCTAAAGCAATGTATGGCTTTAGCTTTGAAAGCTTCACATTCCGGCATGATGTACTCATCACACTGCAGGTCTGTCAGCACACACAAGCACACACTTGCATTTGCATACATTATGCTACAAATTATAAATATTTGCATACATACTGGACTGACACACAGAGCCAAAACTATTAACTTTTAGATGGGATTCGGTTTGTTTGATTATGTGTTTAATGTAGACTTCATCAACATTGCATTGGTTGTTGTAAGATAGATATTAACATTAAGTGACGCTGTTCCAGAGGCTCTTCTGCCAGACCAAAGTACAATTCTGGAGAAATACTTTTATTAGAGTGAAATTGTTGCAGAAAGAGATGTTATTTACAGCTCCGCTGATAAAAAATAAAAGAATCAGCTGAGCACCGGAGAAGTACAGGAAAGCGTTGGATAATACTTCCGCAGGTATAAGCTCCTCCACAGTTAACAAACAGCTTAACGAATAAGCCAGGCATACAGTTATCTCAATCAGTGTTAGAGATAATTCTGCTGCAGGATTGGGTAAAAGACACAGTGTTACTTTAATCACACCTGGGTGGTATATATATTTATACTGTATATGTGTCAACTGACTGTTAAGTAAATTGTGTGCTTTGTCATTTTGACTATTTTGGAGTCATTTTATAGTCCTTAAAGCTGAGGGTGGAAAAACAACTAATTATAGTTCATGTTACTGTGATAATGTAGCTCTGTGTGTCTTTGTACTGTTTGCAATGTATTTCTAAGTAGTTTAAGTTTAAACTTCCTGTATTATTGAGAATATATTTTGTAGGCTCTCTTTAAGGAATTGTGCAATGTGCAAGAGAAGTTTATAGGAACATGGAAATGATCAATTTAGGACTGTTGGCCTGTTTATTTGTACGGGTATGAAAACACTTACAATGTTAGAGAGGAAAGAACAGATGGTCTGCACATAAACAGTCAATAAATTATTGTCCATACTTTCCTTTGTCTCTGGATTCAGAAAAGAATGGAATAGAATAGATCTTCATTGTCATTGTTTCACAACAATGAAACACAGTTTAGCAGCTCTCAATATGACAGTTTAAATAACAGAATTTTGTCCTTTTAGTTTTTAATGACAGAAGTATTAAGTATTAAATATCTTACAGCATGACCTCCATAAACATAACTATACAGTAACTACAGTAACTACACTAACTACTGTTGGCGTCTACTGCACACCCTTATGACTGAAAGAAATTGTGTCTAATAATTTGCATGTGTATTCTTCTTAAAGATGAAAGTGAAATTATTGGCACTATTGATTCATTTGCAGAGCATTACATGTATGTGTTTGTATATTTGAATAGCATCACTTGTTTTCAGAAACCTGGATCAAAGCCCCTATCCCTGTGGCCATGCATATGGCCAAAAAATGTGGATAATGTTAGAATCAAGTAAACAAGGATATGAATAACAAGATTACTTCTCTTTCATGTAAACATAATATCTGGTATACAATCAAAACCAGTATAAGGCTCTAAACCATGGATACTAGTGTGCATTTAAACAAGACTCGGAATAATGAGGCCAGAATACAGATGGGAGAGAGACACCAAACAGGAAGCCATTAAGAAGCTTAAATGCTGTGTGAGATCATTAATTATTAACTGTGTGTGTGTGTGTGTGTGTGTGTGTGTGTGTGTGTGAGAGAGAGATGTGTCTCACCAGGGATATCTTTCTTGTCTTCCTGTTTGTTGGTCTGAGCTTCCACTGCCTTCACAACTTGTCCGGAACAACATGCTGCACGTGAGCACACACACACACACACGCACACACACACACACACACACACACACACACAATCTCATGTTAAAGGTTGGCATTTGTGATACATGTTGTTCCTCGTGTGTGTGTGTGTGTGTGTGTGTGTGTGTGTGTGTGTGTGTGTGTGTGTGTGTATGTGTGTGTGTGTGTGTGTGTGTGTGTGTGTGTGTGTGTGTGTGTGTGTGTGTGTGTGTGTGTGTGTGTGTGTGTGTGTGTGTGTGCGCGTGTGCGTGTGTGCGTGTGTGCGTGTGTGTGTCTCTCTCTTACCCTGGCCACTCGGTTTGGCCTTCAGGATGTAAAACATGATGATGAGGACGATGGCTATGGCCATGATGAAAATAGTTGACATGGCAATAATGAGAGCTGTTGCTAGGTGACCTTGTCCTGTAGAATCTGAAACATGGAGGCAATGATGTCAAATAGTATTAATGATATGTGTATGTCAGAAAGAAAAATATAAGAATGGATGATTATATATACAGTATATATGTGTGTGTGTGTGTGTGTGTGTGTGTGTGTGTGTGTATTATGTGTACCTTTATGTGGATGAGGGAAAACAGTAGTACTGCCAGGGTCAATTATAGGTTTTTCTCTTGGCCCGCTGGTTGACATGCCTGTATAACACACACACACACACACACACACACACACAGACACACACACACACAAGCAGACATGCTTTCAATGTATTATTGTGGATAAGTGGAAATGTTTTTATCCTATTGTTTAACAAGCAAAACTACTATCACAGGGCTAACACACACAACTGTGATTCAATGAATAGTTTAATACTTAAGGAAATGCTTATTCCCTTTCCTGACGAGAGTAAGATGAGAAGATCAATAACACTGATGTCTTAAAAGTTAAATATGAAGCCACCGCCAGCCGCTGGTTAGCTTAGCTTAGCACAGAGACTGGAAACAAGGAGAACAGCTAACCTCTGTCTGAAGTATTTGGGAATAAACAAACAAGATATAACATGTAAATAACCAGTGTTTGGCAAGTTACTTTTAAAAAGTAATTAGTTACAGTTACTAGCTACTTCCAAAAAGTAACTAAATTAGATACTCAGTTACAAATTATAAAAGTAACTAGTTACTTCAGAAAGTAACTAATGAGTTTCAAGTACATTTTTAAATGCTCAAATGTGACCCCACCTCCACCCCTCTTTATTTATTTATGATAAATCTAAATATTATAATGAAATTGACACTTAATACAATACATTATTAACAGAAACTGTACACAAAAAGTGAGACTAGTGAAGCTCAGAGATCTAGTTGGTCTGATGAAAAAAACAGCGTCAATTATAGTAACGCACCACATTTTTTGGAAGTAACGTAACGGCATTATTCAGATGGGAAGAGTAATCAATTAGATTACTCGTTACTGAAAAAAAGTAACAGCATTATTTATAACGCCGTTATTCCCATCACTGTAAATAACTGACCTTTAGAGGTGCTTGTAGGCGGATTTTGTTACCTTAGGATAGAGCTAGCTCTTTTCCCATGTCCAGTCTTTGTGCTAAGCTAAGCTAACCAGCTGCTGGCTGTCGCTACAAATTAACTGTACATGACCGTGAAATTTCTGCAGGAAAGCAATACTTCCCAAAATGTCAATCTATTCCTTTAAAGTTGGATAAATGATGCATGTCTTTCCTCCATAGATGACACAATATTACAGATTGGTGGAAAGAGAAAGCACCAGAAATACTGTCCGGCTTGACCATTTATCACCGGCAGAGGCAACATACCATCTGTCACTGGTTATGCCATGTTAGTTCAGGCCTTCTCCCGCCACGGTAAACAAACTGTCGTATTGGGAAGTGTGGATACAGGGAGGAAGCTCTCTGTGTCCAAATGCCTTTCTTTCTCACTCTCTGTTCACTTTCCTTCGCTTTCATCGACTGTTTTTCCTCTTTGCTAATGGAGCTGTTAACTCCTGGCAGCTCATAAATCAACTCTTTTAATCAGTCTTTTATTTCACACAGAGTTGATACACTGTAGACATGTGCCGTGATGCTTCCTGTGGTCTCAGAGCTTTGTGTTATCACACACACATATATATCAGTGCCCTGTGGCTGCAGACATTAACTTCGGGGTATGTTTTTACACTCTGGATAAGGATATGAGCCTGAACGGGAATTCTGTTTAGCGTCTTGCGGTTTCATCTCTTAATCATGTCTCATCAACTCATGAACTCACACCACAAAATGATAGTTCTGCAGGGCAATATTGGTACTCAGGTCCTGACAAACTGAAGGGAGCAGAATTACAGAGCAGGGGAGATGTATAAAAAACATTTTTATTTGACATAAGAATAATAAGCAGAGGTGAGTCAAAGGTTAACTTCTGAACAATACTTCTATATAAAAAGGTGATATCAGCCCATGTGTGTCTTGTATCTCTGTTAAGGAAAAATAAGATTAAAAATGTGTTCTTATGCTTTATGATGACAGTTTATGATGTCCATTGATAGTGAGCTAACTATTTATGTGTGTTGGTGCTAAGTTGGAAAATAGCAGCAAAAGTCAATAAAAAAAAATCTAAAAGGTGACATTGGAAATTGAGCGACAGACTCGTAACGTCTGCCTGCCAAAGAGTAGCATCAGTGCAAGCAGTAACATGCTAATCATCTTTCTTTCTCATACCCACTGAAGTTTTAATTATCACACACACAGAGCTAGGCAGGAGCCAGGGGTACTTTACAGATTACATGACAAGTGTCAGCCTGCCTTCACCCTGAGCAAGTAGAACTCCCAGCTTTCAGCTCCTTTTTTATTTACTGTAGGGGGGTGCATTATGTTTATGTTCTCATCTGAAGATGGTTACATTAAAATGTACCACAGCATGACTTAACACATGGAGCGAAATGGAGAACGCCCTCTGATTGTATCTTTTATTCAGACTAATCAAACTCATATTAGAAAATCATGCTGAATATACAGCTTGCGTTTAAGAATTTAAGTTACAATTGTTTTTATATTTTTGTTATTGTCTGTTTTGCATCTCCTTATTATTGATTGATATAACAAAATGACAATTACACCTTTATCTAGCTCTTATGCATTATACATTGTCAGGTTAGGTTTTACACATGAAGGGCCCTATTTTAACGATCTAAGCGCACGGCGTGAAGCGCATGGCACAGGTGTGTTTAGAGCGTGTCCAAATCCACTTTTTCTAGTTTGACGGCGGAAAAAAAGGTCTGTGTGTTGTACTTTGTGTCTTCATTAATTCATGGGTGTGTTCTGGGCGTAACATGCAATAAACCAATCGGAGTGTCCTATTCCTTTTAACAGCCAGGCGTGTTTGTACCTTGGTGCATTGCTAATAAGATGGCGGATTTGCACCATAATATTTTTATTTGTAATCTTTTGCATGTGTGTGTGCTGCTGCGCAGCCCTGTGTGTGTGTAGCATAGTGTGCGCACTGTGCCCCAGCCTAGGCACTTTTTACTAATTTGCTGTTTTTGTTGGTCAATGGCGGGATCACTTCCCGCTGCCTTGAGATAGTAATACGCCAACAATTCAGCTGAACACACCTCCCTGTAAGACCAGCACGCCCAATGGGCGCAAAGATGGGCGCAGGTGCATTTGCTATTTAAGCGACGTGGGCGCAGGACGGTCTTAAAATAGCAAAGACACTTGCGTTGGGGTTTGTGCAGCGCTGAGACGGGTGCAAGATATGGCCTGAAAGGTTTTGCATTTTTTATTTTCTGTTAATTTTAAAACCAATAGCAAACCGCTAGCCTGTCTTTGTCCAATGGTAACAAAGTCCAAAATAAACTGTATCTTGTTTGTTAAATCCGTACAAAAACAAAAGTGTTAAAACAACCGATTCGCTATGTGCTATGTGTTTTCAATCTTTATGCTAAGCTAAGTTAACCCAGCTGCTGGCATAGAACACAGCATATACAAGAGTTTGGAGTCTATCTCCTAGTCAGGAATAAGCATACTTCCCCAAATGTCCCACTATTCCTTTAAAACAAGAAACCTTAATGATAAAATTCTATTTGCAATCCCCAAAATAAGTTTGAACTTGAATACAAGACAAAATTACTTGCCACACATTGTGTTACATCATTCTATTTGCACTTTTTCACAGCATTTAATCACTCATTTCCATGCCCAGGAGAAACAATTAGGCCGCTGTTGAAAAGCAAGTGTTTATTTGCACACACACACACACACACACACACACACACACACACACACACACACACACACACGCACACGCACACTGCTCCTACTTCCCACCCACTCTTCTGCAGGCCCGGGCTGCTTTTTGGGGTTTTCATCTTTCAAAACACACTCATTAAATATGACACAATAACAATCTCCATTCATTTCCGGCCTCTTCAATTACACTCAAAGGGGGTTTTGAGCAATTATGGGCCCATAAATATTATTTCACAAAAACACTGTTCAGATCCTGTCATCATTCTCTCAATGTTGTCACATGTGGACAAACCCAGAGAGGGAACAGCAAGACAGTGAGACTGTCCTTTTCAAGCTCTGCAATAAATACTCATCTTTCATTATAATCATCAAATATTAAAAAATGACTTAAAATGGGATATGACATCGGAAGACTTGGATGTCTATCAGTCTCACATGATTTTCAATTATTGTGACAAAGACAGATTTTCAAACTAAATGTTTTGATTTGGCTGTGTGACCATTATATACAGTATCTAATTATATTGTAATGGATTGCGGTCTAATCTTCCTCTCATTTTCATGGTGCTTTTAACATGATCTCTTTTTATCTTTAAAAGAAGATACGAGGACAATTAATAACTTGTTTATCTTTCTCTCTTTTCCCGAGTGTCCTAAAAACAATTGTGTAAATGTAGAGGTAGTGCAAATACCTGAAAAGTAGACGTGACGAAGCTCAAAGAGATAAATGAAACTTAGCTGTGCATCATGAATACTAAGAGAAAGAAGTGATCATTCATTTTAAAATAAATGAATATGACCTAAAAGTTATTAATGCCATTTACAATTTAAAAACTAAATTTGTGGGGCTATTTGTAATCAGGTTCACACAAATTAACATTAGCGAGACATCCCAAAACAGACACTGTGTTTATGGAAAATGTATTCAAATTCAGCACCAGGAAATTAAAAATACTGTTTATTCATAAAGTATAATGCTGAACCATCATTTTAGCATTCTAAGAAATGACATAGGCTGGGTTGTAACTATTTTTGCTTTCTGCTGCTTAATGAGGTACAGCATCAAATTTGCTTACATAACTGTATCATATTTATATATGGTTGCAACTTCAATATTCCTGTATTCATTACCACCACCGGAGATAAAATCTTCAAAATAACAGAAACTTATGTATTGCTTGACCGCCACTTGACATCATTGTGAGGAAAAATTTAACAACTGCAGAGGCTGACAGTAAATGGGAAACGGAAAAATGGAGACAACCTCCGGTAAATATTATTGTCCAGAGATGTGGTCGCAGCAACACTTGGCGCCAAGCAAGTGCACGCACGCACGCACGCACACACACACACACACACACAGATGCATGTACTGTACACACAGCGTCAGGTATGCAGGGTAATCAGTGGGGCAGGGAAGTTATGGATAAGCTGCCAAACACCCTTCTGGAGCCAGAAAAGCAGAGAGGCAAGAAGGGGAGGGGAGGAGATTGTTGTTGGACTCCTTTGTGTCCATCGGTGCGGCCCGGTTACAGGGGAGGACAGTGACCAGAGGGTCCGTGGGAACTCACCACAACCTCTGACCTCTGATTGTTCCCTCAAACTAAGTCCAGGCTTTAAACATCTGCTTTTGCACAGCATGTATGTCCTTTCATTTAGACAGACAACTTTAATGTTTGGTAGCTTTGCATCCAGCGGAAACCCGTGTTTGGACAGCGAAAGCAGTGAATATAAATGTTGAAAAAGAAAAATGGGGAATTCAGAGGTGAAAAGAGAATACAAGGTTGTTGGGACGTAAGGTTGGAAGCGAGCGGAGGGGAGGGAGAAATGGTGAAGAGGTTTGTCTTACATTCTTTAGTGTTGCGTGGTGCGTTCTGGCAGGAGTGGCAAACCATCCCATAGAGGTTCCTGGGTCTGTTTTCCAGCATGTAATACCTGGGAGACATAAAATACATTACTATAAACTAGCAACTGTTTGACTATATAATTAGTCTAATAGACCGGATTAGTCTTTCTGGAGAAAAACACGGAGAGGAGAACATTTTTTTTATACAAAATCAGTTTTAAACACTTAAAGCGATATCAGCAAGCATGGCAGGTGTGCATACGGTATGTGGCCTCGCTGCCTTCCAGACATGTATGGAGAAGCAGCTAAGGTGAAAAGTTTGCCTTAGTGAAGAAATGTACATAATTAATGCCCTGAAGACACTAAAGATGGCTTGGTACATATTATCGCCCTGAGTCATGAAGTGTCTATTAGTAGAAAGAAGAGAGGGAGTTGAGTCTTTCAAATCAAATCATTTAAGCTTGAGAACATGAGCAGAATGTATAGTAAGTATGTACATAAGGTAGGCAGCATGCAGGTAACTAACTGGGGCCTTCATATATCTGATATAGTCAGATATAGTATATCTGATTTAATTGCTGGTGATTGATTCAGGGTTCCCACTATTAGGCATCGGTCACTATTTTAACTACATAGAACTGTTGATGTTTAGCAGATTTGAATCGTTCATGAAAATCAGCAAACATGACTTACTTATGATGAATACATTGTTTGTTTAACACTTTATGTAAATGTTCCACAGTGCATTCACTCAGATTGTACTCTGATTTAGTATTTCCTAATGCTTTGTTGTATAATAACATAATTTACAGAGTCTGCTAAATGTTTGTAGATGTTTTATATACCTAAGTTTAAAGTTTTATTAAACCCTTACAAAAGACTTTGCAAACTATTTAGCGGATGGATAGCAAATGTTTACAACAATATAGATATACAGTAGATGATCTTTTTTAATATTTAAGACCTTTTGTAAAAGCACAAATATTTTGGACTTATAGAGACAATTATGTACTGTTATGTATTATAAAGACATTGTTGATAGATCATAGATAATAATAAGTATTAATTAAGTTCATGTGAGCTCATGGCTTAATAATGGATAAAAAAACATTTGTTAAAGTGCTACTGAAGTTGCTTCCAGGGAAAACGGCAGACAAACACGTCTGCCACAACAGACTCATTTTGCCCCAGGTCTTTTTTGCTGACAAGATACACTTTAACTGAACTTTATTGCTACTGTTCAGGCCTGTTCTGCATCAAACAGGTATGGACTCTGCAAACTGCAGCATACACCCATACATACAGAGCGGCGACGCAGACATAGACATGACCCAACTCAGTGTACTTGAGCAAAAGCAAAAGAGCCAAAAAAAGTAGAAAGCAGCAGGACAGCATCCAGACTGATGACAGGAGGAGGAGAATTGAGAATCTTATATTTATGCCAAGTCCTTTGCCAATTGTGTACAAGCGCCTGTCGCTACGGAAACCAAAACTTGCGCATATTAAATTTGGATCCGATGATCAAATTTGAAACCACATCCTCTGAACGATTCCAAACGATTCCATTAAAGAAACAATTCCACTGAAATCGTAATTTTTAAAACAATTCCAGGTAGGAATTGTTTCTCGATGCCCAACCCTATTCACGGTCAACTCATACTGTACATGTACCGAGATTTGAGTAGTCATACTGTGTAATGTGTACATATATACAGTACATCTTTGTTGTTGTCCATACAGTTTATATTCAGTATATAATCCACTGTGTATACTGTAAAAGCTTTCATTTATATAAAAGAATTCATTTATATTCCTGAAATAGTAGTATTTCAAAGTAGCCATCCATTTGCAACTCTTTCTCCGCAAGCTTAGAGGTTAAAGACACAATTTTGTATTTCATTTTTTGTCATTTACGAGCATCCTCTACCAATTGTAATGAGTATTCCCGTGGCAGAAAGTATCCAGGAGATTTTAAATCAAGTCCAGTGCCATAACTTTTCCAGAATTTGCTCATGAAGTACAATGTTGTTGGAGTGCATGTCAGCTGGTGCATCTCGCTGGTGACTTAATGCGAAGCGTGTAATCAGGACACCTTATGAGGTTATTTTATGTCAGGGTGCCTTTAAAGGTACCCTGTGGAGTTTTGGGCTACTATCAGCACTACAGAGCAGAGTGGGTCCTTGTTTTGTTTCTCCTCGTGCACGCACAAGAGGACAAACATGCAGTACACGCAAGTGATTCAATACTGATCCATACCACTGCTTTCACAGTATTACAGTACTGTGTAGTTAATGCTTGTTGCCATTTTGTTTTAAAGTCACATTATAGCAAATAGGTTTTAAATCTTATATGTGGGTTTGTGTCATTTACCCTGGTAAACAGGGTCCACACTCAGCGTCGCTGTCCGGAGTTCCTGCTGCGCGAATAGTGGCTTTGTAGAGGGCATCACAGTCTTTATGCCGTCTGCAGATCTCATACTTCCCTTTAGAATATTTCCCCTGTGGGCACGACACACAGGCAAAGTCCTCATCCTTCACACCGTAACCACAGGTCTGCAAAACACACACACACATGCATACATTTGGTAAATATGTATCTCATACAGTACATTTATTCTAAATGAACTCAACACCTTTCAGATTAATACGATGATCCACAACACTGTTCAAAAGAAAGCACACTCCGTTCACACATCTGTTTCTATTCATGTTCTTAACAAATCAAGCATTATTGTTTTGAGATGACAAAAGAAAAATCTGATTGGTCACAGAGGTCAGTGTTAAGATGTGTGTGTGTGTGTGTGTGTGTCTACATGCACACATGCGTACATGCGTACATGCCTGGTAGTGTTTAAGATGACCAACTAATCATTATGTCTTCTCGCATCGATCTTGTTCCATCTCTGCTTAATATTTCCTCACAGTGGGGAGACCAAGCTACAGGCCACACACAAAAAAGAAAACATATTCTCTTTTTTTGCTCCCTCTCTTTCATCTTTCATTTCCTTCTTACTTTCATCTGTCTATTAAAACAAGCCCTTGTCTCTTGGCTTTGGGCCACAGTAGACTGACTCTCAGGGGAAATCTAATATTCCTTCCCTTCTATTTGACGTCCGTAAGTCTCAGTATGATTGTTTGGTATAAAACTTTGCTGACCTATTAGCAGGATCTTGTCACTTTTAGTTAAAGCTCCCTTTGGATCTTTTTTACACAGAATCACCCCTGCTCTGCTTATGTTTGTCACTAAAAGTTGCTTTCCTTTCAAAGCAAAATTTGTCGCCTCTTTGAATGTTGTGTATCATAAATCAAAGAGGAAGGGAGGTGAAAAAAAACAACAAACAGGGAATATTGAGGTTGAAATGATGATGAAATTTGAAAAAGTAAAGGGAAAGAAAGGAAATGGGGGTGATGGCCCGAAACAAAGGTCAACGGAAAAATTGAGCCGATGGAAGTCGCAATACATGTTGCGCATCTTAAACTTCCCAACGTCAAGAAGCTTTCACACATCATGAAGTTGACTTGCAACTTCAAAACCTAATTCTTTGATATGTCCTCACTTCACCATCACTTTAACACTCAATAACTTAGTTAGGTTTGACCCCAGTGTTTTTGTTCATACAAACTCTCTGAAAGTGTCCTTGGATGTCTTGTGTAAGTAAGTCTGTGTGAGCACATACTTTCTGAAGTCTCTGGAACCATGTGGTTATCCCATGATTAAAAGGGTGTCAAGAAACACACACACACGCAGGGAAAGCTCAGGGAAACAAAAATAACATGTGAATTACAGACTGTGGTACCCAAAGGATCAGACAGGCAGGAGAAAGTGCAAAGGGGGCTCTCATCTCACTGATTAAACTTCTTTCTTCTCTCATGTTTCTATTGCTCACAAATAGCCACATTACTCTTTATGACAGAGCTCTGGGCTCATCAGACTGAACTTCTAAATGCCGTCTCTGTCTCGGACAGTGGTTATACAAGTTCTAACACAACACGTTGTTGTTGGGGATGCTTACTAGAGGCACATCGTAGCTTAGTGCACACAAGTCCGGAGGCAGAGAAGCAGGAAAGGAAGGAAAAAAACTATCAAACACTGTTGCGTTTCTTGTGCAATCATTAGATTTATATGCATGCTAGCTTATGAAGCTAAAACAAGGTCAGAAGAAGGAAGGGTTTAGAGTGTTGTGAATTGTCCCAATTGAATGAAAGATGAATTAACAGAGTTTGGTTTGTTGCATGTTACCAGCCTTGTGTTTAGAATGACAATGTTGGTCAGTCCACCACTTTGGTCCAGACTAAAATACTTAAATATCTACAGGATGGATTGCAATGAAATTATCTACATATATTTATGGTCCTGAGAAGATGGTTTTGACTTTGGATATCACATAACGTTTTCCTCTAGCACTTGAGGTTGGCATTTGTTGTTTTGAGTGAAATGTCTCGATTACTATTAGATGGATTGTCGAGACATTTACAGACGGTCATGTCCCCACGCGAATGAACTGTAATAACCTTGTCGTGGTTGATCTATTAATTTTGCATTTTGCATTTTCCATCATCAGGTAAAATTGTTAGGCTTCATGAAATCAGATTCTGAAATCCATGTGGTTTTCGTTCTGATCAGCTAAACTGTAGATACCTATCGATATACTTTAATTTAACATCTTTAGTTTACTAATGTATGAGCCATTATTCAACTTTCCAAATGTAATAGTAAAGAACTATAACCCTAGCATTTCTCCAGCGAAAGATCCATATCTAACTGATGTCATACATAGGCTACTGTATATAGAGTCAAGAAAATCTGCACTCTGCAGCCTCATGACATCATATGAAAGTAAAACTACTAAAATCTAATAAATTTAACTAACTAATTTACAGAGACTATATTTATCCTGTTCCCTCAGGAGTCAATCGTCCCTCTTCATAGAGTGTGGCACCCCGGGGTGCCAACTGAAGCGTTTACCTTCGCTCTGTTGTTCTTGGCTGTTGGCAGACTGACTGACTGACGGAGGCTGAAGCATGATGTGACAACTTACTGCAAGTCATTCACTGTGATGCATGCCTTCACATCCAAGTCAATCAGAGCAATAAACCATAAGAAATTGTTCATTTGAATTAGGCCCTCTTCACTGTGCAGCTATGTGTCTTTTGTGTGCGTGTGTGTGCGTGTGTGTGTGTGTGTGTGTGTCTCTCACCATATGCGGCTCTTGTCCTGGCTGGCACTGAGGGCAGGCCTGGCAACTGTTACTTGTCTGATTGAAGAATTCGTACTCTCCACAGCTGGTATACTCCGCACTTGCAAACATACAACACACCTGGAGGGACAGAGGGAGAGACAGATGGGAGGGCAGACAGGGGGAGACAAGATAGGAGAGAGAGAAACCATGATTTAGATTAATGACTTCATTCATTTATTTTATTTGACATCATAAATCCACTCCATAAGAATGTTCTGCACATAAACTGTAAAAAGACTACTTGTACCTTTATTATTTTTTTGTAATTGTGTATACCTGTAAAACAATTTAAATGCAACTTTGATCCAACTTCGATGAACTTGGATCAAAGTTATTAAGACGTCAACATGTGCAACAGCAGCAGAGATCAATCACTGCATTGGATGATGACTGATTGATTCAGTAAAATCATCTGGCTAAGAAAGTCTAAGTCAGAAAGCAAAGAAATCAAACATCATATTATGGTTTCTTCATCTGTGATACTCCAATTAGTGGAGATCATTGTTGACTGAGTGTGTGTGCATGCGTGTGTGGAGAGAGTTTGCACAATACCAGTGTTTGCTTGTGTGTCTTTGTACTGAATGTGTGTATGTTTGGCATTGTGGCATTGTGGCTCACTGTAATAAGTAGCAGCTGGTATTATAGCCTTACCAGCACACTTTGTTCTTTTCCAAACAAACTAACTGACTTTAAAAAAAAAAATCATCTGCAGTCCAGGAAATGATGGAGGCAAGGAAAATGAGTGCATGACTAACTCTCTCCATCTTTTCTCTGTTGTTTTAATAACATCCCCCTCTCTTTTTCTCTTCCTCATTACCACTTCATGACAACAGACACAAGACACTGAGTAAATTAACAAATGAACACTCTGTGTGTGTGTGTGTGTGTGTGTGTGTGTGTGTGTGTGTGTGTGTGTGTGTGTGTGTGTGTGTGTGTGTGTGTGTGCAGGCGGGCGGGTAAAGTAATCTGTTTGTAATGTAACGTTTGCGTGTAAGGCAAACTGACACGCTGCAAGCAAGACAACTGCCACTCTTCTTTGTCAGTGTGTCACCCATGGGTGATTGTAGGTATTAAGCAAGCATTGGCTACATCGGCTTCCTCTGACAATGTGTGCAACTATGCACTGAGCAGCACTTTGCTTAGCTCTGAAGAAACTGCCACAATGATCTTCTTCTCCACATTTTTCCAATGCTGGAAAAACAAACTTCCCTGTCACACTAATAGTCTCCTCAGGGCAGTTATACATAACCAGTTATCCCATAATGCTTTGGGGGCATATTTAGTCAGAACAACAGTGGAGCGTTCAACTCTGCACATTCACAGAGCATCCAGTGGGTCCTTATTGTTATTCCTCACAGTTCAATGTATATTACAATTTAGCAGGAACGCTGTTCAATTGTAAACAACATGGAGTCTTTTTCGAAGCCAGTGGTAGAGAAAGTATTCAGATATTTACGTAAAAGTACTAATACCACACTGTAGAAATACTCCAATACAAGTAATAGCACTGTACTGAAAATTACAGTATGTACAAGTATGCAACATATTCTCAATGTATTGTACTTAAAGTATCAAAAGTAGGAGAAAAAAAGATCCTATATTATATCATAACACTACAGTATCATTACTCATGCATTAATATGTGAGCAGAATTTAATGAATTAATTAATTGTTTGGGTGTTTGGTCACAAAATTCACAATTACCCAGATTTCATAGTCTTAACCTCAAAATTAATTAGTTATTTAAACAGCTATCAATTACTTTTTTGATAGTTGATTATAAATTGTCAGTTAATCCTTTTAGTTCAAATGTAATATACTGTTAGTTTTATATTTATATATTATTTTAATATTTTACAATGCATCGTATTTTAAAAGTCCTCGTATGTGTTGTAAGTAGCTGCCAGATAAATGTAGTGCAGTAAAAAGTAAAATATTTCCTTCTAAAATGTAGTAAAGTGGAAGTAGAAATTCTTATGAAAATACTGAAGTAAAGTACTATACTGTAGTAGTACATCAAAATTTGTACTTAAGCCCAGTACCTGAGTAAAAGTACTTTCCACCACTGAAGCACGTCCTTGTCATAAAAATGTATTTTCACACAATGATACCTATCTATCTATTTGAGTGGTGTCTGTACTGTATGTGATATTGTACAATATGACACTACCAGTGTAGTTTTCTGTCAGCAGTTTGTCATTGTTACCCTGGAAATGTTGTCTATATACGTAAGTGCTTTTAGAATCGGAAGCAATACATTTCTAATCCCACTGCTGTGTGGTGTAGTAAATTGGCGCTACCGACTGAATCCAAATATCTCTACCTTCTTGACTAAGTGCTTCAGTGTCAACCTGCATGTACGCTTAGTAGTGACTGATGAGAAGAAAACGGAGAGAGGGAGGGTAAGGTGGAGGAGCCTGTCGGGAACTCTGCCAGTGGGTTTCCACATCAAAACAGGAAGAGAATCTCTAGATTTCCAGTCAGATTGTGAAAATATCTGCTCTGTGAAATGCTCCAAGGTTGACTAATTGGTACAAGTGCTGCAAAGTTGTGAAAGATTCTGGCACATGGCAGCAAATGTCTGGAAGACCCTGTGCCAAATGTGGAGTCGATCGTGGTTGAGAACCATATTGATTAATAAAGAGTGTCTGAGTATGCCAGAAATATTATTATGGCTTTTGAGTTATGCTGCTGCTACTGGAAGGAGGAGGTGAAGCAGAGGAGGACAAGAAAAAAGAAAGAGAGGGAAAGTGGCAAAATGGAAGAAGAAAAGAGGAAGGACAATGGAAGGGAAATGGAAGAATGAATGGAAATAAAGTCAAAGGAAACATGAATTAGTTTGGGATTAGAACTCAAAGAAAATACATGTTGAATTAAAGTAGGAGAACAGGGGAAATAAAAGAAAAAGAGACAGGAAACAAATAATGAAAACTTACCAATAATGAGGACAGAAAAATGGACTTCTTCTGACCTCTCCTCTCTGACATCTTTGCGTCTTCTTACTGGAGACCAGAGAGAAAGACTTTAGAGAAATAGTCATGCAATGTCTACAATCAACCTTCTGCACCAAAACGTACAAAACAGCAACGTCATGAATGTAAGCATTCCCTCAGTAGTGTGATCTGTGTGTGTGTGTGTGTGTGTGTGTGTGTGGCCCAGATGAGTTCACTGTCCCATTACCATCACGTCATAGCCCATGAACATGTAATAGCAATAGAACATCCGATGGCATTCCTCTGGCTCAGACCTGCAAAGACCACATCACCCTTGGCTAACCTCTGCTTCAATAAAGAATAATGATATCACTCAATAAATAGAAGCCTATTTCTTTGTTATGTATTTTTCGCAATAGGCAAAAAAAAAAAAAAAGTTAGTGAATGGCTGAGATGCTGTTTCAGGTGCTCCACACACAGTGGCTGTATTACTGAAGTGGACGTTGGGCAAACCATCCTTATGAGATTGTTTGTTTGTTTTCTTACGATGGCTGGAGTTTGGATGTGAATTTAATGTTAGCAATGCTTCATAAAGTCTGTGCATTTCTCTCAGTGAGGCATACATTAACATATATTTGTGTGTTTGTGTGAGTCTGTGCGCCTGCTAGGAGTGTTGAAATTAATCATTGCATCAATGAATTGCGATGCGGACATAGATTTTGCATTGATGCAGTGACAGACCATAATCGATTATTGCCTACTGATGTTACTTGTTGATTTTCCGCTTGCTGCTTTTTTATATTTTTGCCTTTCATCTGTTGTCTGTTGTGTTCCGACTCCACTACATTCAGGAAGTGTATTTTTTAGGAGGAGATACAATAAAAAAGGGGAGTTCATTTATAACTGACTGCTTGAATTTGTTGATGAAAAGCCCATTTAGCGATAAATAATAATATTGAGGAGGTGACGCATCGGGATGCATTGGTACATCGAATCGAAGACAGGATAATCATAATCGAATTGAATTGTGAGACAAGTGAAGATTGACACCCCTAGCGCATGTGTGTGGTCATGTGTAACTGCTTATTTATTTATTATATCAAGATCATGCCTGCGATTGTATTAACTGTTTTTCTTGCCTTGGCCTACACTGAGCATGGAGCATTTGTGTGTCACTGTGCGTAAGTGCGTGCCTGCATGCGTGCGTGCGTGCGTGCGTGCGTGTGTGTGCGCGTCTCAGGAAGCATACAAAAGGCTTCCACAAACACTGTGGAGCTGCTGGTTGTTAAATTACTCTCTCCAATTACAATTTGCTTCTAATCTACAAGTAATTACCGGATTACATTCAATAATAATAATGTATACTTTGTTAATCCAACAAGGGGAAATTAAAATGTTTTCACTCTGTTGTTATTACACACATGCCTGAATTACACACACATGCTCAGTACCTATACATGCACTAATGGAGAGATGTCAGAGTGATGGAAAGGCACCACAAGCAGTTGGGGGTTCGGTGCCTTGCTCAAGAGCACTTTGTCAGTGCCCGGGAGGTGAACTGGCACCTCTCTAGCTACCAGTCCACCACCATACTTTGGTCCGTATGTGGACTCCGGTTCCCAACCCAATTCCCTACTGACAGAGCTAGTGCCACCCCAAATATTCTGACCAATATTCTGAACTACCAGGAATCAAATGCACAAACCTGTGATCAACTCAGCATGTGGATAAATGAATTTTCTGGCCATTAAGATTAAAGACAAAAACTATGAGTCAGTCATTCAGACAGCTTTGTAATAATTAAAATGAGACATGGAATTAGAATTGGTTACTAACCGCCACACCAAAAATGTAAAAGATTTTTTTTTTTAAGTATTTACTACAACTCATATTTAAAAACCCACTTTTAATCGATATCTGAGGTCAAAATCTGTTTGTCTGGCTGCTTTAAACCTCTGATCTTCATGATGGCTAATTCCCCGACCCCAAGGGTTTGACCTTGTGTAATTACAGCTATACCACGCATGCACGCACACGCGCACACACACACACATACTGTATATCTCCTATATATATGGCTTCTGAGGGAAAACAAGCTTAATTGCACAAGTCCTTGTGGTAAGACCACAACCGGTGTGTGCTTGTGTGTGTGTGTGTGTGTGTGTGTGTGTGTGTGTGTGTGTGTGTGTCTGTCTGTCTGTGAGTCTCTGTGTCTGTGTGTACTGGGTTGTGTGTTGCTGCTGAAGAGATAAAAGCGGACACAACACTTTATTTTTCAAATCAAGCAATGAAGAACTGCCAAATGGCTGTGGACCCCTTAAGGCTACTCATTATGGGGTTAAAGTGATGTGTGCACGCACACACATATGCCGCTGTGTTAAAGACGGTGTCTTTTGACACTCTGTTCTACCTCTTTCCACCCTCTCTCTGTCTCTCTTAGCCTAACTCTCTCTGTCGGGGCAGGTTTGAGATGAAAGTCAGCCCAAGTCTTTTGCCCCCTGAGGGTATTAATCTTCTAACAACCACATAATCTCCGATAAATAACCCTTCTGTCTTTAGCGGTGTCATTACCAGGTGAGTCTATACAGAGTTTTCTGTGGCACTGGTAGAACACAGAGATTGTACTGGGCAGCTCCCAGTATAAGTGTGGAAATTTAACGCACTGAGGAAAAACAGTAGTCATTTTTCCAAAGCCTTATTTTGCAACATTTGCTAGACCCGCTCCCTTCATTAACTCTGTCTTCATCTCTGTTTTGTCTGCAGATGAAACCCAATATGAAATCTACATAACTATCGGTATACAATTTACTCTGCTTCATTAAAAAATGCACAAAAACAAACCCACTGACCTCAAAAATGTATACAATGTGATTCAATGAGACCTAAAAGAAAGCACTCTTCATCAGAGTTCTCTGGCCTACAATAACAAGCATAATGCCTTAATATCATGAACTTCAAAGCAGAATTAAATCTGTATTGATATGGACTGCAGCTAAATATGACAGCCAAATGTGATAGACTTAGCTAAAAGTCATTATGGGGCTGTTTAGACCCTGTAGGTGAAAGGAGGGGTTGACATATGGAAATTCCCGTTGATCAGCTCATACAAGCACATATACATTAAGTAGACAGCTAAAGTTAATTCTCTAAACGCTTCCTCATTTTTTGCCAGTGGCAGCAGGCATCCACCCATACCTGCCAGTCAGTCTCTAGTTCTTCATTGTGTTTCAGGTAATCAGTTTCTTATGGAAATGGAAATTTTTCCACCCAAAGTGGAAGGTCAATTCCCAAGCATTGCAGTCTTTGTCATTCCTAATTCTGTTCTCGGCCTCAGGAGGGCTGCAGTGTAACATTTGGAAGCTTCACAAGATCTCCAAGATCCCCAACCACTTCATGTGGTGTCCTGGACCAACCAGTAGAATTTGCTAAGTTCAATGGGCCAAGCCACAAAGGGGCCGCTTCTGTTTAATGGACACTGTTAACCAGCGTTAAACATCGCTCTTTCTGTCTCACTTTTTCACCGTCACATTGATTTGATCCCATTCATTATAAAATATAGAGCCTAATACGTCTCTTTCTCTGCATCGTTCTGTCTTTCTACTGTCATGTCATTCAGTATAATTTCTCTTGGATTGTGTGGGAAATGTCTTTTCGCCATCAGTGTTTAACATGTAATTTCTATTCATTACGCCGGTTGCTAATAACTTCCTGCCCGACTAAGTAATGGGCCAATCAGTGGCAAGGGTTATCGTCCAGGAAGCAAACCACTGAAGAAGATGAATGAGATTAGAGGGTGGTTTGCGGGCTCTTCCTTGGTACTTCATTTCTGATGACAATTAAATCAGTAGCATGTGGATCCAAGGGTCTCTGTCATTGGGTTTTGGTAATTCTAAAAGGAAAGTCTGTTTTCCATTGCAATCTTTCTCATTCTCCTATTACATATATATTAAATCTGATGATTCATAAACAACATATGCTCCAAATTGTACATGTTATGACTGGACTGTTAATGCTGATATTGTTTTACTGAATTTGCTGATAGCGGATGTTTTTTACCAATATTCAATAGCTTTGACCATTTATACTGCAGTCTTAAGGTCTGACTCTGAAAAATAAGTATAATTTTTGTCCCATAACATCTAACCAAGCTATTGCTCTAATCCTGTCATAAACACTCTCACATATAATCCCTCTGCTTCCAGGCAAAAAACAATTTCCAAAGTCGATCAAAACACTGCTTTATCCCTAAAATAGCCAATTACTTTATCCTTGCCAAATCCAAGCAAGATTTTAAACACATGTTACTCACTCTGACCGCCTGCCTGTTTGCGTGTGTGTGCACAACACCTCAAATCCTGCTGTTATCCAGCCAACCAAGCAGCAAGTTTATCACCATCTTAGAGCCCCTGATTCTCCTACTGTTACAGAGTGTTCTGTAAACTAAAGCACTGTGTATTTGTGATAACTTCCCATGGCATCAGGCCTGCACATGTCAGTACTAAGTTTACACCTTTACGCTAACTAAATCAAAGAAAAACTACCTTTAACAGTGGCAAATATAAATGTACCTTGCTATCTATAGACGCCAGAGACATAAAGAAGTTAACTGGCAAAAGGTGCCACAATAATAATTAAATAAATGCTGGGATATTTATATTATGACTCAAATTAATGATCTGAATTTATAAGGTTATACCATTTCAACCAGGTGGGTTTGTAGATAAAACACAGAGCAGAAAAAGTGGATTTCCCCGCTATCAAATCTCTGCAGTCTCTCATTTAAACCTCCTGGTAAACAAGTCCAAAGGCGGGTCTAGAGAGGCAGGGTGCCCCCCCCCACCCCCCATGAGGGCAGTTTAGAAGTAGAAACATATTGAACTCACTGTACAGCACTTGTTGCTGTAAGAAATAAATTGTGTATTGCACTTTATTTCTGTTCTGTTTTCTGTTATCTAAAAAACTGTGTAAAGCAAGGTTTTCTTTGTTGAAGTTTGAGGCAATATTACTTTTATATGGTTTTATGACAATAAAAATCTGATTTTAAGCAGATTTAAGCAAATTTTCTATGCTGTATTCTGATCAAATACCCTGGGCCCCCCTGACAAATTATTGCCCACCCCCCTGTGCCACCCCACTTAAAAAATCCTGGAATCACACCTAACAGGTCTCTCTAACAAGATTCCTTTTACCATGTATTTTTATCTTTACACTGGATGGCTCTGCCTCTGATTCTATCTACTTTATGTTTCATGTCAGGTTTTTCACTGAAGTAGGTCCACGATAAAGACCTAACCAAAACACCCATCATCACAAAGAAAAATCAGGAATTTTGAGTTATGAGGATATTATAATCAAAGAAACTCTTCTTACAATAGTCTATAATCATCCAAAAAAACCTCAGACAATTTCATTCAGTATAATACCATGCCATTAACTGTACAGCGTCCATAATCATCTGCCTTTGCTTCTAATATTCTGAGCATTGCACACCCCACCTGAATGTTCTGCTCTGACTTTGAATAATCATTCCAAGTGTGTGTTCAAGAATTTGGCCAATCCACTTTTAAGTAATTATAAGTGCCCTACTGTCTTTTTTTCAAGAAGTGAATTATAAAGGAGGAATGTGCTGCTGGCATTTTGTCTCCTTTCTATGATTTGGAGGCAGCTGGAGAGTAAATAGAGGGGTGGCGGCAGCGCTGTCAGTCAAATTAGACCAACCGCTTTCACCTTCAGCTGAATCTGACTGTATCTCACTGATTCTCATCAGAACTCCCTAATGGGAAAATATCTAACAACACAAAGACAAAGACAACACTATATTTACAGTGCACATTAATCATTATTATCACATTGTTACTGTTCAGGCTCACACATTACCCTGCTGATGTGCTTGCAAATATTTGTTTCTTTGCATGTCTTTATCAGTACTAAAGGAAGTCAAACTCACTAAACAAAGTAGGCACCAAGGCTCAACTTTCAGGAACTAAATGAGCCAGGAATAGATAAGTCTAATTTGAAACAGGATGACTCCTTTAGATTGATGTGAAAATACACCCATGATTAAAGTGATTTCCAACTTTGGAGACAGGCACAAAACTCAGACGACAGCTGGCCCTCGTCTGCTGACTAATTATCCATTTAGTCCAACTCCATCCAACTGCAGCATTGTGGTTTATCAGTGTAAACTGTATTTTTCACAGGAGTGTCAAAACATGCCTGGCAGCAACTTGAATTTCCACCGACAAATCAGAGTAGTACTGACTGTTACTACAATACCTGGGCCACACAAAGAGTTGAGGGCTCACATGGCACCTACAGTTGAAAGACTGTAATTCACTCATGGAAATAGTTCATGTAAAATACTTTATTGCTTAAAAAATGTGCAGATAATTTCTAAGCAGCAGAAAATCACATCTCCAATAATATCAATGTTGAGTTACATACATGAGCAGAGCACTGCATGAAATGTGTGTGTGTTTCTGTGCGTGCACATCTGTGTTTGATGTTTCTTTATCTTTCTTCATCTTTTGATTGCTTTAATTACAGACTTACTGTCAGTTTCCCACTCTGTGCGCAGGAAAACTAACTCTTAGGGCACATGAAAAGAAAACACACACACACACACACACACGTAAACACACACCTATGCCAGCTCCAGTCAGTCAGTAGGTTCTTTGATTCTCTGCCTGCCGGTGATCCGTCTTTCATCATCTCCTCTACCTGATCCCTTGTTCCCCTCATTAGCTCTGCTGGGGTAGAACATCTCTCTGTCTCTGTTTATTTTACAGTGGCTGTAGGTGGGAAGCCTAATCTTCAACCAGGAATCCGTCTGCATGTGTCTTATTGCTGCCCTCTATCTAACCTGCAATAATAAGATAGTAGAACCATGCAGTCCTTTCAACTAAAAAGTTAGAATTTATATGTTTCCTAAGTTGATAGAATGAATATGCTTGTGGATAATACAGAACCATGACAGACCATTAAAGAATGTACAAAACCCTTGAAATCAACAGTGGACAAGCCTTTTGGGAACTTCATGTAGTTACCAAACAAGAATACTGCCACTGCTCTAATATAAATGCCAGGTAAAACATTGATTTTCAGTCAAATAAATCCTCATTGGATCCGCATTGTTCATTTCTGTTTGTTTCCAGTTGTCAGCTTTGCAATAATAAACCATAGGTGTGCGTTTTCACCCTTTGTGGTGAGTTCTTAAATCAAACCTGAGGGCTCTTGGAGTCTTGAGGGGGGGGGGGGGATAATTCTAGTCATCTGATCAGCAGCTATAGTCATGACAGATGCAGGAATCTTCAAAGCGCAAATCCTCGTCAATCCGTTGGAAAAGTAAAGACTCAAGAATTTAAGCAGTTATTTCAACAGACGAAAGTTGCAGATCAACAAAAGCATTCACGCCTGCTTCTGGTAATGTGTATTTTCAACCTGCCAACACCGGAAGGCCATGATACCCATCACACCCCAGATACTAAATCCATCTGCACAGGTGCCCCGACCAACAACACGATCCCTCACCAGCTTCCCACTCGCCAATTAATTGTCTCACCAACCAAGCCAAACAAACCCCACAATTTAGTGTACAAGAGCTGTTCCTTTGAAGCACCAACCAGCCCACAACAATGTGTTTTAGCTTCAAAGCTCTTGTGTATTTTTGTGTCATCATATAAACTATGATTTTCAAGACCTCCCTCAGTATTTCCACTTTTCCACAATGTAAGAAATGATGTGCCAGATCTCCCACCACAGACTCTGTATAGAAGAAGTAGGTTCCCAGTACAGAGGATCCTATAGTAGACATAAATTAGAGCCCAAACCCCCAACTGCATTAAACCTGCTCCTTTAGGCTTACATGGTGAGGTTTCAACTGTTGATTTAGTATGGGTCTGCGCTGTGCATGGAGATATAATAATGGTGAGAGTAAAACCCATGATTGGAAAAGTTTTTTTCTTCTTCCGTGTATGTTGCTTTGCTGAGATTATTGCATGTAAATTAAAATATAATTAAATGCAGCCACCTCCTCATTTTACCAGGGACCTCCTGGAGGCCCTTCGGGGAGTCCTGAAGTTCCACTGCATTAGCCTATATTACTTGTTGGTTGTCTGTCCTGGTGACTGTGAGCTATGCAGCAGTGATTTGTGTAAATTGTCAGATTAAGCCTTTTGTTTGCTCTTTTAAAAACATCACTTTTAGCTGCACACACAATCAGTGCACATGCAGAACAACAGCATAGCCTGCCTGTATTTTATCAGTGGATCATTTATTTGTTCATTCCTGAACAGCTGTCAGGGTAAAATACAACTGATAGAGGTAAAAAGTCTTCTGAATATACTGTACTGTATACATCAATACTTCTTGTGCAGTGCTTTTAGTCATCTCAAACATTATCAGTACAATTAAGTGCAACACTATCTTTTCACTTGAGTACTTTAAAACGGAGGAAGACGTATTTGAGTGATGCCTCTTTGTACTTTTTCCAGAAGTCATAAAAAAACAAAAAATAAATGTCAGTATCCCTGTGGGGAGGAAGTTGACATTTTGCTTTTTTTAGATTTATCTCTTACTGGATTGCTAGATAATCACTATACTATCTACAGGTGTTACATTCCCATAGATAATTATTACAATCCTTTACATTATACAAAATGTAAAGGATTGTTGCACATGTTAGTGGTTCTGCTAAGGCAGTTTGGCCTCCATCAAACAGACCTGTCATAAATTCAAATTAGTAACCTAATGAGCTGAAAAAAACTTCACTTCCAAATGTAAACTCTTTCTAATATGTTTAGTAGAATTACTAAACTAAAGATGTTGTTAGCATTATTAAACATTCAACCCCAACAGGCCTCCTGAGCTCTATAAATTTCTTGGCGGGGGGAACTAATTATGCTGTGTGGATTGGAATAAACTGTAACATAAATCTCAACAATAACTTTCACGGAGAAAAAAAACACATGAATCCCTTCCCTTTCTATGACATCACTCCAAAATAAATAGGGTCATTGTGTGATTCTAGTACTGAGCAATATTAAGCGACAGAGCGGCAAGTAAATCAACAAATTATCTATTCACTTCATTCTAGCATGAGACGATCATGACTGCAGGCGCTGGCTTTGTTACTTTTTCTGCCTTCATCCCTTTAATCCTCAGAAACCATATTAACTTCTTTTGAAGATGAGTTACACTCCCTCCCCTGTTTCTTCTCAGTGTCTCCTTCGCCTTTCTACCTGTGAACATGAAAGATTCAATGGCAGCGGAGACGCGCTGTGCTGGGGGCTGCAGGGAGAGAGACAGAGAGAGAGAGACAGAGAGAGAGATAGAAAGAGGGAGAGAAAGAGAAGGGGGGTTGAGGCGGATTGATTTCCACCTCCAGCAGCTACAGTTCAAAGCCAGCCAGAAGACTTCAGAGGCTCTGCAGGACCCGGCATGTCCCCAGCCGGGCCAAGCTGCCTGTCTGCGGGCAGGACTTCCCCCAGGGGCCCCGGGGCCCGGGACAGTCAGGCGGCACCAAGAAAACAATTATACATACAGAAGAGAAAGGTGTGCAAGGTCACACACACTTTCTCAAACACACTGCCACAAATACAGTGTCATAGGCAAACTTCCCCAACGCATACACATACTCATACAGGACTGATATGGCTTATCAGTATTAAAATTATTTATCATCCAGAGGATAAAAACCCAAACGCTTTTGCTGCTGAATGTTTTTTTTACTTTTTTCACACTAATCCAAATTATTACTAGAGAATAAAGTTTACATCTGCAGCATGTTTGTAATTCAAAAATCACAACATCAAAAAGCAATCCAGACCTAAAGTGAGAATCTGGTGATGTGAGAAACAATCTCGTTTGTCTTCCACCTTGGGCTACAACCTTTGCACCAACACGCACAGTACCTTTCACAAACTTCACAATGTATTTGGGGATATGCCTGTTTCACGCAGACTGCATTTAAACATGTATTTCATGTAGATGAAATTCATGCCAATAATACTATTGGAAATATATTCATGCATAACTGATGCACTTGACAACAAACGTTATCTGTCTTTAGCCTAAGAGATGTATACTTTGACCAGTCGGAATCAGTCTGTCAAATAAATAAGATGCCAACTTTTGTTTTGACATGCATCAGCCGTGTTTCTGTTCAACCCTTACATTTTCTATGACAAAAAGAATGACACTTCATAAGTATTTGTTTAAGTAAAATTACAGTAAAGCACGTGTTTGTTTGCCATAATAAGATTGTCTCAGGAATTTCCCCCACGTCTTGCAGCAATCCGTCCATACATTCCTGAGAGTCTTACCTGCAGCTCAGAGAGGGGGGCACGCTGCTCTGGTTCCTCAGCGGCACTGCGAGCTCTGCTGGCGGGGCGATCAGTCCGTGGTGGTCGGTGATCAATACCTCGCGTGGTGTCGGATAAGCATCGCCAAGAGACTGGCTCTCTGCGAGTTTTTACTCCACTCAGTCCAAGTTGTGTCTCAGCCTCCACTTTAGTGCATGTCGGTGTGTCTGAAGGCTCCTCCTTGATGAGAAAAAAGTGAGAGGTTTTCTCCGCCCTGAATGAAAGACAGATTAACATGTCGCAGGTAGACCCTTGGCGATGAACGTGCTTCAGGCTACGACTCAACTCCGCCATCTAGTGCTTCAAGTCAAGTTTCTAAGGATTTATTGTCGGATGCGCAATAATTACAATTCGTTGGTAATGAAAATCTTAGATCTTAGGCTCTCTCCAACAATGCTCATTAAATATGTAAAAAGGAAAGTAAGTAAAATGTATTTCATTTATTTTATTTAACCTTTATCTGACTAAGAAGAAATCTCATTGAGATATTGTCACACGAACACAACACAGTTATAACATAGAACTATTTCCTAAAGTCATAAATATGTCAGGCAAAACATCTACATCCACATGTGTCTGTCTCCAAGTCATTTAGCATCCTTTTAAAAGCGACCAATAAGACCAGCGCATTAAATATCAAGGTTTTAAAAGAGACAAATAATCTAAGACATAAAATAGTGCATATATACAGTATACAGAGATGTAAACAGGTGTAAAAGTAGAAAGGTAAAGTGGCAATGTAAAGTCAGAACAACCAAGATGAACACAAGTCAGCTACTTTGCACTTACTGTATACCTCTATAATAATATATGCTAAATACATTTTATTGAACATATGGGCACTGATCCATATCGCCAAAGGTTACGTTTTAAACGTGTTATTATTGTATTGTTAACTCAAAATAGCACTAATTCTAGGACATGTATACACTAAAACTAATATTATTTTTTATATTGTGTTATCTCTGGTGTGTGTTTATATAGGCTACATGCAGCCTTACATCTAAGTGCTGCAACTAACTCATATTTTCAGTATAACATTTTTTGCCAAATATGTTCTCAGTTAATTGATTAATAGTTTGTCACAAGTTTCTAGGTTCAAATTGACATCTTCAAAATTGCTCATTCGTTTAGTCAAACAGTTTAAAATCCAAAGATGTAAATTTAGCTGTCATTAAAGACAAATAAAAGCAGCGAAACCTCAATGAAGTTTTATAAATGATGAATGTAGTTTTTGCAATGCATATTATAATAACACCCTTTAACATATACCTTTACAGGCACATTACTAAAACTGCTATACAATTATTATTACCGTCGCTATTACCTACTCAATACTTCATCCATCACCACCGCTATGATTTCAACTTCTACTGTTAATACTACTACAATTTCACTTCACTTAACTTGAATTGCCACACGACTAACATTAGTGCCATTTGTTCTGGTACAGCATGCAGGCTCCGTATCAGCAGCACAACATAAAGGCAGACATATAACATCTATAAATAATAACCACAAAAATCATAGACGGACAGAGAAAAAGTTGAATTTAGACTAGTTTACATAGAGCCAACCCACAAACACCTTGTTGATAAAAATGTCTTTGAAACAGAAGCTATAAATTAGTTGAGAGTGTGTGTGTTTGTGGTTGTGTGAAGTGGATGACTGGTGCCTGTGGTCTGAGTTGGACTAAAGCTTGGACTTTAGTCTTCCTCTTCTCCTCCCCTTTTCTGCCGCTTCTCTTTTTCTCAGCCACAGGAAGGGTGAGATAAAAGAGGTGCTTTGAAAACACTGGGAGTCTTGTAATTACTCACTCTCCCTCTCTGTCTCTGTCTTACCCCTCTGTCCCTGTTTTTCTTTTTCTCTGTATCTCCGAATCCTTCTTCCTTTCTGGTCACTTACTCTTTTTTCTTCCACTTTATCAGTCCCTCTCTCAGTCTGTTTCCCTTTTTCTTCAACCTCTTCTCTCTTTTCTTTCTTCTCTCTGTCTCTATGTCTCCCTCCTTTGAAAAGCTCATTGATGTCGATCCAGGGGCTTCCTGACTGAAAAGGAGGATGAGAGGAGAAGAGATTAGATGAGAAGAGAGGATAAAGAGAGGATGAGGAGAGGATAACAAGAAGAATGGTGAGTTCTGCTGAGAGAATGATGGCTGCTCTGTCACAAGCCGGACAAAAACACATATTAAGCAAAACCTGTATTTACGATGATGGATGGTGTAACAAAAAACATATGCAACTGACTCTGCATAAGGTGCAATGGGGTATAACAAGATATGCTATGTTGAGATAATGGGACGTATATAATAGATGAGACAATACAATGGGACAAGCTGAGAGAGAAAAAAGATTTAAACAAGATCAGATACAATGTAAGGGATTATTTGATACGGCAACAACATAACATGGTATAGGATTACAACCTTTACATACTGCATGATCCCTGTGGGAAAATGGAGTTCTTGCAGTAATAAATAGGATGCAGCAAAGACACCATATATATGAATACATAGTGCCTTTGCTATTTTATATTATACATGTTACATGTGCCTCTGTGTGTGTGTCTTGTTTTTTCTCTCCCTCTTTGTCGCTCGTTCTGCACTCTTCCCTCTGCCTGTTGCACACCTGAGTGTAAGCAGTGCTCAGGTTGAGTGGGGGAGGTGATAAGAAGGCAGAGAGTGAAGGGACGGGGAACATGGAGAGAACACCAGCAGCTAGTGAGGTTTGTGTTTCCCAACGTGCATGGACACTTAAGTGCTTGAGTTTTGTTATTTTAGATTATTGTGTTACTTTGGCCTGGAGATTACTGGTAGTTCAGTTATTTGTATAGTTTGTTTGTTCTAGGATTAGGTCACCCTTTTTTAAGTAAATTAGGGGGAGACGTGGGGAGCCACGGCCTATTGCGAGGTTGGTCCAGCATCTTCCCATCTTTTTTCTTTTTGGCTGGGTTCCAGTTCCTTTTGTTTCTCTTTGTTTGCTACTTTCGGGAATATTTTTGCATTATTTAATAAAGCTTGTTGGTTAATTGTTAAACTTGTGTTTGGCATCTTTTTATATGTTGCATCCTCCAATCCCTTTTGTCCTTGGTTTGTTCCTTTAAATGGAGGCCGTAACATACATACATACATACATACATACATACATACATACATACATACATACATGCATACATACATGTATGTCTTCCGAATTATTCTTTCTCGCTAAGCATAATATGGAGGAATGTGACTTAAATTTATTGCATTTCTAGTTTACTCAATATATTGACTTCCTGTTTTATTTATTTATGAGTCTGCTTTTATGACATTGTGCTAAACAGATAAGGTTTGGAGTTATGAATGTGTGGTCCACGAGTCAATTCAATCATCAGTAGGCTATATTTTGAGTCTCTACAAAGTCTTAAAGTCAACATGCATTAAACTTGGAGATCAGAGTTTTAAAGATTCAGTATAGTACAGCAGCTGCCACAGCCCCCCCATCAGCACCACATCAAAGTACTGTAGCTCACAGAAGATAGCAGTCAGTGGAGGCCTAATTTGCTGCTTGGTATAATGAAGTTAGGGTTACTTCAATTTGCAGCAAAAAAAACATTAAAAGGAAACTTCCCAATGCATTTTATGTGCCCCAAGGGAGCCTGAACTCTGACAGAAAAAAATTGAAAATATGTTCTAACTGTTTTGAACTTTAAAAGGATGAAATCAATGCAATACAGAAAAAAGAAAAAGTTCCATAGCTGAATCCATCGTACATGGAAAAGTGTACTTTTGAACCACAAAAAATACATAATGTTACATCGCAGAAATATTTTTTATGGTACACTAATGCTGTACAAATGAACCTACCACAGACTCTGTGACCTTGGTAGCACCCATGTTAGTATCCCCACCATGCACATTGTCTGTGAGAACGCACTCACATGCTCTTCAACAAGGAAGCAAAGAGGCAGTTGCCATGGTAACTGCCGTGTCAGCTAACCTACTTTTGCATGAATGAAGGACATTGGTCGGTAGGAGAAAAGTGCATGGTATAGGTATAGAGAAGATTCACAGACACACACACTACATATTCATTATATTTGATCGTCTCAGGCAAACAAGATTGATTTTCATCTCTGCAGAGCAGTCCATGGGAGAAAGATTGTTTGCAGAGAAAGAATGAAAAGATTGAGAACCATCATTTAAAGACGAAGATCATGGAATATAGGAATATATGAAACGTTGGTGAACCCTAAAGAAAAATGAGGTTGATGCAGATGAAAATAGAATATATATATTGAATGCAGTGTCAGGTCAACTCAAGTTTAGTTTCATAGCTCATCATCACAAGAATTTCCCAAGGGACAACATTCAATTACAAAATAGTTACGTTGTTTGCAAATAAAGCAGTACAGGATGCAGCAAAATAAAATACAGGGCATGAAGCACTGGAAGCCTATTGGAAACACATAAGAGGTCTAACTACCTTAGCTAAAGCCTTAAGCAAACTGGGCACCACTTGCTGACCCTCTATCCAAAAAAATGAACCACCCGTTCAAATAGCTATGAGAATGCATTGAAATTTTATGGTGGAAAACTGCCTTTACAAGGACTGCTTAGCATGCCATAATGTGCTGGTTGGTGCACGCATTCACATAATGTAGACATGTTTTAAAAAAGGCCTATAATAAAACTGGTAATTGCATAATCTCTGAGTGAATCATTATAACAACTGAATAATGACAGCCTTTACAGCATGTGGTGTGCATGTATCATTATTGAAGAAATTTGTCAATCTTAGGGACATCTGACAGAGCTGTATCTCCAAAATGCTAATTACCATCCATAATTGACCCACCTACTGTTTAAACGGCATCCACCTTTTGTGTGTTATTGACAGCACGGTGTCCTACAAGGAGCACTGACTATGCTGCTGTAATGGATTGAGGGGATTTTCATCCAATAATCATTTTTCTTCGCCTCTCCCTGTAGTACCCCTCTAATTCTGAATCATTGGCTGCGGAGAATTTTATTAAGCAGATGAAACACGCTGGCCATGTGAGATGAGTGGGTATGATAAGAGAGAGAGAGATACACCATGAATTTAGGCTTGTTTCCAGCACTTCTGGGCCTCTGCGTTAGTGAGGCATTCAAAATCAGGGCTTGACAACAACAACACACACGTTTTTAGGGGCTGAATTGCTGTATTGAGATGTTCTGCAGCCATTGGGAAACCTTTAAAAAATGGCAGGTCTCTGTAAATGAAATGTAAGGGAACTTTTGTCTCATAGCTGAGCTGAAAAGCACAAAACGTCTCCAAGTCATTTCTGCTGCAAACGACTTGACCTTCTTTTGATTGTAGTAGATTTTGTTTTCTTCCAGTTGTGAGTACAAGCTCCTTCTACGTCTTGTTTTCTTTGGATTTTGGGGCCTACTACTGGGGCCTACTGTGACCTGTCATTTAGCATTTTAAGCAACTAGAAAATGTTTAATTCAAGCTGATTTGATTTGTGTAGCTTTATACCACATATGATTGTATACAAGGACTGCAGGAGTAAATTAGTGAGTTCTTCAGTCTAGATTTGGTTTAATGACTTGGCCAGATTTCATTATTTTACATTTACTTCAACTGTCATCTGAACCATCAACCAGTCTTGATAAGTATTTACATACAAAATAGCACAATAATGTAATTATAAAATAAAATAACAAAACCTTTGCAATACTGTGACTTAGGTCTTTGTTGTGAAATGAAATACAGCATACAACATTTTCAGTTTCTGGCTTTTCAGTGTAAATGCTGTGGGTTGCACACCACACCACAAACACAAACACACACACACACACACACACACACACACACTCCCTTTTTTCAATGTATGTCTCAGCAGTCCACCCTCTTCTTTTCATCGTGGGTGGTAAATAGTAGGCCCACTTCTCACCCAGGAAGGCGTCATATAGCGTCACATACACACACACACACACACACACACAAACACACACACACACACATACACACAAACGTACACATACATTTGGCTCAATCACTCCTTACCCCTCTAGGGCTAAATGTAAGAGTAGAGCAGGTCTGAACAGGTGGGCAGGCAAAGCAAGCCTGCAGTCACGGCTGAGAAACAACGCATGCACGCACGCATGCACACGCACACACACATACACACAAAAACACACACACACACACACACACACACACACACACACTTCCTTGTCCTTTAGGTATGTTGTGTTCATCACATCACATGACATGACTGTATTTACGCTAAGGTTTGTACTTTTATCCAACAATTGTCCCATTTAATTGAAAAAGGTCCTGCATGTCATCTATTAATATATTATATATGGCTGCTAATGTTATATCTGGTAATTACAACACAAAGCTCAGAGTCTATGCAAGAAATTATCCAATAATATCCCTCACATTACACTCTACCTGATAATACGTTGTAATGGTATATTTTGTTTAGTATGGTCTCATTTGACTACACTAATCCTATATAATCCCTTCAAGAACAAGAACAAGTACTGTATTTTTAAATAATACTAATAATTTTAGGAATAGTCATGTGTCTTGTAGTCTTTCTAGTCTATCGCCTGTAATGGAATATTAAATAGCATTTTATGTTAAAATGTATGATAACCTTTTTGGAGATCTCAATTGTTTAACCCAGGAGAAACAAAAGATTAGCTGATGTCCACCAGGCGTCGCCAAAAAACAATTTTTCCAAAAGCCCAGTTTTTCAGCTGGATAATTACAGAGGTAATGAAAATGAAGTACGCCTGTCAGCTGTGTATCACGCGGTGAGACAGACACCACAATACATTGAGTCAGTTGAAGTTTAATGTACATGAATAGAATGCAAAGAAAACAGAGCAAGATAACCTGAAATCTGTTCTGAAGCACAAACTTGGGTCACAGCGTCTTCATAATGTCATTGAAAATACTGTACGTCATAGCTGAGGCTCGAGTTTGTCTTTGTGAGTAGGTGAGATGACAGAAAACCTTTTAGGAACCTCTTGGGTTTGTTAGAAATGGTGTTTCTTTTTTAACCTGTCTCTGTGTTTGTGGGGTCTCTCGCTCTCTTTCTCCCAGTCTGTATCAATCTGTCTCTAGTGCGTGAACGCGCGCCGCAGTTCTGATCGTCGCGCGGAACATGATGATGAGAGCGTGACCTCACCGCTTTCTGCACAGCTGCTGGAGAGAGGGGGGAGACACAGAGAAACAGAGCAAGCAACAGAAACACGTTGAGGGAGACAGAGAGAGAGAGGTACAGGGGAGAACATTCACAACACTGTTGTAACTACGCTGTTCACGCGGGGACTCTGTCGCGGGTCGTCCGTTGGCTGCTTCCCGCTGGTCCGCCTCCCAGAATGTTCTGTGCCCCAGGTTCATTTCTACGGTACACGAACCAGTCGCCGCGGCTTCCCCACGGACACTGAAGCCCAGATGCTCACCCTCTCCGCCGACATGGACGATTCTTCGTCTCTGCTGGATCTACTGGAGTGCTCGGTGTGCCTGGAGCGCCTGGACACCACGGCCAGGGTGCTGCCGTGCCAGCATACCTTCTGCCGCCGCTGCCTCGAAAACATTGTCAGCTCCCGGAACGAGCTCCGCTGCCCGGAGTGCCGCATCCTGGTGGACTGCGGGGTGGACGACTTGCCGGCTAACATCCTTCTGGTTCGCCTCCTGGACGGTATTAAGCAGCGGCCCCAGCGAGGGAGCGGAGGAGGAGTAGGCGGCAGGCAGTCACTGACTGGGGGCTCGCTGCAGGGCTACGCAGCCGGGATATCCGCTTCTCCCCCGGGCAGTGCGAACAGAGAGCTGCCCGTAGCCATCAGGAGCTCCCCTGTCAAGGTTGGTTACTTTCCCACCATCCATATGTACCCAAACAATGTTTAAATATCAGTGTCACACATTTATGAATCCTTATTCATAAAACATACACTTCCATTAAGACTTAACAGTTTGCAAAAAGTCAAAAGCCCCTTTTCAATTCGGCATCCACAAAACATTAACAACTTTAAGATTGGTTCTCAGTGCACGCTGCTGCCCAGTTTAGCAGTTGCATTTGGTGGAAGAAGATTTTGTCAATTGTTCAGACCAATTCCTCATTGTTTATCTCCGATGTTTGCTGGAAATTGGGAACAGTGTGTTCAGCTGTGATATCCAGCTGTTGTGTGGTTATATAGATGCAAATTGATAGACTGCTCTAAATATTCACGCAGTGAAACTGATTGCAGCGTAGATTGTTTGATAACAAGGGAGAGGAACAGACTTGGTAGCAGAGACCAAGTTATGGAACATGGAAACGGAGAAATAGAAAACAGCAGAGGTGCACATCTGTAGTTTTGTCATAGCTGATGACACATATATCCATTGACTGATGCATGTGGTCTATTGCCTGCGTTATTATCACCAGTTGTGCCTGTGATATTGCCTGATGTGACACTACTTTGGTATCATAATGAGGGTCTCATTCCTGTGATACCACTGAGATATAATTAATCTGAACTGAGTGATTGAGAGAGAGAATAAGAGCTACAGAGGGACAGGGTCACCTGTCTGTGATACCGTTGTTGCCATAGTCCTGGTGGGCCCTTTGCCCACAGACTGCAGCAGTGGGGTATTTCATAACCCAAGCCCAATGGGAGAGAAGTGCTGATCCTTGTTTACTTGCTAGGCAGTGCATCCTATGCCTTGTCTCATGGCTGTGATGTAAGATGTGTTGAAGAATGTGCCTGTAATGTGGCAATTAGACAAGAAATGTAATAGCATCAGCACTGTGCAGGAAGAAATGTTGGTTGTGACTTTGCCTCCAATTGGAATCTAGGATCTTTCACACAAATCTTGCAAAAATGTCAGGCAGTTGTGGTGAGATAGAAAGGCCTAATTCTGTTGCAGTTTAATTTACTAGAAGCTTTGGTATTATGAGGTGCAAAATCTAGGGCTGCAATTTACAACTTTTATTTTTAATTAAATATAAGATACCTTTCAAATGTTTTTTTTCCAGTTCATTAATTCAATTTTTCAAAGTGTTTAATGTTAAATTCACACATAGACAGGTGCAGACAGATGGTCCATGAACATATAGGCAAAGCCTATGTTATGAAATGTCAAATTATTTTTGTCTGATAGCAGCTAAGAAATCTTCACATATTCAATACACAGTCATGTGAAACACAGCAATGCAAGCAGCTCCTCACACTTGAGGAGGTGTCAGTATAAAGCATAAAGAAACACTGGGTTCATGTGAAAAAAACGACCATGACCTCACCTCACTGCCAGCTTTTCTTTAAAGGCAGACATGATTTCCAGACTCAATACTTCATGTTGTAACTTGTTAAGACGGATGTACTGTATTTGTCTAAGGTGAGATTTCTCAGCGTGCATGAGGGTGGCCGTGGGTAGGTGTGTTCATGTTTACCCTCTGCAGCTTTTTCTCTGGGTTTAGCGATGTGACCATAAGAGGGATGCAATGAACATTCAAGCTAACAAAAGCATTGCCCCCCCCCACTCAGTACAACAAGACTTAACAGGCAAGATAGCCATTGATTGAGGCAGTGAAGCGCTTTTGTGTGAGGAAGTGCAGCAGCAGTGAGTGAGCAGTCAGTCATTCATGGCGATGAACAGGAATCCAAACCCTCAGTGACATTTCCACTAACACTTAGCACTACATTTCAATTCCCTCAATAAATTCTATCGGTCCCTACAGAGCAATTTTAATATCTGGTACATGAAGGAAAAAACGAAACATACAAAAAAGACAATATGGGTTTTTAATTTGTAGACAAATTCTTATTATAATTTTCTATAGAGCCTACGGATTGTCTTAATTTGACTAACAGTTTAAAATCCAAGGGGATTCACTTCACAGTGTCTTGAAACAGAGAAAAGCAGCTGGTCCTCCACAGGAAAAGCTGAAACCAAACAAATGATATACGAATTGTATATGACATAATGGACTATTAGAAAATGACAGTAGAAGTTGTGTGAATAGTGTGACTGAAAGAGTGTTAACCTTACATAGAGTGAATGCATGCATGTGATCACATGCACAGTCACACATACACAAAAATATACGCAGTGCACACTTACGTCTTAGTGGCGTCCAGTCTGTTTGTTTTAAGAGCCCATGTGGAGAACATTTCACTGTGTACTGTAGCCTTTATTACACACACACACACACACACACACACACACACACCTATAGCCCATTATCCTCTTCAATCCCCTGCAGTCACTTTGCCCAAGTTTCCTCGAGGCTCCCCTTGGGACCGAGGCTGTGTGATGAAAGTGTGAATCGATGTCCTCTAACAGTGGGGTGCGTGTGTATTACCCTGCACACAAAGCAGGGTTCTTGCAAAGGGAGACAAATCAGATTTTGAGTGACACACTAATGCAGTACCACCACACACACACGCACACACAGTTATTGAAGGAGTCACACGGGTCAAACACAACACTCTACATCATTTGTTAAGGGTTGTAAATGAAAATGAATTTGTTGCTATTGAAATAAGAGAGGCAGACATGCTGGAAGCCCTTGCTGTTTGCGCTCTCTGAGCCTTTGTTGCCAATCTTCTGCTTTCAACCAAAACAAGTAACTTTTTTTGCCAAGCACCGTGTGAAGTTAACTTCTCAGAAACAGACAATTTGCTGGTCAACTAAAATACCTGCATAGAATAATGTTAACACAAATAATAGTATCCATTTTCTCAGGAATATTTCATTATACCTATTTAGTGTTATTTTCTGTGTTAAATCTGGCACAGAGTCAAAGCTTCAAGTGTTTTATTGCTTGTTTTGTAGATTTCTACGTCTTGGTTTTTGCTCTTTTACCCCAAAGCAGAACTGTTGAGCCTGTTTGCAGCTGATGACGTTGACTAGTCCCTCCTATCAGCTGCAGTGCTGTACATCATCTGTTGCAGAGATGACTCGCTACATGCTCCCCCGTTTACAGATAATAGTGTGAAGACACACAGTGTGCAAACAAAAGAGGTGTTTAAACAATATAACAGTGCCATGTAAACTAAATAATGGTTCTGCAATATACTTGTGAGAAATGTAGTGTTTTTTTTTATTTGGATTAGGGCAATATGTTTATTAGGCACCAGTCTCAGTTTAGTCTGTTAGCCAAACAAAATGATGTGGCTTGAACTCATGCTGAGTCTCTGTCGTGGCACTTTTTTGGTATTATTATTGTATTGTAAATTATGATTTGATTGCAATGCTGATCAGTTGTGGTATTTATCCAATCCTCTGATTCATGGCATATGAGCATGAAAATAAACTAAATGGCAGAATGTTGATTGCTAAACCTTATTTGGCTGCTAGTCATTTGTCATGGTGCAGTAGAGTTATACGTTCAGTCCTGTTGGTCTGTTTGTTTGTTAGCTGGATATCACAAAAATGTGTGATCAGATTTCAATTTATTTATTTTATTTGTGAAATCTTAGGCCTTTGTCCATAGTTATTGACACACAGAAATATGGCACATGTATGCCGTGGTTGTCTATTTTGTGTATTTGACTGCATGCATTGATTCAATCAAAACATATTTAAAACATGTTCATCATTGACATAACACATTTGGAGAATTATGCAGCCTTGGTGGAGGTATATACTCTTTAAAGTGAGTTTCCTTGCTGCTTTAATTGAGGTTCTGTCATCCTGCACATTTCTTGCCCAGTCACAGCCTTAAGCAATTAGAACAAGTATTCATAGAAACAGTTTACACCGTTATTGTCTCATTTTTTCACAGAACAGCATGAGTCTTTTGTGGTGTTTTGCTTTGATTGGATCAGTTGTCAGTAAAGTGCAAAGTTTTAAACAAGCAATATTTAAGACTGCCCAAATTAAAAATGTTATTATATCCATACCCAGCAAGGTCACTTGTGGATGACCATCAGAAACCTATTGCAATCTGGTGTTTACACTCCACCTGTCCAGTTCCCATCAAAGCAGTGTGGTATAAGGATCCCAACCCTTGATCTTCTCACCTACCTGTATTTACCTGGGTTTCACTGTGGTGACGCCCAAGGTTACCATGGTAACTACAGCTGCAACGACCCCATCTGCTTTCATCTCTAGAGTGAGACGTGCCCTGTCATTCCTACATAGTATGTTTGTGTGTGCATGTAAGTATTAGGTGGGGGTTCCAAAAAGGAAATGGTCTGCTACCAATCCCTGTAATAATCCTTTGAACCTGTGTCTTTGTGTTATATTGTCATAAGGGCACACAGACCCACACACGCATGCACGCACACACTCTCTCTCTCTCTCTCTCTCTCTCTCTCTCTCTTCCTGCACGCTCTACAGCTCCATTAATATTTTATCTTGATATCGCCCACACCTTTACAATAACACAGTGTGAGAAAGCCTTATTTTGCTATGTTTCTTCTCACACACAAACACACGCTGGTGCACAGACATGCATGCACATTCATTCACATTCATTAGTGTTATAAACCGCCCATCTGTAGCAGTAAACAACAAGCTCTCAGTCATTACCTAGATATTACCCTCTCACGTCATCAATACTAAACGAAGGCCTGACACTGTACACACACACACACATACACACACACACACACACACACACACAGAGTTCATCTTCTCAAGTCTGAGAATATTTTTCTTTATCTCTCTCTCATTTCTCCCTCTCTTTGTGTGTGTGTGTGTGTGTGTGTGTGTGTGTTTGTCTATGTGTGTGTCATCACGTCATCAATACTAAATGAAGACCTGACACTGTACATGCACACACACACACACACACACACAGAGTTCATCTTCTCAAGTCTGAGAATATTTTTCTTTATCTCTCTCTCATTTCTCCCTCTCTTTGTGTGTGTGTGTGTGTGTGTGTGTATGTTTGTCTATGTGTGTGTGCGTGCGTGTGCGTGTGCAAGCCCAGATTGTTAAATGAAAACACAAATGCACAAACATCCATTTCCTCTGTCGCTCTTTTACTCATTCTTTCTCATCTTCTTCTTGCTTTTTCTCTGATGTTTGTGTGAAGAGAACTTAATTAATTTCAGTGTTACCACATAATGATGCTTCCCTCCACACACACACACACACACACACACACACACACACATATATGCACACATAAACACACGCACACACACACACACACACACACACATAGAAACAAACACACACGTGCGAGCCCCGCCATTTAAGGAGTAGTTAAAACTAGCTGACTACGCTCTGCATCCCTCGGCTCTCTTGGGAAATATGCTGTTTTGTGTGTGTGCACGAGTTTGTGTATGCAGACAAATAGTAGGCCTAAGCGTCCTTGTATTTTTGTTTACCAGTTATACTTTCCCTAGAAGACACAGCACACAAATGTATTATGAATGCTTTGCAAGGAAGCTGCCCATGGTCAGCATTCAACATTTTATCTTTCAAACTGTTTTGATTGCCAAAATTCACATTTCAGTTGTGTTATGTTGCCTCTGAATTTTGTGCTTTAAAAAGCATCTTAAATTGCATTTATTCGCTTCGTTGAAATACAGGGCGGTACTAAAGATATTGTATGAACAGGAATTATTCAACCAACTTGTCAGTAGATTCACTGGCAACAGGTGTATTTTATGTAGAAAACAGATGATGTTAGCAACAGCTAGGCCAAATATGATTAAGGTCATTTTGCTTATTTTACTGATTTAAAAGCCTGGTAATATCAGCTTGTGGTAAAACTAGACCTGTGTATTGCAAGTTGTGGATCTAGTGGAATATTATCCAAGAAACATCAAATTACTTGCTTCTAGCCCCACTAATCTTGAATCAAAATCAAAAGACAGCTCTGGCTATGTATTGATAAGATAATGTGATAATGCAGCAATGCCAAAATGAGCAAGCCTCCTTCTTCTTCTTTTTGGCAGAAGGGTGATCAATCCGTCCACTCGAAATTGTGCCGTCATCTGACCAGCTAATATGTCCCTAGTATGTCTTCTTCTTTCTTTTTTTTATTACATATCAGTGTTCCTCCACTACTTGTGTCCATGTTGCCCTGAAGCTGGGTGATGTCATCTTGCATCCGTCTCATCCTTGGCCCTTTATCATCCTGCTCAGATATGGAGATGGAAGGAGGTGGGTCAGATGTTGGATTGATGAATGTAGGCAGGATGGCGGTCGAGGGCAGCTTATAGCTCCGGTGATGGTGTAATGAGATGAGTGTGTGTGTGTGTGTGTGTGTGTGTATTGTTTAGTTTGTGGGGTTGATGTGTAATGGGTGCTAAAGCCTAAACAAGCTTTGGCGCTTGACTGCCATTCCCTCGGGTGTATGGGTGGAATCCCTTCAATCCCATCCCCCAGTTGCACTAATACACACATGGGCACACACACACATTAGGTTAAGGGTTAACCCCCCCACACCTCGTCCTATTGTTACTATGGAGATGAGGGTGAGATGTCACTGGCCACTAGTTAAGCCAATACATTTCAGACAGAGACATGGTGGCATATTTTAGGGTTGAAATTGAAACATGGAACCATGAACATGCAATGACAACATTTAGATTTGTCATCACATTTTAGATATTTAAAGTTACACAGAAATTCATATTCATCATTTAGATCCGTGGTGTTTGTTTTGACTTGTGTACTTATTTGGTAAACATTACAATTACGCAAAGGAAGGAATGTAAGTGTTATTATTTTTCTGCAGTTAGAGCAGCCCCTATGCCATGAATATTTGGTACTGACTGACAACATCTGTACATGCAATGTGATTGGTCACTAAAAGACAATGAAAATATCACTTTGATTCTAACAGCCATACAGGCAGATAACAAGCTTGGGGCCGACTGTTAGCTGCTGCCACATAACATCTAGTGTGCAATACAAACAGCACAATAGGTCTTCTCAAATGTCTCTAAGGGTAGATATGCAATAGTATGTGGACAATGAAAAAGGCAAAGAAACAGCTTGTGTCAATATTCATATATATACAGGGCTATGATGTACTCCAGTTGGTAGCGCACCACAGAAATTACGCGTCTCATTAAGTGTATATTTCCAAACACAAAAAGAGGAGAATTCAAATTCACGCTTGAGTTCAAGTGAGTGAAAGAGAGATTTTACATGTCTACACTCCTCGTTAACAGCGACTGAATGAGGGGCAACAGTAGAAATAGCTTCACGTTGTAGGTCACCAATGTTACCAACTAACATCAATGTTTTTTGAAATAAGCAGTTTTTTGGACAACAGAGGCAGCAATGACGCGTGTCATGTTGTGTGAAGCAACTTTAGAATTAGTGTGCCATCTAGAATCCTGTCATATGTGGGTGGGCATTCATGTGCCACTTCCTGGTGGGGAAGTCACAGCTTCTGCACTGGCATCCCATGACATGTTTTCCGGCTAATGAAACCAGTAAACATTCAGACCAAACCAGAGTTTACCCCCTGATACCATCTGGGACTGTCAGTGTGTAAAATGACCCCAAGCTGGTTTAGACAGGTTTTCTGCAATGTAGGAAAAGTCTTTGAGCCATAGCGTGTGACTCCAGATAGTTTTACTTTGGTGTTGAGAGTCTGCTGACTCCTCCAGCAGCATGCAGCGTAATGTGTCTGTCTGTTGTAATAACAGATGAGGTTCCACTGGTGATGTGCTTGAAGAAGTGGAACGGTTCTCTTGGGGGACGAGCTTCATGGAAACACACTGTGGTTACTCCAGGTGTCAGGCAGTGCAGGTGTGTGTATGCCTGTGTGTTAATACTCCACAGTTCCTTCCTGTCTTGCCTCAGAAATGCCTCCTGCACTTCCTCCTCATCTTTTTCTGTAATGGAGAGATGTTGAAATGCACCCACCACCCACTTTAGACTTGGCAGGAAACAGAGTCTTGGCGAGAGTAGAGAAGAGAGATCAGTGTACATACACACACAGTCACAGAAACATACACAGATACGCACACATCTGAAGAGAATTTGGAAACATGGCAGCAAATTCAGGTCTTCCTCTTCATCGACCTGCTGTTCATTCTCACAGCACTCAACTTCAGTTCATCACCTGCAGTGTTTATGGATCTTTGTGAAGTCATTCCTTTCCCCTCTTTTTTTTGCCCGGAGGACTGAATGAACTTTCTGACGTAGTTCAGTCCCTCTTGGAGGATCTTTTCTGTAAATTTAACATTAATTTGTGTTTCTCACATACTGTACGATGTATTATATCATTGAAATTCTTGAAATAATTCAAAGATTAGTTCTGAATCACATACTAGTCTTATCGGCTAGGTGTTAAAATACCTTTAATATGATGTAAACAAAAACATACCAAGCAACATCTATAATAGGAGCAGGAACATGACAACATCATAGGAATATTATTGCAGTGTTAGTGTTACCATATGGCCACCATAAAGTCACTAATGAGTATGACTCATAACACATTGTGACTATGGGAACATTGTAATGTTTTATTTCCACTGAGGATAAATGGGACATTTGTCTGATATGTGTGCTGCTTGCATATTAATTTTTGGGGTCAGATAAGACCCGTTCAGGTTATTTAGGGACACACTCTGATCCACAGTATTCATGGCTGCCGGACAACTGTGATCAGCTTTCCACTCTGACGTCTGTGTCCAAACATCCACTCCTGGCTGTGTGTGTGCATGCACACGTTTGTGTGTGTGTGTGTGTGTGTGTGTGTGTTGGCATGGTGTTTGGGGGTGGTGGTTTGTATGGACTTAGAAATTAATGTGTTATGTACTGTGGGAATAAATCATGTGCATATGTGTGTTGTTTGGCTGTTTTATGAATAATTTCTCATCCTTTATGATCCTGGACTTAAGGTTTTACAATGAGGTTGGTGTGTGTGTGTGTGTGTGTGTGTGTGTGTGTGTGTGTGTGTGTGTGTGTATGTGTGTGTCTGTGTGTGTCTGTGTGTGTGTGTGTGTGTGTGTGTGTGTGTGTGTGTGTGTGTGTTTAACGGGTGTGTAGCGGGTTATGGTAGTTTGTTGGAAGGAAAGGTAGTTTGCAAGAAATTTTGGAAGGCAGTTATGTAGTACATTTTTGGCTTGGGGTCTGGCGAATATGTGTGTGTATAGGGGGGATCTGGCAGTTTACTTCCTCCAAGACAGGGTTTATGTAAGCACTGCGAAGCAAGGTCATATACCACCCTCCGTCCGGCTGTGTTCTGTTTAAACTGGGAACAATGGAACCACTGGGACAATCAAACTCCTCTGCTCTTAAATGTGAAAAGCCACTAAATCTCTGACCTCAGACCTGTTTATTCTTGCTCTTAAGTGTGACCATAAGAAACCAAGACAACGAGGGAAAAAAGGGAATGAGGGAGAGAGAGACAGAGAGAGAGAGAAAGCGAGAAGATGAGACATACCAACAGAGGCATGTTGTCATGGTAACATGCACAGACCAGTCTGGAGCTCATCAGTATTAAATAATTCTATACTTGACAAAAGAGGAAGGGGTTGATGTTTAGCAAAATGTTTGTGCTTGTAAAAGTGAAGTTTTCCCGACATCCTGTGTTCCGGATAACAAAATGGAATGGGGAATTTGTTCCATGTTGTATAGGAATTTCAGAAACAAATGGGTCACTAGTATAAAATACACTGTAAAGGCTAGTACAGGCTGCCGGTGTCCTTGGCGATGGTCTTGTTTGTTTACAGTTATTGCAAATAATCAAATGTCACACCTGATGTGGTTATGATTTGTAGACACATGACACAATATTACAATGGTTAAAGATGACTGTAATCTTGAACATTTGAATTACAAGTTAGTAATATGGTAATAACCAGAAGATGCCAAAAGGCAAAAAGGCCAAACATCTATTTTTTGGGTAGACTGTGTGAATTTTTCTCTTAAAGAACAAATCCACTCTTGCTATGTAAGCAACTGGTTTGAGCCCTTTTTCTATGTATCCCAGAGCCATTCATGTCCAGAGACAGCTTGCCACTTACTTCCTCAGGGAGCCTGTATGTGCCCGTACCAGTATGCAAGAGAGTGTGTGTGAGCGTCTCAATAGGAAAAGAGAAGCCCAATGTGAGGATAAAGTGTGTTTTGCTGGTTCTTAGTGTAAGGTGCTTATCACAACCACCTGCTGATAACAATTTATAGTCAACTGCATACAGCGTAGGCGTTACATTTGCCAGTACAATACACCAGTGGTTCCCAACATTTCTCACATTAAGGACCCCTACACTGACACTAATTGGACCACGGACCCCCATTTAATAAGATTTTGTCCCAGGGAGCCTGATCTGACAGGTGTTATGCTTTTAGAATCAGAATCAGAATCAGAATCAGCTTTATTTGCCAGGTACAAGGACACATACAAGGAATTTTTCTTTGGAGCATCGTTGCTCACAATGTGCCTACACATACAAAAACAACCAAAACAAAATATTCACACTAATATATACACAATATATACATACTGTAAACAGAAACAATATAAAGGCATGAGTGCAATGAAGAGTTCAATAAAAATGATTTAAATATTACAGAAAGTGTATAAAACCCATGACCAAAATAGTCATACATTCTGTCATTTTGTAACTAATGGATGGAATTATTCAAAATATATACGTTAGATATATAAATAAATGATTCCCCTTTTTGCTAGGGACGTCCTGGAACCCCCTCAACAACTTATGGGGGTTCTCAGAATCCGCAATAGTGATCTATGATACACCATGACATCTGTGTAAGAAGAAGAGAAAGCATGCTCATATTTACAGCATCAACCATCATTTAAACGTCAAACTACCCTAAACCAGCAAAACACTGTGCTGGAAAAAGGCAGAACTGTTCAAAGTGAAAAAGGAAGAATGCACATAGCAACTCTTATTCATTTTTCCAAGCTAAGTTTAATGGGGCATTACAGCAATTTAGAATGCAGCTTCATTAAGTTGATGGACTTGCGAAAGTCAGAATCAAAAAAAGAATGGTCAAAATCACAGAGTGAAGTATGAGTCAAGCCCCTAAAAAAACAGATCCTACATTTCCCATAATGCCACTCAATAGCCTCTTCCCTGCCTAGAACAACCTCAGGTCTTCTCTCTCCTCAACCCCAATGCATAACACAGGCTTTCTATTAAAAGAATAAAGTGTCTAAGCCCAAGCTTATGATTACATTATCAGGGTTATTACCACAAAAGACTGAACTATTCTCACAGGCGCAATAGTTAAGTACACTGAATGTCATGTGTACAGTCAAATTAGTGGAGTGCCTCTTTAGCAGAAAATGCAAATTAGCATATTACTTCAAAACATAGCAAATTACAGTGTAAAATCTATAATTACCCATTAATCAAACACAGATGGACATCTAATAATAGAAGATGGGTTTCGATACTGCATCATCTTATTTAACTGGCACAACAAGTTATTTCTCTTGGAATACTAAAGCCCTCAGTGTCTTGCTCTGCTGCTGTGCATCACTGTCATCTCTTTCATCTTTCGTTTTCTCCTTCTTTTTAAATACTCTCATCTCTGTCTTTGAGTGATGTTTGTCCTCCTGGAGAGAGACTTCTTGGGAATGATTGCAGCCACTTCTCCATTCAGCTCTCCATTCAGTCTCTTCATCAGTCCTCAGACAGCTGGCCGAGGTCCAAACTCATCTCGCGCTCCCTTTGCCCAGTCCTGCCAGCTCTATTAAAACACCATTGGTCATCATGCTGTTGTCTGGCACAGGCTGCATATCTCTGCCATCAGGAACCCTCGTAGTATGCCCAATAATAGTCTTTTGTTGAAACTGGGAAAAAAAACAGTGTTGCAGCTTGACCATTATCTATTTTTAAGGTTATGTCTTTCACACAGTGACGCCTTCAGTTAAATAATGAGTAGTATTTTTTTTTCTCTTGCTATTTGCACCCATGGAAAAAGCATTGTTTGCACTGTATTTACTGGCATTATCATCTTTTTATCAAACACATTTTTTGTTGTCAGAACTGGAATTAAATACATTTATTTCCTCATTGTCACCATCATGATAACCACTATTATATATCCTGGCTCATTGTGTACTCAGTTTTGTTCTTCCTTTTGAAGCATTGTCTTTTAACGTTTCGCTTTCATAAGATATGTTTTTGCTTCCTCCTCTGCCTGTGAACAGTTTGTCCTGTGGTTTAACGCAGTCTTTTAGTTTGTTAATGAGGCTTTTTAATTAGGAGTGCTTTGTTGGAACTTCCCTTCCACTGCAAATATGGCAGAATCGTGTTTATGTAAAAATCAGTCTGCATACAAACCAGGGACCAACGACACAGTTTATTCTCCAGTATAGTCATATTATTATTATAAAATAAGTTTCTGATGTATTTCTCTTCTATCTGTATCCAAGCAAAGTCTATCTATTAAGACAAATCAATTAGTATCAAATCCCTATACCGATAACAGCCAGACAAAGAGGATTAGAAACTCTGTGTGTGTGTGTGTGTGTGTGTGTGTGTGTGTGTGTGTGTGTGTGTGTGTGTGTGTGTGTGTGTGTGTGTGTGTTTGTGCGCGTGCGTGCATGCATGTGATATGGTTGTCAATATTTCTTTCATTTGCATTTACCATTTTTATATACAGTGAATGACGGTTTCCAGCCTCATAGCCACATTGTTTAAATACATGTGCAAGTTGAGTTATCTGGACTTTAAGGGGTTAAACAAAATGTTTTAAAAAAGTCTGCTCGTACAGAGGAATCAATTAAGAAAGTATGCATTATTACTATTGAAGTGAGTATGGAATGTTTGAAATAGTAATTAATATTGTTTCAAATCACAGCCTTAAAATTAAAGATGCTGAATTGATTGTATATTTTTCAGCTGTAATACTGTGTAATCGGATGGATGGTTCCTATTAGAGTTACAATATATAGACTCTGTCAATATTGGCTCCTATTAAAGCTGCTGAAGATGTGTATTGTTATCTGCTAGTGCTAAAGCACAATAAGCTGCCTAAGAGAAATCTCTTCCAGCCAGACAACACAAAAAAATGAGATTCTGTATGTTTTTAGCTCATGCAAATTGAAGAGAAAGTCGACTACAAATTGATACTTTTGATACCATAACCATAATTTGATTAAACTTTTAAAGAAATGACACAAACCATTTGTCCCACCATGAATGTCATTTGTCACAGAGAAACCTGAACAGTGTCCTGTCATAGCCTAGTTCCACCATCATACCATCATGTCCTAGAACTTTTGTCTCAGGCAATCAAGACTAAAACTAGGCTAGGAGTGCAGCATTGAACAAAAGTCTTATGTGGATCATCTCAGTATTCCCTTTTTTTTTTACAGTTTTCAAAGTGGCTGGTGATGGTTGTGTTGGCAGCATTAATCAACTGGGTGGAAATGTGCTGGGGAGCCACAGGAGATACTGGCACAGCAGTAAAACTGGGACAGTGTCAGACCCTGCAGCCATGGCTTTTCCCGTTTCCTCCCTGAAAAAACACATTCTTTCATACATTAACCCCATTTCTCTCTTCATCAACACACTCCGCCTTTCTATCTAGCCCTCCTCCATGCGTCCTCTCTCTTTTGCCCCAGTCTTTCCAGTATCCTAGCTCCTTTCAGTTCCATTATTCTTCTTGGTAATTGTCTATTGTTGATATATAATTAAAGGTAATATTAACAGATCTTGAGGATTAAAGTAAAAATTAAATGTATGTCAGTGCCATAATAGGAAGGAAACCACAATTTACCACAGTAAAGCTTGCAGTGTCTTACAAAAAAAGAATTAAGAAATATATTTAAAAAATCAAATAAAAAACAGAAGTCTTTATTTGTAGTTTTACAGGGCTGACAAACTGTGAAAAAAAGGGTTACATAAGTCATCACCTGGGACGGTTCAGTATTTTTGACTCACTTAACTAAGGCCGTGGTTACCCTTGATCTGGCGCATCTGATCACAAAAGTCATTAAAAAGACAAGTGTGTGGCCGTGTTAGCTCAGTTGGTAGAGCAGGCGTACATATATAGAGGCGGCCGCTCCTCAACAAAGCAGCCGCTGGTTCGATTGCGGCCATGTGCTCCATGTCATTCTCCCCTTTCATGTCTTCATCTGTCCTTTGAAAATAAAGGCCTTCAATTGCCCACAAAAAAATTATCTTAACAAAATACAAGTGTAACCACGGCCTGAGTAGCTACAGAAGCACCAAGTTGAAACGTGTAATTGCACAAAAGAATACAGTTTTATAATGGTATTGTTTAATACTTCCCAGCGATTATCACACACAGCAGCTTGAAGGCTTTCTCTTTCAGCTGAAGGCAGTAGGTATGTGTTTATCTAAAGTCACTAATTTGAGTGATTTACATTGTCTTAGTTATGCAAGCCAGATCCACTTTGGTTCCTGTGATCAAATCTTGCAGTTTATAAATATTGTTATTTCTGTTCTTTTACTAGTTGGTCATAGCTCGTTTTTGCCAGCATAAAAACTCATCAGGACCACTGGAGTTACACAATATACCTAGTTTTGTTTTCACCCAGCGCCATCAGTTCATTGGAGCAACAGCTGTGTGTGTTTGTTTGTTTCCACCAGGTTTGACACAAATGCCTGAAGCACTGCATGTATATAATTGCCATAGAGATTTACCCGTAGACCGGAAACAATCATTTCTAAATGAAAATCCATTTTAGGAAAAACTCATGATCGTTACAGGAATTGTCAGTTTATGCAACCGTGCAAACATATAAAGGGACTATTGTTTCATTCCCATTTGACAAAAATGACTAAATAATAATGCGCATAGATAAATCATCATATCATCAAAATCAATTCATATAAGCAATAATGTGCTTTTATGTTGATCGTAGTTATTGTACCACAGTGTTGTTTGTATCTGCACATGTGGTAATTCAGGGTTCAACACTTTTTCTTTTTTACTTGTTCGGTCTGAAAAAAAAAAAAAATCTTTCCCCAATTACATTTTTTCTGGCCCCTATTCTATTTAGTTATTCAAGGAAAAACATTGAAAAAAGGTTTGAAAAAAACGTCAACAAATATAAAAAAACAAGTCAACGTACGGAGAAAACCCTCCGTCAAATGATAAAAAAACATTTAAAAAAACCGTCAACAAAAAAAAGTCTAAAGCATCAAGCGCCAACTCAATTCTTGATTGGCCAACAGCACATTTAAATCATGATGATACGATGATGCCCAAACGGGCAAGTGCATGGCGTTTTATTATATATTATTATTATTTATTATAACACCGTTATTGTTGAACCTTGGGATCAGTTTCCTCTAAAGAGACACTACTTTTCACTCTCTATTACCTGTCAGTTCATTGCAGTGGGGGGTTGCTGCTGTTACAGCTGTACGATTACCAGCCCCTAATGCACGCACACTGAGGATGTGTGATAATGCCACCTTGTTTTTCTCACCCTGCAGCCATGATGATACCAAAAGTAGTCTGACATCCCCACCATGCCCTCTCAGATGTCAAAGCTTCTTTCCAAAATGACTAGCACACAAGAAACCTTCTCAAAGCAGTCCTCTGTTTCAGCTGCATTTTAACATAACTTTGACAAAAATAAACCTAGACATGATGCCTACTTAATTGTCTGTTTTGCTTTGAAACTGTAACCCAAGTGATGCTGCAAGGTCCTGTAAAAGCATGAAATAGTTGTGCCTACACAAACTTCTGGGCAGAAAATCAGCAGTTATTTTTCTGCCTTTTTCAAACACCCCTAATAGATATTCTCAGTATACACTTTGAAGAGTGACTGCTGGGGCAAAGAAAAATTTCAATATTGTAGAGGATTTTCTTGTATTCTTGCTACTCTCACTGTGTGTTTACATATCGTTGTGAAGCTGGCAAGCCTTTAGTGTCTCGCACTCAAGGGAAGAGACACGGCTTTGTCTCTCCGAGGCTTGTTTTTGTATTTTGAGTACAGGATGTTTTTCTGTGGTGGTGTAAATTTAAGCTGTGCATCATAGTTCAAAAGTATACATTTGAAATATTCTTACTGCCCACAGTGGCTAATAGAGTTATCATCCTCAATACCACTCACAGAATTCACCAGTAAGTAGCCCGTGGCCCATGCTGATGATGATGATGACCCATCTTGACAGGAAACTGTAAATTGGTTTTAAAATGTCAGTGTCCTGGGTTTTCCCCCGTCCATTGTCCAAAGCATGATGGGAAAGGCTTGACCTCCCCCTACATGTAGCATTCTTGGCCATGCCCCAAACACTGATTCTACAACAGGTGTTTTGCCTTTGTTAGCTGATGGACAACACCTGCTGTGACATCACTGGTTGGAGTGTGGTCAGCAACATGCTTGAAAGTCTCCCCCCGATAAGAAAGCAGTCGAGCTGCAGTTTAGATGACCGATGAGTCCTGATGAGTTTTTGTGATTCAGTGCACTAGTGCAGTAGCTGAGGTACACTTCAATATGACAACTAGGAGAAAACTAAATAAAAATATTCTCTATAAGCGATAAAACAGTGTACAATAGCCACTACCCTCTTCAATTTATCTACTGGCCATGCTCCAGTTCTGCTGTTGCCCTGTTTTAATAGTTCCTCTTTGTTCTCTCACTGTCTTTCCCTCTTATTTTCTCTCCCTCTGGTTTTGAGTGACACTACAGTGCTTCTTTATATCTGCTGAATTCAGCTGCTGCAGCTTTAGACACACACACTCACATATTCTCACACTTTTTAAGACATAAAACAATGTCAGCAGGAAGGCTTTTCCTGGCGGCCTGTTTTTCTGTGCATTGTATGATTTTGGTTGTATTAAAGGAAACACTTTGCAGTCACACCTATTCAGTCACGCTCTTCTATCGCCACCAGAAAATTGAATTTCTACCGCTGTTGTTCCCTGTGATGTCCCTGTCCCAGATAAGTCACTCTTATACATCGCTCTGTACATGCCTATACACACACACACACTCATTTACACACATGCACACAGTAGTAGGCCAACGCTTTTGTTTTGTTGACAATTGCTAATACTGTAGCTGGTATTTCTGCTCATTTTTAATGACTTCCAGATTGTCTGTTTCCATGCCAAAAAGCAAAAGTCTCTCTCAAATAATATAATTTTTTCTCTGTTTTTGAATATCTTTAGATTTTCAGACAAAATAAGCAAATTAAAATTTAAAAAAATAATTGACAAAATGATGAATCAATTCATTGAAAAACAGTCAGCGGAGCTGAAAGAATGACTCAGTCAATCAAGAGAAACTATTTTCTGAATTGATAAACTACCTCAGTCATTTTTCAAGCAAGAATGTCAAACATTCTCTGGTTCTAACTTCCAATATGCAGATGTGATGCTTTTCTTTGTCAAATATATTAATATATTGAAAATAGTAATGTTTTTAACTGTTTTGGGAAATAACGGTAATGTTTCACTACTGTCTGACATATAAAGG